>OV656829.1:12077911-12677911 GCA_927399485.1 Calamotropha paludella | reverse complement strand
GTGCCCGATTAAAATATTGTGAAGATAGTAGAAAATATATGACGACAATTATCTTAGTCATCCTATGATCACGGCTCCTGTAAAGGAGTCGAAACGTCAGGATTAATATAAAATAAATTATGCGCAAAATCCGCAAAAAAGTTGTTTTATTCAAATGTGTAATATGCGCAGAGGTGTAAGAGCTAAATATGTGTATGTAAAAATGTTTTTTTCTGTCTGTTGAATAAACAAGATGCTTTCTACACGTTTACTCTTTGCCCGCCTCGGCAAGTAGTTTTATAGCAGATGTGAAAGCACCGCGCATGTCTTAAAGGTCGCTTCGACTGACCTTGGCGGCCTCGGCGATCAAGATTCAATGCATAATGTATGAATGGGTTACAGGTTCACGTAAATTAATACTGTGTTTATAAGTATTTATTTTATTCACGATAAGAGATGGATAAATATTTCGAGAAATTTGTATTTGTTTAATTAAATCCTTGTAAAACGTTTTATATAATACTAGCTTTTACCCGCGGCTTCGCCCGCATTTAAGCAGATTTTTTTTCAATAAAAAGTATCCTATGTTACTCCTAATACCTCCAAGAATATATGTACGAAGTTTTATGATGATCGGTTCAGTAGTTTTTGCGTGAAAGCATAACAAACAAACTTACATTCACATTTATAATATTAGTAGGGATATTAAATGTAAATACCATTTTTTTATATAATATTTTTAAATTAAATTCGTTTTGATTATGATTTAATATAATATACTAGCTGACCCGGCCCCGCGCAGTGGCTCAGTTATTATTATATACAATACTTTATATTATAAATTAAAATGAAACCTCTCCTATGTCCTAAGTTGGAACAAATCTAGCAAAATGAAATAAAAATCACCAAAATCGGTTCAGTAGTTTCGGAGTTCATCGCGGTCAAACACTGTGACAGGTGATTTTTAAATAAATAATACATTTAAACAATATTTGTGTAAGAAAAACATTATACAAACCTTTCTTTTGATTGATATTAAGATATTTAATGCCATTTCGCTACCACTAATGCCATCTAGTGATTGCTGATTGATTTAAAAACAATTATCGTGTGTGATATTTCAGTTTGAATAAGTTTTGGTCACTTTTGAATTATAAGATAATTATATCAATGTGTAATTTGATTATTGTTATACTTATCTGAATATCTATGCCTAGAATGATAATATTTAACTGTAAGTCTCTCAAATGATTATAAAGTACACTAGCGCCACGATTACTTTTCAACAGGATATTTTCATTCTGTGGCCGCGGTTAATTTGTAAACGGTGTTACTGTTTCATCTCTGCCTAAAATTATTCTAAATAATTATTTAAACATCGAGATTTCAGTAAATAGTTGTTGAAATTTAATAATATACAAACAGTGAACGTTTTTATTATGATATTTTGTCGCCTACATTGTTAATTTGAGTTTTAAGTTAGTGAAATTATAAGATACAAATCATTAAAAGTTGTCTACCGCCACCTGATAGTGTAGTAAATCATCACACAAGTGCAAAGGAGTTTCGTGCGTCGCTGGTTGTTGCGCGTACCCCACAAGGTCCAGAACCGTGTGCTGCGTTGTGCCACGAGTGAGTGACGTGGCTCTGCTACCGCTAATGCGCATGCGCCGCCGCGCCTATAGATTAGGCACACACAGAACGGACACTCACCGAGCACTTGATCATTGCCTCTGAGAGGTTGCAGCTAAGATTTTTTTTTTTTTCCTTCCTGATTTTTTTTTTAAAGTACACGTGAAACAATGAAGTTTGCTTGTTGCAATTTGACTTCGGATGATAGAACCGAAACGATAACTTGCATGAAATGTAGAAACAATTTTCACTGTCAATGTATTTTCCCTACTAAACATAAAAAGGATTACTCTCATGTTTGTAAAAAGTCTTGGTTGTGCCCTAAGTGCGCTGCCGCTCAACCTAGACAATCCAGAAATGATAATACACCTATTAAGTCTATTAGTGGCGAGAACAAGGCTGCATATGTGGAAAATATTACAGTGAAAAGGGGTGGTTCTGTGTCACAGGAACAAGTGCACCTCTCTAATCAAGAGGACATTAACACCAAAGATATTTCTGCAACGGGTCAGGCTGTAGGAGATCTACCTGAAATGATAGCTAAACAGCTTAAGCTCTCATTACGTGCCGAAATGCCTGCTATATTAAGGGAGCTTTTAGGCACAGAGTTGAAAATGTTGGGTGATCAAATCTCGGAACTAACTTCATCTGTAGAATTTTTGAATAAAAAATATGACGATGTCCATGAGCTGGTCAAATCACGCGAGGGGGAAAACAAGAAACTGAGGGATAGCAATGAGAGGCTTCAGGTCACGGTGAAAGACTTAAGTAAACGCATTTCGGCCTTGGAGCAGCATGGACGTGAGGCCAATGTTGAAATACATGGACTTCCCGAGTTTAGAACTGAAAATATTGCGCAAACAGTGATCCAAATTGGTAAGGCGGTTTCTCAACCCATTGAAGATGGTGACATATTGTCATGTTTTCGTGTGGCGAAGTCAAACAATGATATTTCTCGTCCACGTACCGTTGTTGTAAAGTTGCGTAGCAGTCGCTGTCGCGATACTCTACTTGCGGCTGTGTCTACCTACAATAAAGCCAATAAAACCAATAAACTGAACACTAGCACAATAGGCATTGGTGGAGACAAACGACAATTATATATCAGCGAACATTTGTCACCTGAAAGAAAGTCTCTTCATGCAGCAACCAGAATTCGAGCAAGGGAATTGTCGTATCGTTATGTATGGGTACGCAATAGCAAAATTTATGTCAGAAAAACTGAAACTACTCAGGCTAAGCAAGTCCACAGCTTGGATTGCCTAAAAGCTTTGGAATAAAATCGTTTATGAGCCCGCTTAAGGGTAATTACATTATTGCTACCATCATGCTCACAATCTACTATCAAAACTTGAGAGGAATGCGGACAAAAACGAACGATGTCTATATCAATGTGCTTAGTTGCAATTACGACGTAATCATCTTTGAGACTTGGTTAAATGAGCATATTCACAGCAACGAGATTTTTGACAATAGATATATAATATATCGCCGCGATAGGAGTAGCTCTGAGTCCAGCAAAAAAAAGGAGGGTGGAGGCGTTTTGGTTGCTGTCATGAAAACACTGTCAAGTATTCGTCTAAAGCACAAAGAGAGTGGTTGCGAGGATCTTTGGGTGACAGTCGATGTAAATTTTAACAGAACATTTAAAAAACTTCTTATTGGCGGTCTATACATGCCGCCACCAGTGAACGTGAATCATCTTCAGCAGTTTCTTGTAAATGCTAGTGATGTTATTAATGAGTTTGATAGTGTAATATTGGTCGGTGATTTTAACATGAGCTTCATTTCTTGGAAGGATTTGAATGGTGATGGTATATTAACTGCTGAAAATTATCATAACAACCTGGGATTTCTATTGGCTGACTTCGTCTGCCTTGATTGATTTGATTAATTGATTTGATTAAGGCTTTTGATTAAGGCAGAATTGATTTGATTAAGGCTGTCAGGCCTTAATCAAATCAATTCTGTAACTAATAACCAGGGTAGGATTTTGGACTTAGTTTTAACAAACGTACCATGTAAAGTCAGTAAACCTAATACTCTTCTAAGTAAGCTGGATCCTTTGCACCCCCAACTGGAAATTGTTACAGAAATCGATGTGGATCCTACATTTAAAAACTTAAAAAATGTTTCTAGAGTAAATTACAATTTCTTTAAGGCTGATTATACTCAGGTCTTGGACGCTTTAAGTTGCATAGACTGGTCTCAAGTCCTGTCTCAGTGCTCTAATGTTAATCAAATGGTGGCAATATTTTTATGAAAAAAATAATTTAATTATAAAAAACCACGTGCCTCAACGTAAAGCTCGAAAAGCTATGTACCCGCCTTGGTTCACTTTGGACTTAATTAAATTGTTAAAGGAAAAGGAAAAGCTCCGACTGAAGGTTCGCAAGTATGACAACCCGCGGGACAGGTTTGAGTTTAAGATAATTAGAAAGCGCTGTGATAGGCATATTAGAGTTTGTTACAGAAATTACATTAATAACGTGGAATGTAACATTAAAAAAAATCCGAAAGCTTTTTGGACGTTTGTCAGTAGTAAAAAAGGTGGCTCCAATAATATACCGTCAGTAATGTATAAAGACTCCAGCCATCAGGACTTCGCTTCAAACGGGTCTGATATCGCAAATTTATTTGCTTTTCATTTTTCGAGGGTCTTTAACAAATCGCATTTACTTGATGATTCTCCATCACTCAATGCAATAGATTCTGCAACTTTGTGCTCTCCTCTTGATCGGATAGTTATTAATGAAAAAGCTGTGCTTAAACTCTTGAAGCAGTTGAATCCGAATAAGTCTATGGGCCCAGATGGTATTCCTCCACTTTTCATTAAGAGATGTGCGCGATTTTTGTCACTTCCGCTTACGGTAATTTTTAATAAATCTTTATCTTCAGGTGAATTTCCCTCTGTTTGGAAGGAGACACGAGTAACACCTGTTCATAAAAGGGGTGAAATTGATAACATACAGAATTATAGACCAATCTCTATTCTTTCTGTTTTCTCCAAAATTTTTGAAGCTGTTATTTGCCCAATCATTACAAGCCACACTGGGAACCAAATAGCAGTAGAGCAACATGGGTTTCAATGTAAAAGATCGGTTTTAACTAATCTTACATCTTATTTGACTGAGGTCATGGAATCAGTTGATAAGGGTGATCAGATTGATGCTGTATATACAGACTTCGCCAGCGCGTTCGACATGGTAGACCATAACATTTTGATTACCAAGTTACAATATCAATATGGCATATGTGGTTCATTGTGCGAGTGGTTCAGGTCATATCTGAAAGATAGCAAACAAACGGTTGTGATAAAGGGCTATGAGTCTGAAAAGTTTTGTGCTTCTTCCGGAGTTCCACAGGGCTCGCATCTTGGTCCAATATTGTTTCTGTTATTTGTAAATGATGTTGTATCTTGTGTGAGGTATAGTAAATGCTCGCTTTTTGCGGATGACATGAAGATTTTCCGACCTGTCAAAACTATGAGCGATGCAGATTTGTTGCAATCTGACCTATCTAGGGTTCAAGTGTGGTGTGAAAGAAACCACATGTCTTTGAACGCTTTAAAATGTCACCATATCACATTCACAAAGAAACAAAATCCCATCAAATCGAATTACAGAATAAATAACGAGATAATTCAAATAGTTTCTCAAATACGTGATTTAGGCGTTATAATTGATTCTCGCTTATGTTTTATTCCTCACTATGATGCTATTGTATCTAGGGCAGCTAAAACATTAGGATTTATAAAGCGGACTACAAAGGACTTTAAGCGGAATGACAGCAGAATCACACTATTTAACTCACTCGTTCGAAGTACATTAGAGTATGGTAGCGTTATATGGAATCCGTTATATGAAGTTCACTCGACCCGTTTAGAGTCTATCCAACGATCCTTTACTAGGCACTTGGCATGCAGGACCCCTGGGCTCAGCAGTAGGTGTGCCTACGAGGACAGACTTCGGTCGTTCTCAATGACTACGTTGGCGCATCGCCGGAGAATGTTGGATCTCACTTTCTTGCATAAGGTCTTAAATGGTGAATCTGTGTGTCAAGAGGTTCTTGATCGTTTAAGCATTAGCGTACCACGCTTGTTTTCCCGTCGCTGTTTTCCGGGATCTTTCTTTAATGTCCCAAAAAGCAGAACCAATGTGGGTATAAGTGCACCTGTGTCAAGAATGGTAAATACCTACAATAGCTGGCATAAAATTTTTGATATTGATATTTTTCACGACAACTTGCGTAAATTTAAATTTAAAATATTGTAAAGCCATAAATGAAATAGCTATTATTTATTATAATTGTAATGGTCCATCATATCAATACATAATGTCATATAATTTGTCCTTTCTGTTTTCTTTTTGTTTATTAATTTTTATTTTTATTTGTATTTTTATAATGTAAGAATAAGCTGTAAAACTGTTGTAAATTAACCTTTAGTTGTAATGCTGTGCATATCTATGATAGTTATATGCACTAGATATGTAATATGGAATGCTATATATTTTTAATGTACTGTGTATATAATGTTGATGTGCCAAAATAAAATAAATAAATAAATAAACAGGAAGCAGCCATATTGCGCTAGAGCGGACTCGAGGTGTGTGTATGTCAAATATAACGAACGTTTAACGTTTATATTAAGTGTTATAGTTTTCATTTGATAGGCAAATCCATTCAAATTTGATTATAAATGGTATGTTTTAATAATTTATAATTAAAAAATATAATTATTTTTGATTGCCTTAACTTCTTGAATGCTGTCAACACTTAATCATCGTGAAGTTAAATAAATTACTTTTTCCTAAATCTGTATTATCTTATAATTTATGTTATTCAAAGATGATTATATAAATATACTAGGTCTGCAACACAAGCTGCTGTTTGCAAATACTGAGCGAAGCAATTAGATTTTTGAAGGGTGATTATTCCTCGATGATATGTCCGATTTCAAAACTTTTTTTGCACATTAGTCACGACGAGCGACGATGTGAGTTTTGGCTCCAAATTTCATCAATGTAGTATCAGCGTTTTGGCTGTGATCAGCTTTTGAATTTTTCTTTCGGTGATTATTCCTCCATGATACAGTCTAAATTTTTTTTACATAGCCTATGTCCGTCAGGTTATAATCATGTATGTTCATGCCAAAATTCGTTCGAATCGGTTGAACCGTTAAGTAGCATGAGGGAGACAAGCGAAATTTGTGAGTTGCCTAAAGGAGAGCTTCGCTCAATAATAAAATTTTTACATTTATTATTGTAATTAAAACGTAAAAAAACAAGTTTAAATGGAATGTTGAATTTTACTAGATCGGAAATGATGAGATTAAAAATTTAAAGAGCTTTCTAACTGGTTTAATCTATAATTTACGATGTTATGTGATAGAGTTGAACCAGTTCCGATAACCTGAATTAAGGTCACTCTATTTTGTCATTTTAAGCACTTATCTGTAAGATTTTTTGTATATAAAGAAGAAAGTTATTACCAGAACATAATCAACTTGTTTCAGCTGAGACTCGAACCCGTCAGACAAATGTGGATACAAATTGAATTTTTTAAGTGAAAACATCTTTAGCATCGTTGTGATTTGAAAGTCGATGAAACGAAAAAGCGACAGTAAAAAGAGACAGATATAAATTCATAAGATTTAACGTACGATAAAATGAGATAGGAAGCATTATGTACGTGTGTTAATATGTGTTTGTGTACGCATGCGTAGTACAAAGCTTAAGAGCATCACAACAACCGTGGTATTTTGTATAGTGTACATATTATTTTTAAGGTTTCCCTTCTACCAGGTGAGATTTGCACACATCCTTTTTTTCTAAGGAATAATTTCTTCTAATGGAAAAACGTTATTTGTTTTAATATCTCCCTAGCATTGTTAAATTTTCCCAATTTTGGGGCACATGATTCCCCTGAAGATTGTAACACCATAAGGAAATAGACATTATAGGGAATTTTTGGCGGGAACGACAATTGTCACTTTATTTGTTTTGGTTTTCTTGTTGGTGTTTCGTTGTGGTGGATATGAGTGTGTTAGATGGTGAATTATTAACCACTAAGTGTCTGCGAACATGCAAGTGTTGCCAAGTGAAACAAAACAGCGAAAGTTGACTTTTTACTCTCTCTCGCTCAAGAAGTCCTCGGGGAGGTTTTAGTTAAATCCCACACTTCTAATAATACCTCGGGATAACCCCTTGTATTTATTTATTCATTTATTAAACTATACAAAAATACAAATACAAAATATTTTATTAAAAAAAAAACAAGTAACAAGAATGCTATGAATTGGAATCCCCCTATAAGCCCATAGGCCTGTGTCAGGAGACTCCACTCTTCACCATAAAAGCGAGCATTTTACATTTATTCAGATTGGTAAGTATTTATAAACATTCTTTATAATTAAACATTTTAAAACATATTTTAAACAACTACTAAATATGTGTGGTATAGTTTATGTCTGTGTTTAGGTGTGTGTGCGTGTCTGTTAGCATGCGTTTGTGTGCCTAGTGATTGATTATGCCATTGATCATCTGTCATTCATAAATCAACTGTCATCATTATTCATTTTGATGAATGAATAAAGTAAATAGATCATGATCTAATTAAGAAAAGTAATTACTGAACAGTAGGCTGTATGGGTTTTGTATCCTTCGTCTTTTACCGGAAGAGTACTCCCCGTATAGCGAGTAATGTGCCTTTGAATCCAGCCTTAGAATTGGGAAAGTTGAATTTATTCCAATAATAATTTTATTCTAGTTAGAAACGTGCCCGATTCAAATATTTAAAAGTAATTAGCACATGTATGACGACCATTACCTTAGTCTGTGATCACGACTCCTGTAAAGGAGTCGAAACTTCAAGATTAAATATAAAAAACAAAAATAAATGTGCAGTTTCTGTAAAAGCGAATGATTTGAATGTGTGATATGCACTTATAGTACTTACTCGGAGCTAGGCTAATTGATGTGAAAGTTAGAATAATGATGGAAAAAACAAGAATACGTTCCGGTAAAAGTACTTTAATTTAAATGTACGATATGCAATATCTTTATTACGATAGACGGAGAATTGTGAGAACTAAGTAACTATTATTACAATATTATCATTCTAAAAATATTATTTCTTATATTTTGGCTTGATAAAATTTAATTAAATGCAATTTTAATTTGATTGATTTATTTTATTATTTTATTCTCAATGTCTTATTCTTTTTTATGATGTGTGAATAATTTGAGCGGAGCAAGCGAAGCTTCAATGGCGCAATGTCTGTTACGCCTTAACATCCCGAGTTCTTAACCGATTTTAATATTTTTTGTGTGGAATCGAATCGACAGGGTTAAGACCAGATGGTAACGGAGCCCGAATTTTGAGATTCGCATAAATTCCCATCGAAACAAAAAGATTTGCCATATATTATAGTTAATACAATGTAAATGTTGCTTATATATTAGGTCGACGCAGTCGCTAAGCATAACACTTCGCTAGCACCATATATTGGAATGGAGCGATATACCAAAAAATAAATAAATATAAAATCAACAATGTTTAGTAGATTTTAAAATACCATAAGAAGGAAACCATAGAGCTAATGTTTTTGGCCAAATTTTTTTTCAATGCCACACAAAAATGATTAAAATCTGTTAAGAACTCAGGAAATTATGGCGTAAGAGACATTGCGTCATTAAAGTTGATCCATGGGAGATCCGCTCCAATAAAATAAACTATAATATTCAATAGAATCATTATGTAGTTTGTGTTAGTCACATGTGGTGTTGTCGGTACTTCCGTTTCACTTTAAGTGCCATCTTAAGTTGGCAAACATTGGTAATGGTGGATTGGAGAGTTCAAACAAACCCACATACAACATCACTGATGTAACATAATTGTTTACACATACACAGACTAGTAAGAAAAAGGGGTACAGAGTAAAAAGAAAGCTTATCAGGGCGTTAATTATCATCCGTCAGTTTTTTACCAGTGTGTGTATATATGATTTTATAATTTACTAGCGGCCCGTCCCGACTTCGCACGGGTAGACAAAATTCTTTAAAATTTTTCTAGCATTAAATATAGCCTATGTTACTCAGCGTGAATGTAGCTTTCCAATGATGAAAGAATTTTTGAAATCGACTTAGTCGTTTTTGAGTTTATTCATTGCAAACATACAAAAATATAAATCTTTCCTCTTTGTAATATTATTGTAGAAAAGTGAGTTTGTGTTTCCTGATAAATACAATTTAGGGGTCTTCAAGTTATGAGTAAATATGTATCTTCTAGGCAAGCGCTTCATATCCTAGATCGCATTGTCGCTTGAGGCGAGATAGCGCGCAAGCGCTTAGCTAGAGATTAAGCGCTATTTTTTACTATAAAAAATGTAGATTTATATATGTGATACATGTGATTTATATATGTAATTAATATGTTTGTGTAGTTTTATATATCTAGAAACTTTTAACAAGAATAAATTCAACTTGATTCGGGTATTAGATGTCCCGTCCTGAGACAAATTTAATATTTTTGGGAAAAATTACGTATAAAAATTTGGCAGTTAAATGTATTAAATAACAAAAAATATTATATTTTATTATTTGTCATATATTTTCCTGCATTCAAGAATTTCATCTTCAAATGTTAACAGGTAAATAATGCTTTTAGCATTAACTCTGTCTATTGCACGAATGTCAATAAAGTTTTATACATTTACTAGCTGACCCGGCCACGCGTTGCTCTGCCGACTGCAGCGCCATCTGCCGGGCTGATTTGTGAATCTCAACCCTCCAGGGCGCCACCCAAACGCATACAAAATAAATTCAATCAAATTGGTCCAGCTGTTTAGGAGGAGTTCAGTGACATACACACGTACAGTAGAATTATATATATATATATATATATATATATATATATATAAAGATAAATAAAGAGTTTATGTACGTAAAAGTAATTAATTAATGTAAAAAAGAAAGAATATTAATATAGCAGCAAAGGGCAATAATGAGGTACAATAAACAACACATCAACCTCTACGAAACTGTCAAAGGAGATGTTTCACTTTGAGTCTGCACTTGTGGCAGTTTAAAAAAAATGATTGCAGAAAACAAAAATAATAGTTGATTACTTTATTCGTAAAATAATACGTATTATTTAAAGTTTAAGTAAAAACCCGATTCAGACGATAAACACCATAGAGTATTCATGTTTGTAGCTCTCGTATTAATCGTTATATTAATAGTTTTACGTGTATTTTGTTGCTACATGTTGAGTTATAATTGAAACTAAAGTACCCTTTCTTCATTCTGCTGTAAGTAAAAAAAATTGAATTCTTTTTTCTTTCTTTATTTATGACTTGCACGATTAGTGCATTTAGCCAGTGTCAAGTAAGTATAATTGCCAGTTCTTGAGTAATTTCTTTTCTTAATTTCATAATGATGACAGAACAGTAAAATATATTTCACCCCCTAGGTTTCAGTAAATGTGTGGGGTTTTACTGAAACCTCTCCGTGGACTTCTTGAGAGAGCAGGAAAAGACAACTTCCCCTGCTTTGTTACACTAGCCAACACTCTTGTATGATCACAAACACTTAGTGGTATCCACCATTATTACGCACTAATATCCAAAACAACACAAATTTTAACAAGAGAAGCAAAACCACCAACGTGACGCTTCCCGCTCCCGCCAAAAAGCCCCCAAAATGGAGTTCAAAATAATAATAAAATTTTGTGTGCGCATAATTTTTACGCGCGTTTTTAATAAAACTTTTTTGACGCGTATGACATTAGTTTCAGTAATATACTTAATACTCCTATATTGTAGGGGTGTAGAAAAATATATACAGTCTTTTCATCCTAACTTGTCCTATTTGGTAAACAATGTTGGCAGTTCTTTTTATTGAAAATGCAGCATTAAAAATAAACTGATAACTAGATTCAATAGGTTTTAGTCTATAATAACGATTTATTGGAATAGATTATTGACTTTGTTTTTATTTTATTTTTAAAAGGGTGATTTTGTTAAAAAGTTGTGAAAAGATTGTTTACAAAATGGGACAAGTTAGAATGAACAGACTTTATGTCTGTCTCCCTCATTTGAACTTTGAACGTTGTGCGCATGTCCGTGAGATGTCATGTACATGTTTGAGAGATGAGAGTTTTCCCTATTACTGTCGCAACGCATGCGCATAACTCGTCAACTATAAATGACTGTCTCTCTCGCTCGGCAACGCTGCCACTTACAGGGACTAGCAATATAGGAGTAAGAGACAAATATCCTCCTGAAACTCAGGAGAGTTGCTTACGTCACAAAACAATAGATAGCTTGAAGTCGCTCCTTAAGAAGTTTTACTTCAGCAAAAAAATCTATTGTGATCTTCAAGGCTACTTTGGCGAATGTTATCAAAAATATCAAGATGTTGTCAGCAATAAATTATGTTATTAAAATCTATGGGAACGTAGATACGTTTGTTCGAAGCTCCACTTTCTTTTATCATCTCATCATAGATTAAAAAGCTATTGAAGTGCAGCCAGTGAAAGGTATTTACTCAGATTACGTAACACGCAGGACATTCAACTACCACAGATTAGTTCACGTAGGGTTGTCATTCGTAAGACATTTATTTAATTACAAAAAAAAGTAAAAATTCACGTGTTCAAAATAATAATAATATTTCATTCTAAGCCAATTAATTATATATAAATACAAAAAAAGTTGTATAGTAGGTTTATTAGTTAAAATAATAGAATTAAGAAGTTTTTTTATGGCTGTATTCTAAGTTTTCTTTCACGTTTCAAGTCATAGAGTCGAGTCAGTGATCCACGTGTGCACAATCATACATGACATAGATAATAATAAAAATGTTATATTTACATTTTCCAAGAATAAACTACTCTAGTAATGGAACTATGGTATAAGTGCCTGTAATAGATTAATAGCAAGAGAACACAGCTGTGAACGATCTCTATCTTTGTCTAGGACATAAAAAAAAAGATTATACTCTTTTCAAACAAGGAAATAGAATCTTATACATTTTTCTGAACCCAAGTAAGGTAGCTAAAGCACTTGTGTCATGAAATTCAGAAACAACAACGGTACCTCAACACCCAGACTCAGGCCTTCTGAAATTCAATGATTCAAAAAAAAATCGTTTCGTCATTGAACCAGCGCAGTATCTAACTTGGATCCTTGAAGTGGCGTTACCATAAAAACCGGTGTGCTAACCACTCTACTAGGGCAATCTCAAATCCCGCCTATTTCTTAGATATATCCATCTACTTTTTAATAATAATAATATTTCTTTCATTCACACCAATCAACCTAGCCCAAAGTACTATCAGGCTTGTGTTATGAATACTAGAGTAATGGAATACATCGCTTCCATGATTTGAACCCAAGACCAAGGCAAAGACCAAGTACGAAAGGCAGGATCGTTACTGTTGTACCAAACTGTTGTCGTTTAATAGATGAGGTCTTTTATTATTACAGTTTCAATGTGATTATTACAGTAATATTATTTTAATTAATTTATTAATATGAATAGTATTTTTTTTGCATTCACCATGACATATTTTTCCTACCTCGGAAATGTAGCTGTTTTTATAGGTGTATTTTCAATCATATACCTAATAGTATTTTTTAAATAGGAACTTGGCTTTTGGGCCCCATGGACCCAAAGTCTCCACACCGAAGGCAACAAAGATGTAACTGCTTGCAATTGCTGCATAACTTCAAACTTTGCGACTTTCTGCAGCTGCTGCTAAAGCACTGGCTTCCTTCGATGAAACGGCATGATGGTGCCAGAGTGTCGACGCATCCCAAATCAAAAATAGATGTTTTGTTTATAAACAAAAAGAAATATAAAATCGGACATAACCTTTAATAAAATACTGACAACCCTGTTAAACTTAACCTTTATCGGAGCACAGATTAGATAATATCACAGACAGGTTTTGCGTTTCGACCGCTCCTCAACCTCTCACTTTTTTTTAAGACATTAAACTTCCTGTAACATTCTAAGTGTTTATTTATAAGTTATACGAAAAGAAAGCTTGTACTTTTTTTATAAATTATTGCGAATTGACTGGTTTCATTTTTAAATATAACATTTTAATTTTTTTTGGGTGAAGATATTAAAAAAAAAATAATTGAAGGTTTTAATAAACCTTAGAACGTTTGAACTTCTTCTCATTATTACGATGGATTTTTTCTTAATATAATTATTGTCCATTACAACGATATGACACATATTGACGACTGATTGGTGCAATGGCAGTCTTTCGCACCGACGGTTCCGGGTTCAAATCCCGGAAGGGACAAATTATTGTATGATGAATACGAGCATTTGTACCTAAATCATGCTTGTTTTTATATATTTCTATGAATATTACATATTTAAGTATAACCTATGTATGTCTATCCGTTAACCTAGTATCCATATCACAAGCCTTACAATGCTTACTTTGGGCTAGGCTAATTGGTGTAAATGTAAGATATTTATTTATTGATATCCATGTCTATCCGTTACCCTAGTATCCAAAACACAAGACTTGTAATGTTTACTTTGGGCTAGGTTGATTGATGGAATGTAAAAAAAATATTATTAATATGTGAATACTATCTGTGTCTTTGACATATGTTATTGAGTCTGACATATAATTCTCATTTCTTATTGAGTCTCATAAAATTCATAGCGACGAACTTGTATGAAAAGGCTGATGAGAGTTGAAGAAGCAAAATATGTACTATGCTAGGTTAGGTTAGGATCGTGATGAGTGGATATCTGTGATCTCTGCCTACCCTAACGACAAAAGGCTTTTTATATCATAATTTCCTGACATAATTTTATTTATCATAACCATTATTACTCCTAATATTCATTTTACATCAATATACTTAAAAAAAAATTAAAATCGTAATAATTTAAACATTTGTATGTAAAATAAATAAATTCGATGATCAAAGAAACACCCGCCTCACCTCAACCTATTGCTACACTTTAACATCCATTTATTATTTACAGCAACTGTCATTATGACAAAAATTATGACTAACAAATTATAGCAACGTACATTAGGAATTAAAACTTTATTTGAATCAAAGCATTTTTAATACCTTTGTAAAAAAGCTGTTATCCTATATTGAAATTAATAGTATTGTTCAGTATTGTATGTGTGTATTTAGTCTAGCTGATAACAGATGACGCTGTTAATTTCTAGATCTCGGTGTGGCCAAGTTGTCATGAATTATATAAGTCATTGGCTCATATGACATATTTTGGTTCGCTTGTTTTCGGTTATGACGGTAACTATATGTTCTCTATTTAAAGTGTGTTTTCAATGTGATTGCGGCGCCCCCTTCAGTGTTGTTTGGATTAAACAATTATAAATAATCTAACTTAGTATTATGTATTGTCACGTTGAGGTTCAAGAGTTTTATAATGATTTATTGCAAACTTACAAGTATAAACGTGAATAGCCAATTACGAACATATTAAATTCTTATTTAGTTCTTTCACTTTCGCGCATCACATATTTAAATGAAAACCACTTTTACCAGTTTAAATGCCCTACTCATCCGGCAAAAGTGGGTTTTAAGTCAAATTCAATTTATTCGGCAGAATACAAAAAATGCTTTTACTGTTTGCAAGTGAATTTTTGTAACTCAGCATATGTTACAAACATTCATTTGCAATTCTGATCTTCCGTAAAACTAATACATAACTAAAATAATATATAATACTTATAGATAAATAATTATAACAAATAAATGAATTATATACGTATATAGATATAGGAACTGAACTGAATATGTATTGTTTCTCATATTTTATATAGTTAGTGGCATATGAAGACAAAAAAAATAATAACTTTTTTGTGTACCTACCATATTTTTTTGCAAATAAACGATTGTCATTTTTGGGACAGTTTCTTAAACTAGCTTATGTGAATCGCGTCTATTTTTGAAGAAGGCTTCTGTTCAGCATTGGAACTTTTTCGACTGTAATGACCATAATGATATTCAAAATCATAGATCACAAACGTAAGAGAAAGGCCATTATTCAAATTAAAGAGACCTCAAGAATGTGTTTGAAAATTTTAACCGGTTGTAACCTGGTCTGAATTGAATTGATTTGAATTTATCATTCATTGAAGTAATCGGCTCGTTTCATTAGTTTTCTTAAAATATTTTATGTTGTATTAATAGCAAAGAGACTGCTATCCGTAGTATTGATAACACAAGCCATACAGTGCTTAATTTGGGCTAACCTAATAAATAAGTAAGAACTTTTGTTATAATTATTAAAAGTACAATTTATATTTTACTCTATTTGCTAAGAATCAAAGTTATACCACGTTTTCTGCAAAAACAAATATATTTAAAAATTCTATTTTTTGTGAAAAACCTAATATTGCTGTTTTTCTCTATTTGTTTTGTAATGCTAAGCTCATCCATACTATTATAACACTGTAAACAAAGCCGTGTTAATGCAAAACTGGAAATAGAAACAGGTAGAATACTAGGACTTAAAAACATGGCTATTTATTTGTCTGTCTGTATGCGGATTACACTAAAGACGCTAAACAAATTTAAATTTAATTACCACACAACAATGGCTGAAGCTTCTACTTAAAATTTTAGTTATATTTCATCTCTTTTTGGTGGGAAGAACTAGAGATACAGCTTGATCTTTTTGTAAAGAAAATCTTCATATATTAGGGTCATTTTTAATAGTCGTTAAGGGCAAAAGTTGCCCATATTTATTATACGCTCCTGAATATCAATAACAGGGAATAGGGATGAAAACTTTCTGTGACATTCCGAACACCGAGCGAATAAAATCAAGGGTGAAAGTTAGTAAAGATATAAAACTGAAAAGTCCCCTGCAAACACTTTCCCTATTCGCGCCAAAATCTACGCTTCCTCAATTAAAATGATGGTAATCATAATCATAGAGAAGCAACACCGCCGCCATATTTGTTACAGACTAGATTGAAAGATCTTGCCATATCGTCCGCCATTTCTAGAGTTTAGCATAGCCAACAATGGCACGAACTCGGTCAAACACTTTCCTCTCTAATCAATAGTTTGAACAATTAATCTACGTACTTTGCGGCAACATTGTTTCGTTTATCCCACGGAAGTGGAGCTTCGCATCATGTTCAAAGTGTCATAGTCGATTTTATGAGAAACCTTTCTAAAACGAACTTCTCTTTAGCTTAAAAGAAAGATAGCTTTTATTCAAATAGAATGACATAACATTTGAATAAAAATTAAAAGCTAACAGCTGTTGACGGTTTCTAGACATACTTTTATTAAGTAACAATATAAAAAATAGTTTTCAAGTATGATTGACAATTAATTAAGGGTATTGTTTAAGTCAAGGCAGTTTTTACGATAAAAATAAATTGGTTGTCTGTAAAGTCAGTTTACGGACGATAATTGTACGTGATAACGTCATAAGAAAACATTGATGAAAAATTGCATACTTTTATGAATTGAATTATTGTCACTGCATTATTATTATTTTGTATAATACAAAGAAGGAGTTAATTGAAAACTATTTTTTGCTTTTTTTTTTGTCGATAAATTAACATAATAATATTGTAATAAATAATGGAAACCACACTAACTTTTCACTTCATGAAGTGGAAGTACAGTCATTGAAGCATTATTGCTCCGAATTTTTTTACTGTGAACCGAATTGCATACAATTTTGGAATTAGGTTCATCTTACCCTTAACTTCAAAAGTGAAAATGATTTGAACTCCGCAACCACCCTGGGGGTGGTTGCCACCCCTTCTCGGGGGTGAATTTTTTTTTTGCAAAATAACCTCGGATATCGATAGAAGGCCTAATTTTAAGCAAAAAATCATCTATATAGTTTTTCAAAAAATCTAATAGTTTTCAAGTTATTGGCAATTGAAAATTCGCAATTTTTTCACGTTTTTCATCGGTTTTTTGCATATATCTCCAAAACTATACGTTTTATCGAAAATTTTATAAAGAACAAAATTGTAGCAGGTAAAACAATGAACAATTTGGTTTTTTATAAGGTATTCTAAGCGCAATATTAATCTAGATATTAAAGATCAAAGCCGTTTTTTATTTTGGCTGAAATTTAATCGATGTGGTCATTGCCATTTAGCGGCGAGCAGATGCATTTTATGCATTTTAATACAAAAGGGTTTTGTAGTGCTTGAAATAAGCTTTAAAATGAGCACTATTAAAAGTCTTTTGCACGTAAAATAAGTGAGCTGTATTGCAAATAAGGGGAGCATCTAATGTTTTTTCTTTTAAATCAATAGGTTTCATAAGTGCCACTTCCACCATAATTAAAATTAATCGTATTCCGCCTAGAATTAACTTTATTATGAAGAGTTTGATAGATAGTATCAGTTTAACTGCTTCAGGACACATATTTTTCAAAAAAGTCACGATTAAAGAAAAAAACAAAATTTCAAATTTTTAAAAAACCCACTTTTTTTTTCATAATATCTCAAAAATGACGACAGATACGTATAAAAGTGTGTGGATTAAAAATTTAGGTATTTTTCTGACAAACAATTTGGTTTTTTGTTTTTTCTGTCAAACAAAAATTGACGGAGATATGATTGTTTAAAGAGCGCGTGGCAGCGCAATCACAGCCTCTCTAAAGCCCTTTAACCCTTCACCGTTTTAGAAAAAGGTTTTTTACTATATATTGCAATGAAGGATGTTGTAGCTCTCTTAATTACCTTTACAATGGTTTTTTATAAATTGTGATAGCATGAAAATAAAAGGAGGTATGGTCCAAAAACTTATCATATTTTTTTCTACTTAGTAACTGAAAATTTCGGAGTGTGAATATTTGGAGCAATGTGAAAGTACGCAGTATAATAGAGACCCACAACTATTGTAATGTGTGTATATATACATAATATGGCTCATATATTTTGGAAACGTAGGCATGAATACCTACCAACGTTCTTATATGTATATATAACACATTTGAGTGAAGAGGCCAACGAAAAAGCCATGTGATCAGCTGTGCGTGCAAGGATGTGGAGCGTCTTGCGGATGCAGAAAAGTTGGTCTGTTTTGTAATAGTACCTGTGGAACGTGCAGTGGAGATAACTGCCAAAATACCCCTTCAATTCAGCCAGGAGATGTTGAATGTGACAGCGACTCCGACATTGAGTCATGAATAATAATATTATATTTTAATAATAATAGTACAATTTTATAAAATTTGTAAATATTTTATTCAATAAATGGCAAATTTTTAATCTAAATTAAATTATTTTTAAATATGTAATCATATATATTTACTGTTTTAATTTTGGGGTAGTTTTAAGGGTAGAAAAGCTTAAGAATATGATAATCATTTTCGAGAGTGTGGAATAATATTTAAATCCTTTTCATTTTATCAAAAAAAATTTTTTAACAATTTTTTATCAAGGGGTAGTTTTCAAGGGTTAAAAGGGGTTTAAAAATTCGATAATTATTATAGAGAATATAAAATATTACTTACTCTATACTTACATCTTTTTAAGTCATACCAAAGTATTTTTTGTGAGTTTTTCAATTTAGGGGTTGTTTGCAAGGGTTGTAAGATTTTCAAGGAGTTGAAAATGATTTTAATATGAGGTAATTATGTTAGAAAATACTTTACAATTTCACCACTTACTATTAGACATGTTTTCTAGCGATAAAATGGATCAATGTCATTTTTTCCATTAATGGGTTGTTTAGACCCCTTAAAAGTAATAGGCGGAGCTCAGATCATTTTCACTTTTGAAGTTAAGGGTAAGACGAGCATAATTCCAAAATTCGATGCAAATCGGTTCACAGTAAAAAAAATCAGAGGTAAGACCCTATTTTTCTCTTCAATGACTGCACTAGAGAGATAGATGCGCCACAATACGAACGCTTAGGCCGATCGCTTGTTCCGCGCTCTCGCTTGCATGCGGAACGTTACACTTTTTTGTACAATCAGCCGGTGTTGATCGATTTATAAGACGTTATTGCCAAAAATACAATTGTTTTATTTGCTAGAGGAGACTCGAATGGAGTTGTGACAATTTATCAACTAAGTGCTTTACTATTAAATAAATACAAGAATTATATAGCAATTTCTTTTATAAATATTTGGTACTTATAATTAAATTGTGAAAATCATTATTAGTTAGACTTGAAAACTATCAAGAATATCAAAAGATGGCTTATGCATTCTTCATGAAACTAATTAATTATCTATGAATTGATTATTTAGAAAATAAGCGAATGGCTCAAAGGTCTTTGTAACCAAGCCAAAACCCCTTATAAAAAAAAAGAAAATAAGCGAGATTTTGACTCACGTTATTATAATGACGCAGCCCTGCACCTGTAGTTGGATACCGAGTGGCTCACATGCCGGTTTTTATGGTAATGCCACACCAAGGTCCCAGGTTCGATGCCCGGCAGGGTCAATGTATGTAATGAACTTTTTAACTTGAACTTGACCCGGGTCTGGGTGTTATGGTACCGCCGTTGTTTCTAAATTCCATAACACAAGTGCTTTAGCTACTTGGGGTTCAGAATAATGTATGTCTGCATCGCCGCCACCCTGGGTGGAATTGCTCCTACTAAGACTGTACAACCTTCAATATAAAATGTTACAAAAGGCGGCCTTAATGCTAATTGCATTCTCTCCCAGTCAACCTTTGCTGAAAAAAGAAACTTAAAAGCGGATACAATGGAGATATATACTTAAACTTATCAATTTAATATAATTTGAGCGGAGCGAAGCGAAGCTCCCATGGATCAGCTTCAATGGCGCAATGTCTGTTACGCCATAACTTTCAGAGTTCTTAACCGATTTTATTATTTTTTTGTGTGGAATCGAATCAACAGGTTTAGGACCAGATGGTGACGGAGCCCGAATTTTGAAATTCGCAAAAATTCCCGTCGAACAAAAAAAAATTTTTTTTTTAGGTATTACGCTCCGCTCCAAAATAAGGTGCTAGCGTAGCTTTATGCTTAGCGGCTGCATCGCCTAGTGTAATATACAATACATACCATACGTTTATATTTATATATTATTGATTTTTATATTAATAGATCCCAAATTCTTAAGTTTTCATTATTATAATATAATAATAATCAATATCTAATCTATAGTGTCTTAATAATGTAACGTATTTTGTGAAAATAAGATTTATCTAATACAACATTGACCTTTGTTAAGCCGCTATTAAAATAATTTATACAAAAAACATTCATTAATAATATTCAAATGTGTGTTCTTGTCCACAAATTAATAATACTTTCGCTGACCGCACGTGATGAATAAAATGGCGATTAACATACTTACAAAATGGCCGCAGCGGATGGCGGTTAATGAAATTTTGGCGGTAAACCACGAGGTTGACGTCTCCTATTTTCAAATGAGAATTTTAACAAATTCATAATAATCTATTATGTAACAACTGTGTTGTTACGTTGTACTACTGTGGTTCACATTATTTCAAATGTAAATAGGCAATATTCTATAGACATACATTATGATTAACCAGGGAAAGTGGTGGTTTATAATTGATGAACACACGCACAAACACACACACACGCGCACGCACGCACACACGTAAATATCTATACATATATAAACATTCGATGTCACAGTGTTTGACCGCGATGAACTCCGAAACTACTCAACAGATTTTAGTGATTGTTTTTTTAATTTTGCTGGATATGTTCCCACTAGGGACATAGGATAAGTTTCATTTTAATTTATGACAGCAACGCCTGGCCGAGTCATCTAGTATATTTATAAAAGTCCCTGTCACAGGTTTTTGACCGCGATGAACTCCGGAACAATTCATACGTTTTTGATGGTTTTTTTTTAATATTGCTGGATTTGTACATAGTATAGGTTTAATTTACAACACAGCAACGCGTGGTAACGTCAGCTAGTATATACATATATTAATACCTAAAATACGGCCACTGGAACATATCAAAATAAGTTATTTTGAGACAATGAGATAAATCTCCACATACTGAACTAGAGTGTGTGAATAGAGCAAAGTTGGGACTTGTATTTTTAACTAACTTTTTGCGGAGTTAGATTTATTCTGACACTTAAATCAAAACAGCATTAAAATTGTATTATGACACATCTAAAAGTGAAAAAAATCGTGCGTGTACTTATGTAAGTTAGCATACGTTATATTTTTATTAAATTTTTAAATAAGATATCTTGAAGTAACTTTTTCGTTGCATACTGCTTTCGCAATTTCCGTTACATGAAAAATTTCACCCTCAATGCTCCAAAAGACAAAGACTCCAAAAAACATAAAATTCGGAGATGTTACACTAATCTTTTCGACCAACGATGTGTGTTTGTGTTTTTTCATTGATTTCACTGGAATGTTAAAATTATAACAGACCTCGATCGAGACCTTTTGGAATCCAGAGGCATTTCTAACCTTCACCTTAGCGTTCAACCATAGACAAGAACAAATCAAGTCTGCGTCCATATCCGGCGGAAATAGACGTCCGTTCGTAATAATGAAAGGAAGATGGCGGAGGCAACATGGTCGCTGTATAGAAGGATATCCGTTTGTTTCCGTGGGAAACTAGATGGAAGCACATTCAATGGTGGTATTGTAACACTTTTTCTATAATTTAAGTGATCAGGGGGTCTAAAATAGTAACATTGTATGAAACATCTATAAAATGTTTCATTTGCAGATTTGTAGCAGAAACATTTTTTACACCCTAAAACGGTGAAATTAATATATGAAACATCTGCAATTCATTTGGTATCTGAAACATATTTGACGGCGATATTGCTACACCTAAAAAATACAGTGATGAGCCAAATCGTAATTTTACGGTTTTAGTTGAACTAATATTTTCCATGAATATAGTGAAAAAAAAGTTAACTTAAATATGATTTATTTTTTAAGTAGTAAATATTATTAAATATAAATATTATAAAAGGATTTATATGGCTTTAAGTGAGTATTATCGTTATATGTCTTTATGTCTGCACTGGCAATATTGCGCGCGTCTGTCATCATGCTTGTCAATTATCAACGAGAACACAACTTTCAAAAAATTATTTATTAGTTTTGTTTAAATGTCGGTGGAGATTTTCAAGAATTGAAGAGTTTATTTTCTTTCGTTATTGTGTGTTATAAGTGGTTTAAATAAAAACCAACTTTTCTTCATATGGGAATAACTACAAAATAAACATTTACAAAATGTTTACAACAATGCTTATGTCTACAACAATTCGCTGGTTTGCGAGAATATCGACGGAACTCAAAATTCTGTCAAATTGAACTAAATATGCCAAACGGTCTTAAATCTTTGATATATTATTATGAAGCCAGAAGAATATTATCGCTGGTGGAGATGCAACGAGCTACTGCAGATGCCGAATTCACTAGTGCTTTGTAAGTTATCGGCCAGAGTTTGGCGCGGCTAAGAGATATAGCGAAGGCAAATGCAGATATACCTCGTGCCTTCCATGTGATAAGGCAAAATTGGGACGGCTATCAGACATAGCTGAAAGATTCCTGCATCATAACAACAACATTATATTCTAAGAAATTAGTCATTTAAGTATGATTAGATATGAACGTAATTAGAGAAGTATTGTAAAAATTTTAACTGAAATTAAGTATTGTATAATGTGTTGATAAGAATGAATACCATAATATATACATTACTTAACACAAAATAAAAAAAAGGATCTCTCCTAGATAATATTTTGATATATTTATAATAAGCTGCAAATAAATATTTTAAGACAAAAGTTTACATTCTATTATTTATAATATTTCGTTCTTGCCTGTTCTGAGGGAAATGTATAAACTTTCCTCTAAAATGCTCATTATTTAGGGCCAGTGTCACGGAGCGAATACCAACTACTTAATGATATACCTCATATCTTATCATATATAAGACCAATACATATAATTTTATACTACCTTGGAAACAATTGATATTCCTTTCCTTACGACGACTGTTTGGTGCAACGGTAGCGACCCTGCCTTTCGCACCGACGACCGACGGTCCTGGGTTCGAATCCCGGTAGGGGCAGATGTTTATATGATGAATACGAGCATTTGTACATGAGGCATGGGTGTTTATATACATTTCTATGAATATCACATATCAATGTATCATATATGTATGTCTATTCGTTTCCCTAGTATCCATAACACAAGCCTTACAGTGCTTACTTTGGGCTAGGCTAATTGGTGTGAATGTAGAAAATATTTATTTATTTATTTATTCTTTATTGGACATAATAAAGGGCTCCAATTCTTTTATTAAATCTAGAGCCAAACACTTATTAAGTCTATAAAGACCAATGAACTCGGAGTCGGGCATTTCAAAAGCCAACTCCAAATTCCTAAGACCAGCGTTACGTCTTCTATATATAAGAGCTTCCTCTTGACGAGCATGTTCTAAAAAATTTTCGTAAAGTCCCAAGTCTGCCATTATTTAAAAACATGCGATTTTTCACTACACAGGCGACAAAAATGATTTAAATAAAAAATATGAGAGCAAAATGTTGGTCAAATAGTAACATCTAACAATTCTTCAATTTGACATAAATGGCAATTCATATAAGTGTACCATATTACGCATTTCCATACAAAACTGTCACTTTAGATTAATTGCAGTTTATGTTTCATTTTATGATTGGTCAAATAACTTACCATTTTAAGATTTCGCAAATGAAACATATTATGGACGGAATATGAAAGATACAATGTTACTATTTTAGACCCCCGGATCTTACTTTTTATGACAGATTACATTTATGCTGATCTGTGGGCGTCATGAGAATAATTTATAATAGAATTATGAGTTATTTGAATAGCAAATACCATAAAAATCGACTCGGATTAAAAGTAAGTTTTCTGGTGGAAATCCAAATTTCGACGGTTTTTCACAAAGCTTGGTAGTTCAATTGTCAAAGAATTTACTTGTCGATTTTTTTCTAGTACTTTTTTATTAAAATTATTTATCATAAAAGATTTGCAAAATATATAAAAACGAAAGGATAAAATTATAAACTTTGCTAAAATGTGGTAAAGACAGGTTAAGTCCTCAATAAATAGGTTCGAACAAGACACATCCTTCCAGATAACGGACACAGACGTGTGTAAGATTTCTAAATAAGATATACATTAAAATTAAAACTGCAGTTTCCTCTCTAATCTGTGGTCTTGTCGGATTTATTTCAAGACAAGATTTTATTATGTATCAGAACATTAATACTTTAAACGGATGTTTGTAAAAATAAATCAACGAAATGCAATAAATGTCGAATAGGCTATTGGTTGAGAGGTCATCTTTAAGGGAAGCGAGATTGAGTTCGTTCCATGCCGATTTGCTACGGACGTGAACCATTCGTATCCCGGAAAGCGGAAAATAAGCACAGAGTTGCCACCACAAATTATTTAAAGGAAAATGTTGTCACAACTTATTTTTTTTTTGGCAATTTGATTTTATTAATTAAGGAAATATATAAAATAAAGTAAAATGTAGCATTGCTTTAAAGTTTCTTTATTACTAACTGATTGTGAGACTTTGTTTCTCGAATTAATAAATTTATTTTGATAACAAACAATACTTAATCGTTCTGAATTCCAATGTGTGATAAAGGGATTTGTTTTTTTTTAATAAACTAATTTCTATTATCTATCTCTCTATATTAAACTGTTTCCTTTGCATTGGGCTTATAGTACTTATAACAAAAGTAACTATGTTATACAAAAAATATTGGCCGTGCCGTAGAGCTACGGAATCTACATCTTAATACAAAATAATTAAGGTTGATATTGGGTCCTACTTTTAACCAACATCGAAGCAGAGTGGGTATTTCTCGATATATGTACAAATCTCCAAAGTGGTCTCCAAATCACAAGACTAAATAAAAAACGATTATTGAATAAACATATGATGTAATTTTAATGTTCCTTCATTGTTTTTCTGCTTGCTTTCTCTTTAAACGAAGCTTCACGATTGAACACATAACGACCTCTATGGAATTATTTTTTATTTTATAGCTTGGATGCGTGACTTTTAATGTATTGTTATTCACTAATTTCTTTTGACATAAATGATGAGACTTATGATAAGTTACGTGCCTTTCATAAGGAGATCCTATAATAATAATAATAATTTATTTATTTGCCAGGACATGGTAAAATACAACATAGGTATAGCATAATTTTAAAGTACAATATAACCTGTCGAATTTGTAGACGTGCAAATATTCGATTTCTTTCTAGTATTTTTTTATTAAAGTAATTTATCTTATTATAATATAGTATTGAAAAAAATGCCAAAATATATAAAAATAAGAAGGCTGTTGCTGACAACTTTGCCACCTTTTTTTAAGATTTATTTTTTTAAAGATTTTGTTATATTTTTTACACTTTGTATTTTTGATTACTTGTTGATTCTGCTCTCCGTTGTGTCATATTGATAAATTATTACATTTACTTTTATTTTTTAGAGATTTTTATAGCTATCCTCTTAACTGTATGTAACAATGACCTTTATTACCAGGGCATAAAGTGAAAATTAAAGCAAACAGCGTACAAACTATCAATTTTGACAATTCTGACTAATTTGTCTTTTTTTTTCATCTTATAATAAAAAATCAATTGTCGCCACTTAATCTTTCCAATAAATTAATAAATCCTTACTAATATTATAAATCGGAAAGTGAGTTTGTTTGTTTGTTTGTTCCGCTTTCACGCCGTAACTACTGAACCGATTGCTTTGAAATTTTGCATGCGTAAAGATAAAAGTCCGGATTAAATAATAGGGTACTTTTTATCCTGGAAAAATTGATATTCCCGAAGAAAAACAAAAATATAGTTTGCTTGATGGATGGATTGTAGATGGCGCTGTGTGTCGTTTAAAACAAGGTAAAATATTGCAAACGAATATAAACATGTAAATTTAGAAGCTAAATGATACGAAAATGAATCCTCGAAAATGAGGAATTCTTGAGGGATGACGTACAATTTGTTTTATCATCTAAATTGTTTTTTTTTACATCTACTTATCCTGAAATCACTAAAGTCAACGAATTACTAATTGGTATAAGAATTAGGTACGTTATTTAGTTCTTGAGGTATGCGATAGATGGCGCTAGGTGTTTTTTTAAAATATGGTAACGCTGTGTTTTTTTTAAAATACATAAGAAGTGGAATGATATATTACGATATTTAGTTCTTGAGGTATGCGATTGATGGCGCTGGGTGTTTTTTAAAACATGGTAACGATGTGTTTTTTAAAATACGTAAGAAGTGGAATGATACCTTACGCTATTTAGTTCTAGAGGTATGCGAAAGATGGCGCTGGGTGTTTTTTAAAACGTGGTAACGAAGTGTTTTTTTAAGATACGTAAGAAGTGGAATGATATCTCGCTCTTTAACCTGTAGCTTATACACTTATTCGGTGCACTTTTCGACTCATTTACTTACTTGCTGTATTATCTTTATACACTGTTTTGCGCTTTTTGCACAAGGGAAAACATATAATATAGTGTACCATTCAGTTTTGGTTTAACAACTAATTGTATCCAGCGTTACATCGCGCTTCTTAGATTTTTCCGTGGGAATGAGAAGTTTTCTTATAGTTGTGCTTTTTACCGCAATATAACCGAATTCTACGCGGGCGAAGCCGCGGGCGGTAAGCTAGTCATTAATAAATCTAAGATAAATTATTTAACAAAAAATACTAGAAAAATACAACTCGGCTCACAAGTGAATTCTCCGGCGGGAATCGAACCCGCAACCGTGCTGAACAATCCCCTGCTTACAGCGTAAATTTAGAAAGGTACTAGAAAATTTCGACGGGTGTTCACAAGGCTCGGAGAGCATTGGATTTTTTTCTAATCTAATCTAAGAACACAAATTTGTTGTTTGTCTGTCCGCTCTTTTTCCATTGGATACGCGTTACCATAGCAACGCGTTACCAGCGCAACGCGTTAACGGGTCAGCTAGTATTTTTCTAATAAAAAAATTTAGCCTTATTATTTTTAGGATGTAAAAATTGGTATATGTTTGCCGTATATCATTGTCAACTTGTATAGAAGTTGACATAAAAATAAAAAAATACAGCTAATTATGCAGTGCTTATCTATCAGACATTTTCGCTTATTAGACAACCGAAAACAGAACCAGTAATGCCTCCAATCATTTTTAAAAATCACTGGCAAAAAAGCATACAAAAAATGCGTTATTAATAACAGTTTATTATTATAATTAATGAATAATGTCTAGAAAGTGAAGTCGTAACATGCTGGTAATTAGAGAAAGAGTAATTTAATCTGCTTTGAACAAAAAAATAAAGCCGTCAATTATTAAACGCCTTGCTGAAACGGCATAATAAAAAAGCGAGTTAATTTTGGTTAGTTTACTGCGCCATTTTTAAAGTTTTGAAGGTTTTTTAGTTTAGTATATAGATATAAAACATTGCAGTTAAATGTTTAAATAAAAGAAAATATAATATGTTTTGTTTCTTCGTTATTTTAATAAGTTTGTGTATTGATTGTATTAGTCGCTAGTTGCAAAACATCAAAATATTATTTTGAGCATTATACTTAATTGTAGTGATGCAACATTAATAATTGTAACCAAATGATTGATTTATTAAAATTTGCGTATTCTTATAATGAAAGCTTACCTCTTAAATCAATAATAAATAACTCAACTTGTTGATTTATATAAATACTAGCTTACCGCCCGCGGCTTCGCCCGCGTGGAATTCGGTTATATTGCGGTATAAAGCACAACTATAAGAAAACTTCTCATTCCCACGGAAAAATCTAAGAAGCGCGATGTAACGCTGGATACAATTAGTTGTTAAACCAAAACTGAATGGTACACTATATTATATGTTTTCCCTTGTGCAAAAAGCGCAAAACAGTGTATAAAGATAATACAGCAAGTAAGTAAATGAGTCGAAAAGTGCACCGAATAAGTGTATAAGCTACAGGTTAAAGAGCGAGATATCATTCCACTTCTTACGTATCTTCAAAAAACACTTCGTTACCACGTTTTAAAAAACACCCAGCGCCATCTTTCGCATACCTCTAGAACTAAATAGCGTAAGCTATCATTCCACTTCTTACGTATTTTAAAAAACACATCGTTACCATGTTTTAAAAAACACCCAGCGCCATCTATCGCATACCTCAAGAACTAAATAACGTAACTAATTCTTATACCAATTAGTAATTCGTTGACTTTAGTGATTTCAGGATAAGTAGATGTAAAAAAAAAACAATTTAGATGATAAAACAAATTGTACGTCATCCCTCAAGAATTCCTCATTTTCGTATCATTTAGCTTCAAAATTTACATGTTCATATTCGTTTGCAACATATAAGTAGATGTAAAAAAAACAGTTTAGACGATAAAACAAATTGTACGTCATCCCTCGGGAATTCCTCATTTTCGGGGATTCATTAACGTATCATTTAGCTTCTAAATTTACATGTTTATATTCGTTTGCAATATTTTACCTTGTTTTAAACGACACACAGCGCCATCTACAATCCATCCATCAAGCAAACAATATTTTTGTTTTTCTTCGGGAATATCAATTTTTCCAGGATAAAAAGTACCCTATTATTTAATCCGGACTTTTATCTTTACGCATGCAAAATTTCAAAGCAATCGGTTCAGTAGTTACGGCGTGAAAGCGGAACAAACAAACAAACAAACAAACAAACTCACTTTCCGATTTATAATATTAGTAAGGATTTATTAATGAGCATAATTCATGTAATTATTAATTTTTCTTTTGGATACGTTTTTAATTTAATTCATTTGGAATACAGATCAGGCTATTTATGTATTTCTACAAACCAAAACCAACCAACGGCAGTTAAAAAACTCCGCGATCTATCCTTGCCGATGTACTACGCACGTGGAGAACGTAACAAGATAAAAAAAATGAAAATAACTTTATTCGAATCCATTTAAAACAAGTTGTTTTCAATCGTCTAACATTCTTACCTACCTATTCAGGACGTCTTTTAACTGACAAGAGAATGGGCGCAAGAAACTCGTCAGCTTTAACAGAAGTAACGACATTTACCATGTCACCATACATAATCGACCAAAAAAGACGAAATTATTCTGTTATCACAATAATTGTAGTGTTATAGTTTATTTACATCGTTGATTACAACAAAGTCAACAAGTATCTGTTTTAAGTAAGTATCCTTACGTATTTAGCTTACCAAGAAAATGTTTATTGCATTTTGCAAAATGCGAAAAGTCAACAACGACTTCCATGGTTGAGTAGCTTGTATGTCGGTCTTTAGGTGTCGCTACATCGGCTTCTTGGGCTCAATTTCTGGCCAGGATAATGTAGAAAACTATGTTATATTGAATTAAGTCAAGGTGTTATTTTCTGGATGTGTTCGCTCTTGACTTAAACAGACAGGATCCACGATGGATCGAGCTAACTCAAATGGTCCTTTAAAAACGGACGGGTTATAACTCGGAAATACAGACGCAGGGAGGGAGTTCCACTCCTTTGCTGTACGCATTATGAAGGATGTTGAGAAGCGTTTCGTGCGACAGGTAGAAATAGCAACCAAGGAAAGGTAGCCCGCAGTGCGTCTGGATGTTCGATAGAAAAAGGGAGATGGTGAAGCAAATACAGCTCCAGTACCGTCATTGTTTCAGAAGAATGTATGTGATTTGTCTAATTATTTAAAAATGATTGTATTGTTATAGGAATATACATTTTATGCTTTCCTTTTCTTATCGCGGTGTTACTTTGTAGCTATTTTAAATACACAATTCATCTCTTGTTCTTTATACGCGTGCTTTAGTGCTGATTACCAACAAAACACTTAAAATGTGATGAAAGATCATTTTTTATTTTTCATTTGACTACCGTTTGGTGCAACGGTAGCGATCCTGCTTTTTTACCGATGGTCCTGGGTTCGAGACTCGGAAGGAGCAGATGTTTGTGTGATGAATATAAGCATTTGTACCAGAGTCATGTGTATTTATATATATTTATATTATTTAATATCTAAGTATCGTATATGTGTGTTTACCCGTTACCCTAATATTCATAAGACAAGCATTATAGTGCTTACTTTGGGCTAGGCTAATTGGTGTGAATTTGAAAATTATTTTCATTTATTTATTTGCTAGCTTTAGCATTAGGTCACGCGTTGCTGTCTTAATTGAAACCTATCCTATGACCTAAGTCGCGATAAATCCAGCAAAATAACAAAAAAAATATCAAAATCAGTTGAGTAGTTGCAGAGTCCATCATGGTTAAACACTGTGCCAGGCAATTTTTATGTACATAGTTATAGATAGATGGGAGCCATTCATAACGCATAATTTTGGCATAAAGTCACTTGGCATACTAATCAAAAGGCATAAATTGTCATACATTGCAGGTTAGGTTAGATAATTTTTTATTCATCACCAGCTAGCAAGTTATTTCAAATTATGCCAAATGATAAGTAAACGTTCTAAAATAATGCATTTTGAATTTCTGCGAAAAAAGGTAGATCCATAGATAATTCGAAACACATATTAGAAGAAATGCTCTCGTAACCATCAGTTCGTCAGATCCATGCCTCTTTTGAACTCTTAACTGAGGTCATGACTTGTGAAGTGAAATGGAATAACTTGTAGAGACGTGGCCAAAGAGTTCAACGATAGTGAGAGTTCACGGTTCGTAAAGCTTCACTGTCGGATGGGTGCTGTACAATAATTGATAACAATAATTATTTGTTAGGGTTATTTATTTTATTCAAACAAAAATGTTTATTCATTTCAACTGGTGTACAAAAAACAGTTGTTGGCACCTTCTAATAGATACATGAAGCACCTGTGTCAGAGGGAGCCACTGTTCCATAGAAGTTGTTTACTAAATTTATTTATTTAAACTTTTTTTGCCAAAAAAAAATGTACAGTGTATATATAAGTGGCGGACTGAATAATAATATTAATAATAATATTGCAATGTGACATGCAATTAATAATTCGAATTTAATGCCAATAGGCATTATCTACCAGTCAACCTGACAGAAACTGATAGCGTATTGGTGGTGCATTGAAAGAGAAAATAGAAAATGTGAGCTATAGAGTTTCGTGATCACAGGATGACTAAGACAATGGTCGTCATATATTTTCTACTACCTTCACAATATTTTAATCAAGCATGCTCCTTTAACTAATGACATTTAATTATATTTTAATAAATTTTAAAAGTTACAAACGTGCACAAATTAAAAATTGTGAAGGTATGACGACCATTGCCTTAGCAATCCTGTGAACACGGCTCTTATAAAGGAGTCGAAACGTCAGGATTAAATATAATAAAAAATAAGTTATTTTATTTAAATGTTTAATGTGTGCGAAAGTAAAAGATTTATTTGTACTTAACATATGTTTAATGAAGCGACTGGGGACAAAATATCTTTTTCGACCAACGCTTAAAAACAACTATCCAACGATGAAAGACTGCTTTTTGGACACCTTTTTCAACAGCAGCTGTGATACTGGTTATCCCCTTTTTTAGTTTTATTATTTTATTATGTTTAGATTATATAAATATATTATATTTGATAATAATTCCTTGCTATGTTCAATATAATGTATAATAAATAATATTATAGTAATATTTATTAAATTTACATCAATTATCTTAGTAAACACTGTAAGGCTTGTGTTATGGATACTAGGATAAGGGATAGACGTACATTTGACATATAGATAAGTACATATGACATAAACCATGACTCAGGTATAAATTCTTGTGTTCATCAGATTAACATCTGCCCTTCATTGGTGTGAAAGTCAGGATCGCTACCGTTGCACCCAACGTATGTACTACTATTGAAAATAACAATTCAGTTTATTATATGTATAGATGAGTCCTCCATATGATATCAACATGAATATCAAATGACACAGATTAATAAGTTTTTTTATTAATATTTAATTTAGATACCTAGAAATAACAAGTATTTTTAATGTATCAAAACTTTTTTTTCATTTTTGGTGTAAAAAAAATCTTTTGCTTATAATATGTAAAAGTACCTATTATTAGTTACGTTGCAATATTGACATGCTACCTAAATTAAAGATAACTAAAGAAAAAGAATCATAAATTAATGAAAAATAAGTTACTTAATTGTTTTTTTTATATTTTTTCATTTTTAGTTATATCTTATATAATAAACTTTAATAGGAATATACTTAAAGCAATCTTTTTATTTCTAGTATTTTTCTATTTAATTGATTCGTTTAAAATTTACTGTTAAAATATAACTACTTACCATTTTCGAAGTTGACATAAAAAGTATCCAAAACACAAAAAAAAAGTTTCTTCGAAAGAGTACACAACACCGTCAACCAAGAGTTTATATTAAAAACCAAAAAAAAAAAAAAAGAAAAATACACAAACGTCACAAGTCACTTTTTGGCGGGCTTTAGATTTTCTTAATTTGTTTTTCTTTATTCACTTGTCGGTTCAAGGTCCATTTTTTTACGTCCAAAGCTCGGCGACGTAGAATTGAGACTGAGTACCAAAGATCTCATCTAAAGAAAGTGGGGTGCTATTTCCCATATGGTAGTATGAAACCTGTAGGCCGTTCTCTCGTTAAAGCGTGTATTCAACACTTAACCTTAACCGATGCGCATAAGATTGTTAATTAAAATCTTTCACCCGCAAAGTTTGTTTTCATTTGACATTAAGTCAAAAGCAGCATCTTTTACAGCCGCCGTTCCGATATGCGCTTTAATTGTTCACGTATAAAGTTGTTTTTTCTTGTGAAATAAAAAATGTTAAACCAGGATATTTAATACATGCTTGTTTAAAACATTTCTCTTTTATTTGTTTCGAGATGTCAGCCGCTAGGTGTGGCGGATGTGCCAAGAATTTGGCGAGTATTAGCATAAGAGTCGAAAGCTGAAAGTGATAGTGTAATGCGGCGTTCTTTTTTCAAATATTTTGTTTTTTTCTAATGGAATGCACGGTGTCATATTTGCTTGCTCCGAAATGAGGTTTTAAGTATTCTTTATTCCACTTTTTTCTAATGAATTTCGTGCTATATTTGTGCTTATACTGATTTTTTTTTTCTGTAATGAAGGGGCTGAATCCCTAATTACAGATTATAAATTAATAAAATCATTTAATTCAGACGATTACATCCATACAAGGACAAATAATTCAAAATTCATAATTAGATGTACGTAACAGAATTAAACTAATTTTAAACCAAATTTCAATTAAAGTAAAATAACATATACATTCCATTTATATTCATTACATTTTTTTTTCTTTTTCTGTATTTGTGGCTTGCACGATTTATACAGTTAGCCAGCTTCAAGAAAGTATGGGTAATTGCCAGTTCTTGAGTCATTTCTTTTCTTAATTTGATGATAATGACTGAACAGTAAAATATATTTTTCCCCCCCTAGGTTTCAGTAAATGTGTAGGGTTTTACTAAAATCTTTCCGTGGACTTCTTGAGAGAGCAGGAAAAGACAACTTCTTTGTTAATAGTTCACCATTATTACGTACTAATACTGGCAACAACACAAATTTCAACAAGAGACACAAAATTACCAAACGTGACGCTTCCAGCTCCCGTCAAAAAGTCCTATTCATAATTTGTATAGGGTCACTTGTGACTATTTTAATGAAATTACGATAGCAGTCAATTTTTTTCTCATTACTTAACAACTTATTATTGTCATAAAAAATATTATTATGGAATATAATTAGAATATGACGACCGTTTGGTGCAACGGTAGCGACCTTGCCTCTCGCACCGGCGGTTCTGGGTTCGAATCCCGGAAGGGGCAGATGTTTTTATGATGAATACGAGCATTTGTACCCGAGTCATGGATGTTTATATATATTTCTATGAATATTACTTATTCGTGTATGATATATGTAAGTCTATCCGTTACCCTAGTATCCATAACACAAGCCTTAAAGTGCTTACTTTGGGCTAGGTTAATTGGTGTGAATGTAGGAAATATTTATTTATATTTATTTAATATAATATGGAATGTCCTATATGTATTTGCCGGCATTGGAACGAGGATGTAAAATTGTTTTTATGATGAGTTTTTAGTGATATATTATGTTCATTGTGTGCTGTGAATGTATAAATTATGGCAGCAAAATCGGGTACTAATAGGAAATTATCTTTTTGAATAATACCTAATGTAATAGTTTATATTGTCTTCAGGATAGTTTATAGATAAGTTATATAATCTACTAGCTGGCTCGGGGACGCGTTGCTATGTTATAAATAAAACCTATCACATAGGATAGGTAATAGCTAAGTGAGAACAACATAAGCAAAATGAAAAAAAAAACCGGCCAAGTGAGAGTCGGACTCGCGCACCGAGGGTTCCGTAAAATGTTTTTATTATATGATGTAACAAAAAATTTACGGTTTTCGCAATTTTTCCTTTATCTGTGCTATAAGACGTTGCTTCGTACAAAATTTCAAGATTCTGAGTTCACGGGAAGTACCGTGTACGTTTTGATTCCCTTGTGAGTGTAGAAATGCGGAATTTTGCGGCATAAACGGATGTATCTTTTGATTGCGTTGGCTTAGAAGTTTGAGATTTTCACAGCTTCAAGAGACAGTAGACCTGAGTATTTGATATAAATTTCAGCTTGATACGTCCGCGTGTTCCTGAGAAAAGGGTCTTGACAGATGGACGGAGGGACGGACGGACGGACAACAAAGTGATCCTATAAGGGTTCCATTTTTTCCTTTCGAGGAACGGAACCCTAAAAACATCAAAATAGGTTGAGTACTTTCGGAGTTCATCGCGGTCAAACACTCTGACATGGAATTTTTATATTTAAAGATTATAAATGGATAGATTAATGCCAAGAAGTGTTTGTGAACACGCACGGGTGTTTGCGAGTGAAATTAGACGGGCGAATATCTTTTCTCGCTCTCTTAAGAAGTAAGAGGGGAACGGTGTTATTTTTATATGTTCGTTTATAACGTAGCACAATATAAAATAATCGAAACAATATTTACGTTTATTTATTTATCTACTCTGATACTATAATACAAAGATTCTAAAACTGAAAACAAAATGCTTATGACAAACATTACGTACAGGCCAAAAATAATAAAAAAAAAAGTTTAATTACGATACAAGTCTTGTATGGACACCTGTATCATAATATAACTTTTTAATCATAACGATACACCTATACAACCTCCAGCTGGACCAAGGAGGTTGAACCTCTACTTTAAAAAGGTTTCAATGAACGAGTCCTCGACGACCGACGCAACACGCATGCGCAATTGATGTTTGCACCTTGGCGCCAACATTTGACATTTAAATAAATTTGTTGTTATATTCAGCGTTTTATTTGCAACATTGTTTTACGTAATATAGTATGAGAGTAGATAAAGTAGTGTATGACACTGTACATAACTTGGTCTTATAACACTCGTGTGATACTATAAAAAAACTCGCCTACGGCTCGTTTTTTTAAAACACACTCATGTTATAAGAACCCTTATTATGCAACAGTATCATAATTTTATGATACTGTTGCATAATAAGGGTAGGCGAGTTTTTTTATAGTATCACACGAGTGTTATAAGACCAAGTTATGTACAGTGTCATACACTACTTTATCTACTCTCATACTATATTACGTAAAACAATGTTGCAAACAAAACCAAACTTTGTTTAAATATTGAAAAGATTTTTTAAATGTCAAATGTTGGCGCCAAGGTGCAAACATCGATTGTGAATGCGTGTTGCGTCGTCGCGGACTCGTTCATTGAAACCTTTTTAAAGTAGAGGTTCAACCTCCTTGGTCCAGCTGGAGGTTGTATAGGTGTATCGTTATGATTAAAAAGTTATATTATGATACAGGTGTCCATACAAGACTTGTATCGTAATTAAACTTTTTTTTTTATTATTTTTGGCCTGTACGTAATGTTTGTCATAAGCATTTTGTTTTCAGTTTTAGAATCTTTGTATTATAGTATCAGAGTAGATAAACTACTATTACTTTATATATAGAACATATAATAATTTAAAAAATACAAAGAGGTAAATGGAATCTTTTAAAGATATCATTGAATAATAAAACGAGTGTTCTAAAGACCACATGACTGAAGTAAAACTTCTTTAGCTCCATGAATATATGTATATATATTAGATATACGAAACGTAATTGGCTATGAGAGAAAGAGAGAATGAAAATGTGTGCTCGTACCTCTCTCTCTTGCCTCTAGTGTAATATACGAAACGTAACTTTATCTCTTTCCATCTTCACTAACTTATATCTCCCTCGCCGCGCCAGATCCCACTTTTCGTAACGCTCTCGTCACGCATCCACCAGCTTACTCCGCAACTCAAGCGTGCTGTTATACTCTAACGCTGTTAGGGATATTGCTCGCCCCTGAGTATTGTCGTCAGCAATCCTCAGTATATATTATCGAAGCTCGCAAACCGCTCAGTGTCTGTTCGTAATTCCTTCTATCCGAGTGCGGCTGTCTAAGGGTCACTAATTTTTAAAAAGTAACATTTTCCATTTAATAAAAGTGATTATTCCAGTTTACCCTAGTTCCTTGGGAGGGAACCTATAACAGTGCATAAAGAAGTATTACTTAAAAAAAACTAGGCTTTAAATTATGTCCTATTTTCCGTAACGTAGACTCAGTTATATCCTGAAGCTGTATTTCACACCGCATCGTCATCCGTCCAACCGTCAGTCATCGCATCCAACCATTTCGTTTAAAATTCTTAAGCATATCCACTATATCCAATCCAATTACATGAATCAAATCCAAATCATTTGACCAATCACCGGTTGACAAGTCCGGAAAAACAGATGTGGATATGAATCAATATAATTAAAAGTTATCTGAATATACCTCGTGATGTAATACGGATTGAATGAATTACACTATTCCGGATATATTAAGCGGATATAGATATACTAACTGGATATATATCTTTTTTCAGAAGAGTCATCATCATTTAGAGTAATCCAATATTTTATTAATCCGGACTCACTTTGCACATGTCTACCGTTAGTTATCAGTGGCGGATTTCTAGAGTTGAATCACGTTAGAAGAATAATGATTGATGGTTATTTCCAGCTGAAGCGGTCTAAAAAGAGAGGCCTATTCTACGATATCGGCACGGCATCCCAATGTCTACAAGTTAAATTGATAAAATGTCAATTGGTTTTAGTACTTACTGAAAACCTAAACGATAACACGATTTAAAATACACGTAACGCCATCTTTAGGGTGGTGTGCGAACTAAACTTACGTATACACAAATCGTATTAATACCTATTCTAACTCACTATATAACATAAATTATTTTAATAGAAAAAAAAATAAAATTCGACTCGGCTCACAAGTGAATTCTCAGGCGGGTATCGAACCCGCATCCTTTAAAAGTCCGGTCCAGTGCTCTCCTAATTGAACTACTAAGCCTTGTGGACACCCGTCGAAATTTTATAGCACCTTTCTAATTTTACGCATGAAATGAAATACTATTATAACATACTACGATGCTTTCAATGTAGTGCGTTGATGTCTTTTGTTAGAAAATCTTAAGCATCCAAATCTAACGACCGCGACCTTCAGTATCGAGTCAATCGCATACTAGTTTTCATACTTACGTCATAAAAAACAATGTACTCTGCTTGTGACATTTTTGTATGCGTATAACTGACATCAACGCACTACATTAAAGGCATCATAGTGTTATTCACCCTGCAAAAACGAACGACAGGGTAATAATAGGGCGTATTTTATTTCCATAAACACTGAGAGTAAAACTCCTTTTACTTCATTATTTTTTACGTAATTTTAAATTTGTAGTTAATTTCATGATTTATGGTTTATGATTGTTTTTTGCAATTAATGAAATCTCTTGACTAATACCGATATGCATCATACAGCGCCTTTCGGTTGATGCATAGACCTTTTTCTTTTTTATTTCTTTATTTGAGGCTTGCACGATTTGTGCATTTAGCCTGTCAAATAAGTATAGTTGCTAATTTTTTAGTAATTTATTAATTTAATGATGACGAATGAGCAGTAATTTTTTTTTTCTAGGTTTCGGTAATTGTCTAGGATTTTACTGAAATCTCCCCGTAGACTTCTTAAGAGAGCAGGAATCTTCCGCTGCTATGTTACACTTGCCAACACTCTGTTCACAAACATTTAGTGGTTAATAATCCACCATTATTACGCACTCCACACCAACACAAATTTCAACAAGAGAAACAAAACCACCAACGTGACGCTTCCTGCTCCCGCAAAGACCTTTGCCCCGCCATTTTGGTGAGGCTTGGCGTCTGTGGTTCAATCTGGAGGGCGGCATTCGGTTGCTGACTTCGATACAATGCACAAGTGTAAATGAATAGCTGTTCAACAATTTTAAATACTAACTGTATAGTACGCATATTTTTTGCCTGTTAAAATACAAATTATATGCATTAAGAGTTTTTAATATCCCGGATTCCTGCATGAAATTGAAGATAATTATTATTTCTTCATGCAGTCAACACATTAAACAAAAAAGCGATAGTCAATTTTAATTTTTTTTTAATTTTAATTTATTTATTCACAAAGAAACTAGCATGAAGGTTAGAGAGAATGAGAACGATCGCTGCGTGTTAAAGCATTAGCCCGCCTGTCCCTGAAAATTTGTAAAATTTATAGTTTATTTTTCAGCCACCAGTCGACAAGCAGTATCTGCGAAGTTAACTGTTTATGAAGTACAAGTAGATGAAGTTAGTTGAATAATGTACAAATTTAACAACAGCCCGCATTTACTGAGACAACTTAGCGATCGCAGCGTCTCACTTATTTTGTCCATATTTCTGGGACACTATTTTCTACAGCGATCGTGCTCCTTTTCTCTAACCTCCATGGAAATAAGAATTCATAACATACAGCCAATTCGGTCTTACTATATACAACAGAAAAGGAATTATATTTATGTAGTGTGTAGTGATATAACAACAACAAATATTCTGTTATGTCATATAAGTCGATATTGGTAGTTAAGTAAGAAGAAATAATAGAATGGAAGATGTTGTGGACACATATTATTTGTGTATGTACTAGATCTAAACTTTTGTACAATACGCTGTTTGTGTTCCTTAAATAAATAAATAAATAAACAATGTACAGTATATATATACACAAAGATATATATTCACAGTGTTTGACCGTGATGGACTCCGAAACTCAACCGATTTTGATGTTTTTTTTTTCATTTTACTGGATTGGTTCTCACTTAAGACATAGAATAAGTTTCATTTTAATTTATAACACAGCAAAGCGTAGCCAGGTCAGCAAGTGTCTTTATATAAACACATAGTATAATCAAAACTAAGCTAAAGAATGCATCCTTCAACTCAAGCCATAACGGGTGTTACATTACAGGCTGTATGTGTCTCTCAATTACTAATAAAAAAGTAATTCGAATCAAGATTGAGCGGGAAATAAATAAAATGGCGCCAAGTTCTTCTAATAACAAAGACAATGCTTTATGATTGGATTATCTGTTCCGCAGGAAGCAATATAGTTAAACGTGAGAAAAGAATACTTTCTACGAATGTAACGAAAAAACGACGACAGTTTTTGCAACGGTAGCGATCCTGCCTTTCGCATCGTGATGAATACGAGCATTTGTACCTGAGTCATTTATATATATTTCTATAAATACAACATATCTATGTATCATATATGTATGTCTATCCGTTACCCTAGTATCCATTACACGAATCTTACAGTGCTTACTATGGAATAAACCAATAAATGTGAATCTATAACCAAAGATCACAGTGGTTTGTGTGTTTGTCTGTCCGCTCTTTATCCCGCTCTTTTTCCATTGTATCAATAACGTTACCATAGCAACGCGTTAACCGCAAGTAGATCGTCTACCGGACGCTAGATAGCGCTAACGGAAATTATTTAATAATAGAAAAAAATTAAAGAATTTTGTCCACCCGTGCGAAGCCGGGACAGGCCGCTAGTCTATAATCTAAGATCACAAATTTGTTGTTTGTCTGTCCGCTGTTTTTCCATTTTATATGCCTTAGAATAGCAACGCGTTAACCGCCAGTAGTTCGTCTACAGGACGCTAGATGGCGTTAACCGAAAAATATTTAATGCTAAAAAAATTAAAGAATTTTGTCCACCCGTGCGAAGCTAGACGGGCCGCTAGTGTAAGAATTATTGTTATTATCTTCTTATTAAAACAGTATTAAATGTTTAGAAAACATAAAATATATGTGATTATTGTAATTAAATAATAAAGAAATAAAAATAATAGAATTTTCCACTTATTTAACAAATCGTTACTAACGCAGTGTTTGTTTGATGTTTTCAAGTCATTCATTCTTATAATTAATATAAAAAAAATTAACTAGGTGTTACAGATACGAACAGCTGATTCGTACAATGAACCACACAACGCTGAGTGCAGTGAACCCATTATAGCTCAGTCATACATAAGTACTATACTTTGTTACAACGCGGGAAGTTTAGGCGACTCAATGACGGCAGACGAACAAGATTATCACACACAATTATTATTAATAGACTATTTAAATGTAATTATTCTGTTATTTTATGTATTAATTCAGTTTTAAATTAATTGTTTGATTTAATTGTAGCAGAGCGAGCGAAGTTCCCATGGATGAGTTTCAACGACGAAATGTATGTCACGCCATAACTCTGTGAGTTTTCAGCCGAATTTCTAAAAATTGACTAAATTTTGAATTATGCAAATATAAAAAAAGTAATGACCAAAAAACATTGGCTCTATGGGGGGAGCAAAAAAAATTTTCACGGTTCAGCATATATACGCAGAACTCTCTAGAGCTTATATATTTGAAACCAATCCGCTCTAGGCATGAGAACGTTATACCAAAACGTAACTGAAAACCGTTTTGAATTTCATATCGAAACGTCACGTTACAAAACATAAAACCGTTTTTCTCATAACCAACGCAATGCAACCAAAACTGAAAACCACGCCGTGCCGTCACGATCGCGTAAATGAGCCAAAAGGGTGGTAAATGCAATAATAAAACAAATAATTTTATCAGAAATATTATCAAAAAAAAAATTGTAAATATGACGATTTTTAAATGCGCCAAAAAAAGCTTTGAAGTTCTCATTTATTCACGTTACATTAAAAATAACTAGTTCATATATTTCATTTTAACAAACTAGTCTTAACTTTACTGGTGGGAGACTCTTTACCAGGGTCGTCTGCTTAGGTACCTCCGTCTTACCGTCTTACCGCAAAGCAGCAGTGCTTGCATTGCTGTGTTCCGGCTTGAAGGGTAAGGTATGGCAGTGAAATTACTGGGTACAGTGACTTTACCACATCTTGTGTCACGAGTTGGCAACGTACACTGTGGTTCTTGTGGGGGTTGCAGTTTTGCTGCGAATCTCACAAGAGCCACATGTATTATAGGTGACTGTTACCACTTACCATCAGGTGGCCAGTTTGCTTGTTTGCCAACTTTCTGCAATAAAAAAAGAACAATTAAAAACACGAAAGGATATCGTCATAACCTTAATAACGTAAAACTAAATCAAAAACTTGCGTTACGTTTGCTGTTAAAGTTTTAGTTTTCATTCGTTTTGCTGAAAACGGTTTTTAATAACATTATAGAAAGTTCGTAACGGTTTTCAAAAAGTAGCCTAAACGCCCATATCTAATCCGCTATATATGGTGCTAGTATAATTTTATTTCTGTTACGAATTCTGAAAAATTTATACGTGTTTTGATGCAATGGCTTCAAGTAAATGATTATTTTTTTATAAAAATAAAAATTACTTCAAATTGCTGACTTAGTTATTTGAAAAAGCTTGTTTGAAAAGTCAGATATGAATGAAATAAATGAGTGAAAAATAACTTTATTCAAAATAAAATTATTGGAATCGACCAACATTTTTACCTACCACCCATTCATGACGTCTTTTAACTGACAAGAAAAATGGGCGCAAGAAACTCGTCAGCTTTAACAGAAGTAACGACATTTACAATATTATACCTCGTCACCATACATAATCCACAAAAAAACAAAATTATTTTATTACATTATTGAGAGTTGAAGAAGCAAGAAATGTATGTCAGAATCGTGGTTAGTGGAAGTCTGTGATCTCTGACTTCCTCTAAGAGAAAAAGCGTGAGATTATAATTATATGTACCTAGTTATTTAATTACTTGTATGTTTATTATATTATTTTGTCATATAAAGTTCAGTTAGAGTCTGTAGTTCGCGAAAAGCGGAACAAATAGGCGCGTTATATGGTCGATATACCAAAGAGTCGCACTAAGCGTTTTGGTTTCAATTTTGTGATACGTACCGCTAAGGAGTGGAACTCTTTGCTTGAATCTGTATTTCCTGACGAATACAATTAAGGGGTGTTTAAGTCACTAGTAAATAGGTACTTTCTAGGCAAGCGCGTCACATCCTAGATCGCATCGTCGCTTACCATCAGGGGAGATGCGTTTTAAAAAAAAACCATGTATGCAATTCACACGTGGTAGAAGTGAAACCTTCAAAAATAATACATACACGTATACACAATACGACGGTTGTAATGATGCCTTCTCCCAAGCTTTGTACTACGCCTGCGCACACAAACTCGTATTAACATACGTACATAATGCTTCCTATCTCATTTTCTCTTACGTTAAATCTTATGAATTTGTCTCTGTCTCTTTTTACTGTCGCTTTTTCGTTTCATTCCACTTTCAAATCACAAAAATGATAAAGAAGTTTTCACTTAAAAAACATGTTTAGTAAGATTTTCGTATGATTTTGATATTTTTCGTACGCTCAAATATTACATGTGTTCCTATTTGTAATGTTATAATACTTGTAACACGATTGGCTAAACAGAATGTGTACATTCGATGTTATCTATACGCTTCTGGAATAACAATTAGAAAATTCTTGGTACATCTGTTTTTTAAGATATTTATCAGTTACTAAATGCACCCAATTTTGCAATGCACTTTTTATTATTTTATTTCATTTAATTATTTATTTAGATTCACCAGTGGTTGCTTACATTACATTGAGAAAACTTATGAACTACTTACTTACATTACTAAATGTAACAACCTTTTAAGGCAAACACCACATGCATGTTAAAAGTGAATTTAATTTAATTTAATTTGTTGATCTTTTCTTCTCTAATATATATTATATAGAACAAGTTATTAAAGTTTCATCACAATCTGATTAGTTACGGAACAAATAGGGAACAACCAGTTGTGTGTTATTTGAGATAAGCTCCCATGGATCAGCTTTAATCACGCAATGTTTGTTACGCCATAACTTCCCGAGTTCTTAACCGATTTTAATATATTTTGTGTGGAATCGAATCAACACATTTAGGACCAAATTGTGTCGGCCGCATTTTTAAATTCTCAAAAATAAAAAGTTTTGATCAAAAAACATTACCTCTATGGGTTTCCCAATTACACTAATATTATTAAGAGGAAAGATTTGTATTTTTGTATGTTTGCAATGAATAAACTCAAAAACTACAAAGCCGATTTAAAAAATTCTTTCACCATTGGAAAGCTACAGCCGGGACGGGCCGCTAAAAAACGTGCGCTTTTTGAAGATTTCCATTCTTATGGAATTTTAAAATTTACTGATTATTGATATTTTTTTTAGTATTCAATATATGGTGGTAGCGAAGCTTTATGCTTAACGAATGCATCGACCTACATCGTTAATTATAAATTTAATGATTATATAATTAATTAAAGTTATATAGTGGACCCCCGGTAGTCCGACAAACGTTCTGCAGGAATTATATACTATTTTTATGATTATTATATGTTTTGGATTTTTCAATGCTATCTAATATGATAAACCAATCCCGCAACAGCTCAACTGGGAGAGCATTGGACCGGACATCCAAAGGTTGCGGGTTCGATTCCCGCCTGCAAAATTCACTTGTGAGCCAAGTGTTTTTTTCTAGTAAAATAATTTATCTTATAGAGTACTGCCTAAGATATTCCATGGTCTGGAATATTTTGAAACAGAATCTCTTGTAATCTAACAAATCTATAATCTAAGAACACAAATTTGTATTTTTGTGTGTTAGTCTGTCCGCTCTTTTTCCATTGTATACGCGTTACCATAGCAACGCGTTACCGGGTCAGCTAGTCTATAATCTAAGAATATAAATTTGTTGTTTGTATGTTTGTGTGTCCGCTCTTTTTCCCGCTCTTTTTCCATTGTATACGCCTTACCATAGCAACGCGTTACCAAGTCAGCTAGTTACAGATTAAAATGATAACATTCTATCTGAACTGGTAAACAATGAAACGCTAGGCTGCTCCCCTATCATATGTTATCAAATTCAATCTGAGCAATCAGAATCAAATCAACACGCGTCGAGCACAATACAGTGTAGTGATGGCGCGTACAAGTTACAACCTGTTGAATCATACACGTACAGTCGACAAAATTGAATCATGACCCACTTCGCCTATAATTTGTTTGATCCTGTCAAAATGGTAAGGTTTTCTGCTCTCGCGTGTATGTTGCACTGAGACCATTTTAAATTTAAATAAAACCGCTTCACTACAGGTCAGAGACCTATGCAGATTCAACCCTTTGTAATCACTGTTTTAGGTATGTTTTAGATAAAGCAGTCATGTTTTGAATCTCGAATTAGATGTCGCTTATAATCATAAATCTTTTTATTATAAAAAAAAGAAAATTTCAAAAATAAAATTCTAAGAGTGTGTCAGATGTCAAGTAAGTAGTAAATAGTGACAACTTTTGTAGTAAGTAGTAAATAGTGACAATGGCTTTTACAATATTATACTATTGTAAAAGCCATTCAAAGGGGGAACGCTGCCAGTATCTTTGGAACCTTGCCTAAAGGAGAATAAAACACTTTTTTACGGATTTTTGCGCATGTTTTATTTTATTTTATATTTAATCCTGACGTTTCGACTCCTTTACAGGAGCCGTGATCACAGGACGACTAAGATGATGGTTGTCATGTATTTTCTACCTAAAGGAATTCTTTTTAATAATATATTTTAGACATTATATTATATTTTTACGGTTTTTATGTTTAGGTTTGGACTTAATAATTTTAACTTTGGCTTTAACTCCTATGCGGAGTATTGAAATTGATTTTAATTCTAATCAATTAATTATGTTAGTATATGATATTTTAATTTCAAATATTGTAAAAGTCGTTACTTCTTTTAAAACTGAGTTTCTTGCGCCCGTTTTTCGTCATTTAAAAAACGTCCTGAATGGGTGGTAGGTAAAAATGTTGGACGATTCAAAACAACTTATTAAGTGCATTTAAATAAAGTTATATTTATTTTATTTAATTTCATATCGATTAATTATCGATCGGCAACACTAGTACAGGTACATTCAAAAGTGATAGGCTTGTCGGATTACAGGGGGCCCCGGATTAGACAGAGGCCGGATAAACCGGAAGTCCACTGTTTTGCCAACATGCAAAAAAAAATTATCGGTGCTGTTCAATGCGTAGGACAAGGGATCTTTACAGTCGCACCAAGTCACAGATATAAATAAAAATGGCGTCATTCGGAAACCATCACAATATATTGAAAACGTAGAAAGCCCGACATCCGCAAACCGCTTTCCTTTCTTATTAATCACTTTGGAACTTGACACACATCGCGATTGTGAGTCAGCAGTTGACATTCGTGCGAGTTATGTAAACACGTTGTTTGATAACGAAAATCCTGGCAATATTGTTACCATGAAGACCGTTTGGCGGAACGGTAGCGATCTTGCCTTTCGATGCGGCGGTTCCAGGTTCGAGTACAATCAAAGTTTATTTTTCAGCTAATGCTTATACAAATTATACGAACTAGCGGGCCGTCCCGGCTTCGCACTGGTGAACAAAATTCTTTATTTTTTTTTATTATTAAATATTTTCCGTTAGCGCCATCTAGCGTCCGGTAGACGAACTACTTGCGGTTAACGCGTTGCTATGGTAACACGTATACAGTGGAAAAAGAGCAGGTAAAGGAGCGGACAGACAAACTACAAATTTGTGTTCTTAAATTATAGATTTATGAATTATATTAATGTCCAATCATAAAATAAAAATTAAAAAATAAACATATGTGACATATTAAATAAAAGTTTAATTAAAAAAGACAAATTATAATAGAATCAACAATATTATTTTGACAACTTTTTCTAGCATTTCAGATTTCTTTAAAAACCAACAGTCCTTTTTTCTTAAAATAATTTACTGCACTTAATTTGATCTAGAATCTTTTGTTGTGTATAAGTTTTTTTCTCTTTTATGTAATGTGAAATAATACGCATTATCGCAGTAGTAATATGAATAAAATAAGGAATGATGTGATAAGAGAGTGGTGTGGTATGGAAGAAGATATAGTGACAAAGATAGAAAAATGGATGCTAAGATAGTAGACAGCACAGACGAAAGAAGATAGACAAGACAAAATCTATGAGGCAAATGGGCAACCAATGTGTGTATTCTGTATTCTCATGTGGTGTATACTTTTATGAATTATTGTGCAGCCGCTTGTCAGTCCGCTACCGCGCGTCCCGTCCTAATGCTGCACGAGCTGTGAGAAAAATGTCGGACTCTTAACATAAAAATGCCATTTTCTCGCTAAATAATGAAGCTAGGACCAAACAAAAAATACTGTCTTAAAGGTAATTAAATAAAGAATCCACCACAGAATATTTGAATCTATGCAACTCAAAAATGAATTGTAATAAAAAAAAACAGCAGGCCACGAGGAAATTTGAATATGGTAGCAAGTGCTAATTGGGGTGTTGGCTATCGGTAGCAATTGCTACCGTGGCTAGCCTACATTCATTTATATACCTATGTTTATACATAGCTACGATAATACTCTGTTAGTGCATAGGTGCAATAAAATAATTTGACAGTCATAGAGCACATTTTATATTTCTACTAGCTGTTGCTCGCGACTTCGTCCGCGTCAATTTCTGATATTATGATTTTACACTGTTGCTTCGCTCCTTTTGGTTGCAGCGTGATGTTCTAGAGTCTAAAGCCTTCCTCGATAAATGGACTACCCGACACTGAAAGAATCATTCAAATCGGACCAGTAGTTCCAGAGATTAGCGCGTTCAAACAAACAAACAAACAAACTCTGCAGCTTTATAATATTAGTATAGATAAATATAAAAATTCCCTGCCATTGTGTTTGACCGCAATGAACTTCGAAACTACTCAACCGATTTTGATATTTTTTTTTTCATTTTGCTGGATTTGTTATGACTTAGGACATATGTTAGGTTTTATTTTAATTTATAACACATCATCGCTCAGCTTGTTCGCTAGCGAGACCATAGGGCGCCTCTAAGGTTATCAAGTGGTATTATTGATAAGTACTATACATAGATATATAATATTCATATAAAAATACCCATGGTTCAGGTACAAATGCTTGTATTCATCACACAAACATATGCCTCTTCCCGGAATTACACCCAGGACTATCGGAGCGAAAGGTAGAATCGCTACTGTTGCACCAAACATTTTCATTTAATTTATTTTTATTGACAATCGTAAAAATCGACGGTCCTAGGTTCGAGTCCCGGAAAGGGCAGATGTTTGTGTGGAATACGAGCATTTGTACCTACCTGAGTCATGGGTATTTATATATATTTCTATTAATACGGCATATTTAAGTATCTTATATATATATATACAAGGTTATTTTATAAACACCATCCAAATTTTTTCTAGGCATTAGATATCATTCAAACACTTCATTTATGAAAAAAAATTGGTAGGTAAAATTTCCGCAAAAAAAAATTTTGTCCGAGCGAATTATTACAACAGTTGGTTACTGGCAAAATAGGTACTTACAGTTGAACGACCGACCGCCCGAAGCGCCTCACCGAGCTGCGCGCGCAAGTTGTAACTACATCGGCGCAATGAAATCAGTCAGCCGCGGGCTTTCCGCGATGTACAATGTTGCGTTCACCCATTTACGTCGCATAATTATCTACCTAACGAAATGTGTTCACACTTGCAATTGAAATCGAGGGCGAAATTGAACGACGGGTTTATGTGAAGAAGGCCCAAAGCCTCGAGAACTTAATATAAATATAATCCGTGCATTTAACGAAGTGACAAAGTGAAAAAACAAGTAATACAATAAAAGACAATGTTCATAAACGTGCAAGACTGTTTAGAGAGAAATTACCTACACTTTAAGGTAAAGTGATTGTTTTCAAACTTCATGTAAGTGTATTTTTTTTGGATTTTTAATTAATTATTTTGTTGGAGTAAAGCAAAATGTGTGCAGGGCGGCTAGACTTGTGAAATTTTTCACAAAAATATAGAACTATTAATTATACATTTCTTTATCCTATCGTGTAAAATAGACAAAAATAACTTAGGTAGGTAGGTACTAAGGTTTTGGCACTGCATTTGTTTTTGCCGTTTTCGAATTGCCTTTGCGATCCCTGTGTTTTTTTAGATTCTGTGGTTAATAAACACCCTTTGCTTTACTCCAACCAATTATTCTACATAAGTTGATTAAATTTAAAAAAATGCGACGTAAGTGCCTAAGGTGTGGTTTACTTTTATGTTCATTTTTTATTTATTAAAAGTGTTATCGATTAATATTGTTATAATCAAAGAACAAATCAACTTATCTCTTCTTCAATTTGACGTTCCTATTTTTTTTCGTTTAAATTTGCAACTTATGAAAATCATTGTAATGTATCAATGAAATACGGGAGGGCGGGGCGGGGGTCGTGTAATCATCTGCTACAACACCGTGCGTAGCGTGACTGTGACAGCAATCGGTAGTTTTCCTCGGATAACTTTGTGTAGGCTTAACTTAATATTTTAGTACTGAGTGATATTAAAAGAAAAAAATCTTGTTTCGTTATTTTCTTCAAAGAATATAATATATAAATTTGGATGGTGTTTATAAAATGACCTTGTATATATATGTCTATCTAGATCTAGTATCTATAAAACAAGCCTTACAGTGCTTACTTTGGGCTAGGCTAATTGGTGATTGTATGATATTTTATTTATTTTATCATAGCGACAATAAATATTTTCATTCAGAATATATTTTGCATACCATTTTCTTTTTGTGTATTATATCCACAATTACGTAGGCTATTTACGTCACATAGTAAATATGTGGGTCGGCCATATTGTCGCGATGCTTACGTCATTCGGTTACGTCAGAAATTTCTCCAAATTTCTGGTCCAGTGAAACCACATCCTCGTTTTACGATTAAACATTTAAAAGATTGTGTAATATACTGGCTTAAGCCCTCAGTAGTTTTTCAAAATGTTGTTTCTGAAACAATACTTATTTAAGATAAATTATTTTTAATAGAAAAAAAACTATAATCGACTCGGCCCACAAATGAATTCTCATATGCATATAATGAATAAAATTATATAAATACTTATTTATTTTAATGACAGAGCAATAAAATACAAGCTAATGAAGCAATAAACGGTCTGATTACGAGGCAACGACATTTTAAAAGTATATTAGATGATTATTTTAAAACCACTTCCTGTAATGGCGGTCATTCGCCATTTAATGTTAAATAATAAGTATTACTTTAATACTATTTAAGAAATAATGCAACTATACTCTGATTTTTAATTAGATGGACTAAAGTGACAGCCGCCGGGTCACTATATTTTTTTTAGTGTTGCCAACTGAAGAGCATAATGTTGTAATGCAAGTAATTTTACCAATTGAATTGAATAATCGTGTCTTCGACATTATTGTTAATAGGTATAACAAAATGTTTTTGTTGTATTTTTCCTTGTGCTCTTATTTTTATTTCATATTTAGTAGGTTTTCGATGTTTTGTTTTTATTTGAAAATGTCGTTAAGTAGTGATGAATTAATTAATTTTTATTTATTTTCTCACAAATATGTTATAAAACGTCGTATGACATAAAAAAAACAACAAACAGGAACAACAACACTTAAAAGCAACGTAACAAAGAAAGATGTAACAAAAACTTATAGTCCAAAAATATTTTAAGTCACATGATGGTTTAAGAGTTTACAGGAAAACCACTTTATCATAAAAAATATTTAAGCTGGGGTGGGGTCACTGCATCATTCGATTAATTTTCAATTACAAGTATTTTGGTACATACATATTTTAACAGACAAAACCGATTAAAACAATTTTAAGTTAATTTAAATCAGTTTTTGTAAATGATTTTTCTAAAATGAATAGTAATTAAGTAGTTTTTTATAAAGAAAATAAAAACACAGTTCGAGTGTTTTGCATTTAACAATGTGCGAAATTGAACAATAATTGAACTTCAATTGGATAAGGGGACAACAATATTTTTTATTTTCCGTTATGTGGTATCATTACTAATGTTACTTTAGTCCATCTAATTAAAAATCAGAGTATAGTAACTTTTATTCGACGGACGTCACTGGAGGGAGACTCTGTACCAGGGTCGTCTGCTTATCCGTCTTACCTATTTCTGCCGCAAAGCAGCAGTGCTTGCATTGCTGTGTCCCGGTTTAAAGGGTAAGATATGGCAGTGAAATTACTGGGTACAGTGACTTTACATCTTGTGTCACAAGTTGGCAACGTACACTGTGGTTCTTGTGGGGGTTGCAGTTTTGCTGCGAATCTCACAAGAGCCACATGTATTATAGGCGACTGTTACCACTTACTATCAGGTGGACAGTTTGCTTGTTTGCCAACATTCTGCAATAAAAAAAAATAAAAAAAACGTTTTTTTGCAACGGTAGCAACATTTCCAACCGTTCTACGGTCCTGGGCTCGAATCCCGGAAAGGTTTGGTTTTTAACTTTAATGGCTTTTGGTTTCTTTTCAAAACTTGTGTTTTGTTTTTTTGGGAGTCAATTAAAATATTTTTATTACTTTTTTATTTCCTTCTCCATTTTTAATTTCATCGACGACCGTTTGGTGCAACGGTAGCGATCCTGCCTTTCGCACCGATGGTCCTGGGTTCGAATCCCGGTAGGGGCAGATATTTGTATGATGAATACGAACATTTGTACCTGAGTCATGGGTGTTTATATATATTTCTCTGAATATTACATATCTATGTATCATATATGTATGTCTATCCGTTACCCTAGTATCCATGACACAAGCCTTATTGTGCTTACTTTGGGCTAGGCTAATTGGTGTGAATGTAGGAAATATTTATATTTATATTTATTTACATATATTTATTTTAAAAGGAAAGGCGAAGGAATCTAAAGTCCATACAGCCTTGCATTTTTTTATTTCTATTAATAGTTAGTCGAAACGTCTTATAAAATACGGGAACTTTGATTATTTAGTTAACCATTATTCAATTCAACTAATTAAATGTTCCGATTAGTATTCGGAAAAACGTGGTAAACCGTGTTATAATATTATAAATTATCACCATAGATTAAGATCAGTTGTAAACTTAATAAATCAATGTTGAGTTGTTCTTGATTGTGTGCTAATTTGGTTTGACTTTTATTTACTGATATAAAACAACCAGTAAAATAAAGGGCATCTGGTAATTAGAGCAGAGCGAGCAAATTAATGGCTGAAATAAGCATGAGGTATCTAGTTACTATAGAATAAAACACTAAGTGTCAAAAACGTTAACGTCAGCTAGTGCTGACCCGGCCACGCGTTTCTGTGTTATAAATTAAAATTAAATTTATCCTGTATCCTAAATCGAAACAAACCCATCATTAAAATCGGTTGAGTAGTTTCGAAGTTCATCGCGGTCAAACAATATGATAGGGATTTTTATATAAATAGATATATTAATTAACTATATAAATCAATAGACAATACAAATGTTACATAGACAAAAGAGTAATAGGATTGAAGGAAATGAAGTTTGTGGCAGAAAAAATGTTCTCCTCATACATTGATAATTTATTATTACTGTAGTGTTTTGACGACGAAAGAGATAAATTAATTACGATATAGAAACTTATTATTAAAATACATCATTCCATGTTATTCTACTATACCAATAACCTTTTAAACGCAATATATAGATTACAAGATAGTTTCTCCAAAGACAAAACAGCTCACACAAATTCTCATTAATATCTTTAGATTTCTGTAAAAATTAGTTGAAACTCAAAAACGAACGCAGACCTAAAAAGACAGCACATCACTACATCTACAAAATGCCAATACCTACTGTTTGCCATCGAATCATCAAAGGAGCTTTATGGCACTCGTACAACAAACAAAAGAGTGGATGTTGCTTCAGTTAGTTTGTTGTTTTGACTAAATAAAAAATAATTGACGACATCAGAGGGTTATGATCAACGACTGATCAAGAATTCTGACCGCCCTAGGCTAATTATCAGGACGCGCCCCCGCCAGGTGTGTTACGGACGGCCGAAGAAGTAGTTAGTGAGTAGAGTAGTAGTGTGAAAATGTTAACATGGTTGATACTACCTATCAAAATTTTTAGATCTATCTGCTAGCGAAACTAACGTTGTCTTTAATCTGCACGACATTCAACCTTAGGGTGGCAAACCATTTTGACAAGTCAGTGTTTGTATTACGCGCGCTTTTAAAATTTCAAAATTTATTGTTAAATTCAGGGACTCTCAAGTGCAATTAGTTTTAGTGTTATGTCTCGGTCTAGTTGAAATATGTAGGGTAGATGCAATAGTAAATAATAATAAATATAATAAATATTTTTTTTACATTCACACCAATTAGCCTAGCCCAAAGTAAGCACTGAAAGGCTTGTGTTATGGATGCTAGGGTAACGGATAAACATACATATATAATACATAGATGTGTAATATTCATACAAATATATATAAATATCCATGACTCAGGTACAAATGCTCGTATTCATCATACAAACATCTGCCCCTTCCAGGATTCGAACCCAGGACCGTCGGTGCGAAAGGCAGGATCGCTACCGTTGCACCAAACGGTCGTCAAATGGCAATGATGCTAGATTAGTGCATGCGAACACACGATCTTAGCGTGCCCTTCCTTAAGGGTTAATCAGGGCCAGGTTATGATTTATTAAACATCTTTCAATATTCTAAAATTGAGATTCTAAAACAAACGGAAGAATATAGTGATATCGGAATTATTATATAAACTTTACTATTCATCTCATATACTTATCAAAAGTGCCACCATAAGCGGATGTTTTTAATCGAGGTCGTCAAATAAGTTTCTTTAAATAAAACGTAATGAATGCAAATATGGAGCCGATGGGAGTACTTCCTCGTAAGTAAAGCTACTTTCAAAACTCCATTGCATAATATGAAACTCAGTATCGTAATAATGTCATTTTTTTGTTCCAAAAAAGGTTTTATAAGGCTGGTTTCATATATGCTGTGGCTGTATGCATCATGACCCTTAGAAACGTAGATTTTTTTTTCTTGATTAGTGACAACACGATTGAAATTAAAATAACTTTATTCAGATGCTTTTAAAATAAATTGTTTTTTTTTTTTTTTTTTTTTTTTTTTTTATTTAGAATGGGTTCGCTCTTGATCCCAATCAAGCCCGGGGGCAAAGACAGAATCCACGATGGAACGAGCTAACCCAGAAGGTGCCTATTCACCCTGGCCCTGAAAACAGACGGGTTATATGTACTCGGAAATACAGACGCAGGGAGAGAGTTCCACTCCCTTGCTGTGCGCATTATAAAAGAATTCGAGAAGCGCTTGGTGCGACAGGCAGGAATAGCGACCAAGAAAGGGTGGTAGCCCGCAATGCGTCTGGATGTCCGATGGAAGAAAGGAGATGGCGGTATGAGCATATGTAGCTCTTGAGCACACTCTCCAAAATACAATCTGTAGAAGATCGACAGACAGGCAACTTTGCGGCGGTGAGCTAAGGTGTGAAACTTGCTCTTCGCCAATTTGTTGTCACTTAAGAGCCTCTCAGCTCTGCGCTGAATCGTGTCCAGTGCAGCAAGTTGGTATTTTGCTGAGCCATCCCAGAGGTGGCTGCAATATTCCATGCAAGATCGGACTTGAGCTTTATAGAGAGAAGAAAGCTGTCCCGGCGTGAAATATCTTTTGAATTATAACTTATCGTTTTGAATCGTCCAACATTTTAACCTACCATCCATTCAGGACGTCTTTTAACTGACAACAAGAATGGGCGCAAGAAACTCGTCAGCTTTAACAGAAGTAACGACATTTACAATGTAATACGTCGTCACCATGCATAGTCCACAAAATAAAATAAAAAAACAAAATTATGTTATTACAATAATAGTAGTGTAATTATTATTTCGTTGATTACAACAAAGTCAACAAATATCTGTTTTAAGTAAGTATCCCTGAACATTGCAATTACATACAGGTAATAAACGACAAATTTAAGAAAGCAGCAAGATGTATGTTTAGTATAAGTCAATAATACTGAAGGTTAAAGCAGACCCAACTCCCAAGACTGCACCCGTTCACGAGCATGACGCATTTGTACATTTAGCCAGTGTCAAGTGTAAAATAAAAAATTTGGGAAACGGAAAAAGATTATATACAAAATATTACAAGGATGGCGGAAGTTGGATGGGATTATTAATTTATAGTACACTAGCGGCCCGTCCCGGCTTCGCACGGGTGGACAAAATTCTTTAAATTTTTTCTAGCATTCGATATAGCCTATGACACTCGGCAATAATGTGCCTTTCTATTGGTGAAAGAATTTTTAAAATCAGTTCAGTAGATCCCGAGATTACCCCTTACAATTTAACAAATATACAAACACACAAACTTTACTTCTTTATAATATTAGTATAGATAACATAGATCTACATATATTTTCTACTACCTTCACAATATTTTAATAGGGCACGTTCATTACATTTTTTATACAAATCAAATTGTATTATTTACATTTTATTTAGTTATTTTACTACGATTACATTATACACTACTGAGTCTACCAACATTTCGGAAATTGGGAGGTTCTTCCGAGAAGAACTGGCGAAAGAAACTCGCGATCCGTAAAAAAGTTACTTTATTCAAATGTTTATTGTCCGCGGAAGTGAAAGAACTAAATGTGATAAATAAATAAATATTCGAATGGACGTCATCGGTATTTTTATATCGATTAATAATACGAATCGATATTTTCGAGGACACGGTAATTTAATTTCAATAACCTTTGCGTGCAGGTGGGTTGTGACCGGTACCACACTGTGAACTTTCTATGCAAGGCCACGACGAGACTACACTTTCACTGAAGTGTAACCATGCATTGGGAAGCTGTAGGACATACAACACTCAATAATTTGAAAACATTCCAATGTGTATACAATATCTTACAGTATTTAGAAATACTTTGGACCCTGTAGGGCACAAAAATAATATGAAGTAGAAACACTATTTATTTTATGACTACTAGCGGCCCGTCCCGGCTTCGCACGGGTGGACAAAATTCTTTAATTTTTTTCTATTATTAAGTATTTTTCCGTTAGCACCATCTAGCGTCCGGTAGACGAACTACTTGCGGTTAACACGTTGCTATGGTAACGCATATACAATGGAAAAAGAGTGGGGAAAAGAGCGGACAGACAAACAACAACTTTGTGATGTTAGATTATAGATTAAAAGTTAAATTGGCAATTATAATATAGCACAGTAGAAAGCCGATTATCCGAATTAATTGGGGGTCGATTCGAATAATCGAAAATTCGGATAATCGGACATAGACTGGTAATAAAGAAAAACGAACTGTCACACATAAAATAAACTTTATTAAGTTTAACAAACACAGTTCTACAATAACGCTCACTTGAACAAATAATTTTGAAAAGTTATAAATAAGTTGATTGTTTAAACATTTATATTATTATTATATATTTCTATCATACGTGTACGTCTACGTCTACGTGTACGTAATATTTTTGGAGGCTTCACTTTTACAACGTGTGAATCGCACAAATGCTTATTTATTTAATTTCGTCTATATAACTGAAATAAAGAAACAAAGATAAGATATAATTAAATATGTTCAGTGGGACAAATTCTGTCGTTTATAAAAAAAACTGCATGAAATGTAAGACTTTTTAAGTCTCTTAAAAACATCTTTTCACTTCTTTCGTAAAATAGTGCGACTCTTTACATCTAAGGAAGTCTGATTACCGACTTCCACATATCCACATACTTCACGTGGCACAAAATGGACAACTTCTACTGCATTACCAACCCGCCTGCCAAACATGGAAATTATGCCCATACCCCCATTTTTGGGAGTAGCTTTCATCTAGCAATTGATGTTTTTTCGGTTAAAATTTTCTTAGCTTTTAATCCCGAAAAGATGTTTAAAAAAAATAGACCTTAAGGTTACAAACATCATAAACACTGATTTTTCTTACCAAGTCGCCATAATGTATCTATGAAATCATAAAAAAGTCACAATATAAAAAATTATAATAAAAAAGAGCATATTAAAAAAACACGACCATTAAAAAATATTTGTAAATACATTTTTTGTCCTATGTCCGGAATTTTTTCAAAATTCTAGTTACCCTACCGACTTTTTAGCGTTATGCAATGACCGTGTATAATTATGGTCTGTCCGTGTATGATAATGCGCTGGAACGCACATTCCTGACCATTGGGCAACCATATTGTATTACCGAACTACTCGATTTCTGGTTCTGTGTGGTTGTTTGTTATGTTAAGCAACTTTCGCGGATGACCGGTTTAAGGATGGGTGACATTTATAAAAAATCTGATTAATGCTTTTTTTCGCCATTTTTTTGGCATAAGAAATTGTCAGAATAATAATAATATTATAATATTTGTTACAATCACACCAATTAACCTAGCCCAAAGTAAGCACTGTAAGGCTTGTGTTACGGATACTAGGGTAAAGGATAGACATACATATATGATACGTAGATTATATTGATAGAAATACTAGCTGATCCGGCCACGCATTGCTGTGTTATAAATTAAAATAAAATCTAACCTATGTCCTTAGTTAAAAAAATCCAGCAAAATTAAAAAAAAATCAACCAAGTCGGTTGAATAGTTCCGGAGTTCATCGCGCTGTGACAACGAATTTCTATATATATATATAAAACCCATTACTCGGGTAGAAATGCTCGTATTCATCACACAAAACATTTGTGTTTCCCCTTCCCTTTCCCCTACCCTTTCCGGGACTCGAACCGACACCAAATAATCGTCAATCTATAATCTAAGAACACAGTTGTTTGTCATTCCCCTCTTTTTCCCACTCTTTTTCCATTGTATATGCGTTACCAAAGCAATGCGTTAACCGCAATTAGTACATCTACCGGACGCTAGATGGCGCCAATGGAAAAATATTTTATAATCATTAAGCTCTATTACAAGTATTTGTAATAATAGCTCAATGTTAATAATAGAAAAAAAAAATTAAAGAATTTTGTCCACCCGTGCGAAGCCGGGACGGGCCGCTAGTATTACAAACTAACTTAACTCAAAACTCACCCAAATTAACATTTAAATTATTTAGCTCAATTGCTCATAAACTAAAAATTAATTAAAACTAAAACAGATGGTTGTCTATTTTTGAACCGGTAATATTTCGAGAAGGGACGTATGTGGTTTCAACTTAGGGTTCCGTATTATTATATATTAAAATTATAATATTTTTTAATTTCAATGTGTTCACGACGAAACGATTCGTTTATCTGTATAATAGCACCTATAACGTAAATTAAGTAATTCATAAATGATTAATGTAAAGTTCTGAAAATGGTGTAGTTCAAAACGCATGTTCGCAGATAGCAGGACTTGCTCCTTATAGGTGCGCCAATAGGACGATCGCATTTCTTCCTTTTGTCAAGTGTGTTTTACGAGATTAAGAATAGTTTATTTTAGTTACGTAATAATGTTTAGATTGTAGTATATTTTCTCTAGTTAACCTTTATTAATAAAAATATGATGAATGGCCTATTTATTAACCTGAAATACATAGAAACATCCCGCTCGCCTTCCGCTATGCGACTGCAGACGACAGAGGCGAGCGGGGCAGTTTATATATGACCGAGGCGGGAGGCGAGGTAGAATAAAAGAGCGCCCGCGCCGAGAGCGGCGCCACTCGCTTCCCGCTCTCCCTATGATGAATATTGTATGTTATTTTAGTAAGTATAAATAATATTAACTAGAAAATAAGTCGTAGTCATAAGAAAATGTGTAAATAATGACAAAAATAAAGGCGAAAGCACTTGCGGGGGTGAGGTTCGGAGGCCCAAAATGGGTTGCCCCACCTTGGATGGGTCACCCAAAAATATCGAATAAAAGACGGGCTCAAATCAATGCAAAATCACTTCCGACCGAGCTTCCGATCCAGCCTTGAAAACAAGCAAAGAAGAAGAAACCTGAAGCCTCCGAACCTCACTGCAAGCTTAAGAAAATCAGCGACTTTTCCTTGCCGAGGCTACCCTGCTGACGTCACCATCCCTACGGCGCCATCCGACATTACCATCGTCCATCACCACCCAAGTTATACAGTCCACCCTAGTGGGGTCTATGCCCCACATTTTGGTCCTCGTCGAAACCGGATCACTGAAACAGCAAGATGGTAGTCACCAGAAGTAACCTCGGGAAAGAAGAGTCCACCTCGGAAGAATCTGGCAACACAACAACGACCGGAAGCGGCGAAACCGGCACCACACACGGAAGCGAAGAAACCGGCACTACGTCCGGGAGCGGCGAAACGGGAACCACGTCCGGCACGGGAGCGACCACAACCGCCACGCCCAGCGTGGGGGGCCCGGCCGACACATCGGGGCTTCAAGCCACGCCCGCCGCCAGTACAGCCACCGTCGTGGAACGACATTCCACAGAATTGATGCCGCCGCCGACCGCCCGAGCCGCCAAACCCGCTCGGTCACGCCGATCAGGAGCCCCCAGCAAGAAACTCCTCGCGGAGTTGGGGGCCAGAGAGAGGCTAGCCGAGTTGGAACTGAAGCGGATCCAGGCGGAAACAGAATTGGAGAGAATAAGACAACAAAGAAGAGAAGCAGAAACATCGTCCGAAGAATCGGGAGAAGAAGACGATCTGGCACCACAACGAGTCTCAGATTGGTTCGACAGACAGCCGACGCAAGAGGATCGACTGTCCCCTATGGAGGAGACTGCAAACGCAACGACGGCCCCTCGGAGTACTGCGAGAGAAGTCAACGGAGTCAAGCAAGGACTGGTTGTCTGCGCCCGGGAAAAACGCAGACAACGGGAAAATGATGAAGAAATTCAGTCCAGCAAGAACCCCACGATCGACGTCACTACGCTGTCCGCCGCGTTAGCAGAAGCAATCTACACCAACAAGTCGAAGAGAACGTACGTTACGGAACTGCCATCGTTCAGCGGTCAACCACAAGAATGGCTGCACTTCAGAGCAGCATTCAACGAGTCGGCGGAGAGCTTCTCAGCAAGTGAGAACGTCGCCAGATTAAGAAGAAGTCTACGGGGAGCTGCCTTGGAAGCCGTCAGCGCCCTCCTGATCAGTCAGCCACCCCCCGAAGATATAATGAACTCGTTGGAAAGAAGATTTGGTCGACCCGATGCCCTGCTCCTCGGCGAAATGGAGAAGATGAAGACTCTCCCCCGGCTGACCGACAACCCACGCGACCTGTGCGTGTTCGCCAGCCGTGTAGCTAACACCATAGCTACCGTAGAAATACTCAAGCGACCGCAATACCTACACAACCCGGAGATATTGCGACTCATCATAGAAAAAATGACGCCGATCCTACGCAACAAGTGGTACGATCACGCGGCACAAGAGGAAGACACGCCCGAACTTAAGAAGATGGCAATGTTCCTGAACAATGAAGCGGACAAGTGCGCCCCCTACGCTCCTCCCGAAGTAAACAATGAAGTCAGAGAGAAAATTATGAAGAGGAAGATCGAGCGCACATACGCCGCGGCACCCGAAGCCACACCGTTCAAGCCTAGCGAGAAGTCACCGTGCCCGTGCTGCAACGAGAAGCATCAGCTGACGACATGTCCAAGATTCATCAAGGCAGACACGAACGAGCGATGGGAGATAGCGAAGAAGAATCGCATCTGTTTTCGATGCTTATCAAGCAAACACCGCCGCATCGTGTGCAGAGCGAAGCCCTGCGGTCTCAACGGATGCGTCATGCGACACCACCGGCTGCTTCATCATGAGAGAGCGACACCGACCGCGGCGACAACGCCGCCCGCATCACCGTCGCCGATCAAGCCCGAACAAGTGATCGCCTCAGCGATCGATCAAGTTGCATCGAACACAACCAACACGAGCCGCGCGTACTTGAAGATAGCTCCGGTCACCCTACAGGGCCCAGAAGCCACCGTGAATACCTACGCACTGCTCGACGAGGGAAGCACCGTGACCATCATCGACTCAACGCTCGCAGACACGCTCGGCCTTCAAGGACCCAACGAGCCACTATGGGTACAAGGAGTGAGCGGGACAGAGATAGCGCACAATAGAAGCAAGAAAGTAAACGTCAGCATCGCGGGGAGGCACAACCGAGGCAAACCGCACATCTGCAGCGCGCACACCGTCACCAGTCTGGACTTCGCCACTCAAACGATAAGCGAGCGGGAGGTGCAGAACTGCGCGCATCTAGAGGACATCAAGCACGAGCTCCTATACACTAACGCCGTCATCAAGATACTCATCGGTCAAGACAATTGGGAGCTGATCGTATCACGTGACATACGGGAGGGACGGCGCGACCAACTCGTGGCTTCGAAGACTCAGCTGGGTTGGGTGCTACACGGCTGCCGCTCCTCACACGCGGCCCCCGTAGCCTACTGTTGCACGCATCTAACTCAAACCCGCGAAGCAGATAACATGGAGGAAATGATGAAGAAATACTTCGCGCTTGAATCACTATCGATCGAACCGAGAAAACAGAAAAGCGATCCCGAGCTGCAAGCCCTCAAGATATTAGAAGATAAAAGCCGACGTCTCCCTAACGGACGGTTCGAAACGGGTCTACTGTGGCGAGAAGAGGGCACCGACATACCGAACAATCGATCGGACGCGCTCAAGCGTCTACACACACTCGAACGAAAACTCGATCGCGACGCCGATCTCAAGAATAAGTATGAAGAACGAATCGGCAACCTACTAGCGTCGGGCTACGCCGAACGAGCAGGGACGCCCCCTAGCGACAGAACGTGGTACTTACCTCACTTCGCGGTCTGCAATCCAGAAAAGAAGAAAATAAGAGTCGTACACGACGCCGCCGCTAGATCACACGGACGCAGCCTCAACGACATGCTACTCCCCGGGCCCGACCTATTACAATCTCTACCCGGCGTAATCATGCGGTTTCGGCAGCGAGGCGTCGCCGTGTCGGCGGACATAAAAGAAATGTTTATGCAGATCAAGATCCGTGAAGAAGACAGGGACGCACTCCGTTTCCTGTGGAGGGACAACCGGCGGGAGGGACCCCCGGAGGAGTACCGCATGACCTCCGTCATCTTCGGCGCATCGTCATCACCATGCACGGCGCTCTACATAAAAAACAGAAACGCAAAGGAACACGCCGCCGAGTATCCACGAGCCGCGCGCGCGATCGAAGCAAACTACTACATGGACGACTACTTGCACAGCTTCGACAACGTAGAAGAGGCAAAACGGATCACCAAAGAAGTCGACTACGTGCACAGGCGAGCCGGCTTCGAGCTACGCGGATGGGCCACCAACGAAAAGGACGCAATCAGCGCCGTCGTCGCACTAACAGAGCGAGAGGGAAACACAGTCGCTATCGGCGGGAGCGAGACGGAAAAAACACTCGGCCTACTATGGGATACAAAAGAAGATTGCATACGATTTCGCCTCAACACCGCTAAGGCGCCGCCCGAAGTACTCGACGACCTGCGACCACCGACGAAGAGAGAAGCGCTCAGCATCATCATGTCCATTTTCGACCCGCTAGGCCTCATCTCACCCGTGACTACGCCGGCGAAACGAATAATGCAAGACACGTGGCGCTACAAGACGGACTGGGACGAAGCCATACCGGAGGAGCTACACGACAGGTGGAGCGAGTGGCTACGACGGCTACACGACTTAAGCTACTTTCGCATACCGAGGTGCTACGACGCCGAGCCTGCCGCTTACTACGAGCTGCACACATTCGTAGACGCCAGCGAAGAAGCTTACGCCGCCGCAACCTACTGGCGGATAACGCGGAGCGACGGCAGCATCAAGGTCACCCTAGCAGCAGCGAAGAGCCGCGTCACGCCCACGAAACCCATCTCCATACCCAGGTTGGAGCTCCAAGCAGCCGTCCTAGGAGTTCGATTAGCAAGATCGACCGCAGAAGAGCACGAGTATGAAATAACTCGCAAGACATACTGGAGCGACTCACGCACCGCGCTAGCATGGATACGCGCCGAACCACGCACATTCAAAACATTCGTCGCTCACCGAATCGCCGAAATAGAAGATTTAAGTAAGAAAAACGAGTGGCGGTGGCTGCCGTCAATCGACAACGTAGCCGACGACGCAACCAGAGCGACACCTACCGACTTCGACCCGCACCACCGATGGTACCACGGCCCCCGGTTCCTGTATCAACCCGAAACAACCTGGCCCGTGGAGAGTAAAATAGCGAGCGAAGCGACCGGTGAAGAAAAAGAGAAGTGCAACACACTACAACCGCGCTCCGAACACAGTCATCTACCGAAAATAGAACGATTCTCTAAGTGGACACGTCTCTTGCGAGCGACCGCGCGAGTGCTACAGTTCATTGACCTCTGTCGTCCAAAGAAGCAAACAGTGGCAGCAACACGCAGAAAACGAACAAGAGCCGCTGAAACACAAGACGCAGTTTGGAAAAAATCGAACCCGAGACCCCGCAAGCCCGACGATTTAACCACTCCACCTGCGCGTCACAACGATTTCATATTGTTAGAAGCGCGATATTTACTCGCAGCGGAGAAATCGTGGATACGCGCCGTTCAAGAAGACAGCTATAGTAAAGAGATAGAACGCCTACGACGCAAGCAAGAACCCGACAGGAGCGACCGACTCGCCGCGCTAAGTGTATATATCGACGAAGACGATATAATACGACTTCGCAGCAGAATAGCGGAGGCCAGCGACGTCGAGGAAGAAACCGTCCGCCCGGCGGTACTGCACGGAAAACATAGCTACACGAAGTTATATATAGCCCATATACACGAGAAGCTACACCACGGCGGCACGGAAATAGTAGTAAATGAGTTACGTCAACGCTTATACATAATGAAGATAAGACCTACGGTTAAAGGAGTCATCGTTCGCTGCGCCACCTGCCGACTGAAAAAGGCGAAGCCCGCCGCGCCCTCTACCGGAGATCTGCCTGCGGCGCGCCTCGCTCACCACGCACGCCCGTTCACCTACACAGGAGTGGACTATTTCGGCCCACTAGAAGTCACGGTGGGACGACATAGAGAAAAAAGGTACGTCGCGCTCTTCACGTGTATGACGTCACGCGCGGTACATCTCGAGGTAGCCGCATCGCTCAGCACCGACTCTGCAATCGCCGCCCTTCGCCGTTTCATAGCGAGGCGAGGCTGTCCGACGGAGCTGTGGAGTGACAACGGCACCGCATTCAGAGGCGCCGACCGGGAGCTCTCCGCGGCGATCAAGGAGGCCGCCGCTGCACGACACATCAACTGGCGTTTCCTGCCCCCGGCCGCTCCTTTCATGGCCGGGGCATGGGAGCGTATGGTGCGCACCGTCAAGGAAGCCCTGCGCGCCACTCTGCACGAACAGCGCCCCAGCGACGAGACCCTGCAGACACTGCTCGCCGAAGCCGAAGCGACCGTGAACTCCCATCCACTCACCCACGTGGCGGTGGGCCCGGACGACCCACCTGCGCTCACACCCAACATGATCCTGATTGGGCCCGACTGTTATACTCCGGCCCCCGGCGCCTTCAACGAGTCCGACCTAACTGCGCGTCATCAGTGGAGACGCGCCCAACAGCTCGCCGACACCTTCTGGCGCCGCTGGGTGCGAGAGTACCTACCGCTACTGCAAAACCGGCGGGAGCCCTCCAACGTCGGCACCCCTCCTGTCATCGGCGACGTGGTCATCATATGCGACTCGAACCTACCTCGCAACACCTGGCCGCGCGGACGAGTTACGAAGACCTACCCCGGCAAGGACGGAGTTGTTCGAGTTGTGGACGTCACCACCAGCAAGGGACACGTTCTGCGAAGGCCCACCAAGAAGATCGTCGTTCTACCAGTAAGATCGCAAGGCGACGGCGGGAGAAATGTTCACGACGAAACGATTCGTTTATCTGTATAATAGCACCTATAACGTAAATTAAGTAATTCATAAATGATTAATGTAAAGTTCTGAAAATGGTGTAGTTCAAAACGCATGTTCGCAGATAGCAGGACTTGCTCCTTATAGGTGCGCCAATAGGACGATCGCATTTCTTCCTTTTGTCAAGTGTGTTTTACGAGATTAAGAATAGTTTATTTTAGTTACGTAATAATGTTTAGATTGTAGTATATTTTCTCTAGTTAACCTTTATTAATAAAAATATGATGAATGGCCTATTTATTAACCTGAAATACATAGAAACATCCCGCTCGCCTTCCGCTATGCGACTGCAGACGACAGAGGCGAGCGGGGCAGTTTATATATGACCGAGGCGGGAGGCGAGGTAGAATAAAAGAGCGCCCGCGCCGAGAGCGGCGCCACTCGCTTCCCGCTCTCCCTATGATGAATATTGTATGTTATTTTAGTAAGTATAAATAATATTAACTAGAAAATAAGTCGTAGTCATAAGAAAATGTGTAAATAATGACAAAAATAAAGGCGAAAGCACTTGCGGGGGTGAGGTTCGGAGGCCCAAAATGGGTTGCCCCACCTTGGATGGGTCACCCAAAAATATCGAATAAAAGACGGGCTCAAATCAATGCAAAATCACTTCCGACCGAGCTTCCGATCCAGCCTTGAAAACAAGCAAAGAAGAAGAAACCTGAAGCCTCCGAACCTCACTGCAAGCTTAAGAAAATCAGCGACTTTTCCTTGCCGAGGCTACCCTGCTGACGTCACCATCCCTACGGCGCCATCCGACATTACCATCGTCCATCACCACCCAAGTTATACAGTCCACCCTAGTGGGGTCTATGCCCCACACAATGTATAAAAAGAACAGTAATACATAAGTACATTGGGGGAGGCTAGCATTCATGCTGGGTCGCTAGCTAGCTATATTATTATTATATATCTTACATTCACACCAAAATAAGCATTGTAAGGCTTTTGTGAAGGATACTAGGGTAACGGATAGACATACATATATGATAAATATACATGTAATATAATATAGAAATATATATATAAATACCCATGAGTCAGGTAAAACGCTCGTGTTCATCACACAAACACAGGGGACTCGAATCCAGGACCGTCGGGGTCATAGAATCGCTACCGTTGCACCAAACGTATTTTATATCTTCTATTTTTACGTATTCATTATGAAATTACCATATGGAATGGGGTGTTAAAGAAAATAGGATTGCAGTGATCGCCTTGGACAAAGTGGGTATGGAGCCGTCGGTCATATGCCAGACACTTCAAAAGCTTAGTATCAGCCGTATGTTCGTATATCGTACTATCAACAGATGCAACAACACCTTCTCTGTCCAAGACCATAAAAGATCTATCTACAAAGGCTGTTAAAGACAGAATTCGACGAAACCCCATTATAACCCCCTTGCAGCGTTGATACTGTGTTTTTTTATGCGTTTAGCTTACCACAAGGAGTTAAATGGAATTTCAATTAATACGTTTGTCTTATTTTTAGTGTTATTTATAAAATAATGTTAATAAAATTGAAATATAGTTCGCCCGGACTGTAAGGAAATCAGGGTTTATTTTAACCGATTCGTTGCTACATACAATTATCAGAAATGAAGGCTGCGAGCTTGATTTACGTGAAAAATGAAGATAGTTTTATTCTGGGTAGATTTCCCTAAAACTTAATTTGAAGCAGTTATCATCGATTTAAAAATGACACTGCTCCAGTGGCTAACGCCACACGCAAAATAAAGTGATGGCACGACAGACGTGCCATCCACAACGAATCGGTTAATAGAAAAATATTAGAAAAAATCTACTCGCCTGACAATAACTTGTGAGCGAAATCGATTTTAAGTAGTATTTTTCTACTAAATATTTTCTCAATTGCTATCTCAATTCCAATACTATCTTGAAAAATGCAAAAATATATAAAAACCTTTTTCTAGGATTTTTATTTCTTAGGATTTTTAGTTATATTATTTATTTAGGTAAATTAAACCAATTTACACACAATTAGAGAGGATTAATTTTTAAATGAATAACTTCTTATTAAATTAAAAAATCTTTAACAATCAGAACTCACATTAAAACTTATTTTACAAAATAATTAAATATAAGATTTAACGAATAAAACATCGCATTGTATAATAATATATATATATTTTTTATTTATTTTTTATTTGGCTTACAAAACTGGGTACAATCAAATAACATATTAAAACTAACTAACATTGTATCGTTTTTACAAAGATTTAACCTGCTAGATGTAAGCACAGCATGCATAAAAAAAACAATATAAACTACCATAAAGCAAATAATACTGACCTTAATAATAATAACAAAATCTTACTTCTACATATATAAATTTCCTAATAACAACTTACTTATATCATGTTATATAAAATCAGAGAGCCATATTAATACGACGCTTGGCGGTGACGAGAGAACCAATGAAAATATCAAATACCGAACGCATTGAATTGTAAAATGTACACATGCGATGTAACGGAGAGTGCTGACCGAGTCGTGTCTTGCAGGATGGAATTGCAAAAGTTTTTCGATTTTGTACACGGCTGGCACTACGTGGTACTGCAAATCGCAAGCGTTCTAGGATATCCGGGGCATCAATGTGACAATTAACGACTTTAAAGAGAAAAAGTATATCGGAAGCTTTTCTACGGGTGTACAATGGAGTCAAACCAAAATTAGAGAGACGTGCTTCATAGGACTGCAGTTTACGACACATGTTGTCGGAGTAGCTAAGATGGTACAAGAAGCGTTTATGTACACGCTCCAATCTATTTGAGTGAACCTGGTAATCGGGTTCCATACGATGCTACAGTATTCCAAAATACTGCGGACTAGACTGTTAAAGAGAATTACTGTAATCTGTGGATCCTTTAAGATTTTCGTCTGTCTCGTGATAAAACCACTCAGCTTAGAGGCTTTTTTATAATAACATCTATGTGCTGATTGAAATTCAATTTGTTATCAATAATAACTCCCAAATCTCTTATACTGGAAACTTCAGTTAACACGTTCGCTGACAGTACGTCCACAGGCGGGAAATTTAAATGATGCGTTGTGACAGTACGTCAAAGGACGGGGAACTTTTATTCACGAGTAATGACACTACGTCGACTGTCGGGAATTTTGCGTATGAGTATTAGGGAGAGCAGTATCCACTGTCATATTGTGAGCACTCTCATATTTCTTACTGTCGTATTACGAGTTTTATACGTAGTTACATATAGTGCTGTCTCGTTCTCTCACGCCCACACGTAAACTCTCGTGCATGGACAGTACGTCCAACGGCGCGGACGCGCGCTAGCTTTTCATTCATTCGTGTGGCCGGTGCCATTTTAGCAGCGAGCACGTGTATACGACGCGGAAATGGTAAGTAAATGTTGTTTTTACTTGTTTTGAGAGATTTAATGAGTTTACGTAATGTATAAGGACTACTTGGACTTAATAATACATAAGGCCACGGTGCTGGTATTGTGTTTTTCTAATATACATGAGAAATAATATAGTGCTTAAGTATTGAGGTAAATTCCCTGTTCTGAAGCCGGCTGTGTACTTTTTTGCTAAAACTAAACAATAGAGCTGTGCCTGCCGATGTGATAGTTGTGTACTTACCAACAAGCTTTATTTTCTGATTTCGTGGTACCTTGTTTACATTGCTAACAGTTTACTTTTAATTTTAGATGTCAGCAAATAATCCTAAAAAACCTCAGAAAAACCTCTTCGATGATCTGTCTTCAAACTCTGAAGATGAACAGGACCCGTACAAGGACGAAGACGGTGATTATGGCTCTGACGAAAACTTTGAGCCACAACAGGTGGACGTCAACGTCTCTGGACGTAGTGTCGCATAAGGTTAATAATTAACTCTCCAATGTGACACTACGTCGTTGGACGTCAACGTCCCAGGGCGTAGTGACGTATTAAGATGAAATTTAAATACTAACATATGTAAGTACGTCTGTCGACGGGTAATCAAATAGTATGGGAAATTCTACTGCCGTATCATGGTAATAGAGCAAATGGCTAATGTCAGCGAACGTGTTAAGGGAACTTCATTGATAAAATAGGTTGAGTTGTTTGGATGTAGTTTCCTTGTAAATCGAATCACAAAACATTTATTTGTATTCAGCACTATGCCATTTAACTTACACCAATCATGAACTTTGTTAATATCTGATTGTAAGGCATGTATATCATCAAAATTATTGATTTTGCGATAAATTTTTAAATCATCAGCATACATTTTAAATTTTGAGTTGATACAAGTAGATAAATTATTTATAAATATTACGAAAAACAAAGGTCCTAAGTGGGAGCCATGAGGTACTCCTGATGGCACCAATTGCGCTACTGATTTATATCCATACAAGGAAACAAGCTGTGAGCGATTTCTTAGATATGGATCACACCACCTGAGCAGTGATCCATGAATACCGATGCCTTTCAACTTTAAAATTAACATATCATGGTCAACTAGGTCAAAGGCCTTCCGGAAATCAGCATAAACAGCATGAACTTCTCCCCGTTTGTCTAATGTTTCATATATGTCACTAACGTAACTTACCAGATTAGAAGCTGTTGACTTTTTAGGCAAAAATCCATGCTGATTTATGTGTAATGATCGTTTTACATGACTATAGACTCTCTTTTGGACAATCAATTCAAAAACTTTACCCGCCACCGAAAGAATAGAAATAGGTCTATAGTTGCTGACGTCATTCAGGTCACCCGATTTGAGAATTGGTGTAAGATATGCAACTTTCCAAAAATCAGGAAAATTTCCTGTTTGTAAGGATGCATTATATATCTGAGATAACGGTATATATAAGTGCTTTGCGCAATTCTTAAAGAAAAGAGGTGGTAGCAAATCAGGTCCAGCCCCTTTATTGCAATCTAATGTTGAGAGATAATTCAAAACTTCATCCTCGGTGATGGAGAAACTACTAAGGGGAAATGCATTATCATCAGTTTGCAATGTCCTATGACAGCGTGATAAATCTGAGGAGTTATATTTATTATAAACTGTTTGAAAATATTTAGAGAACAGATCGCAAACATCTTGACCTCCACTAACAGATTCAGACTCAAAGAACATATCATTAGGAATATTAGTGCAACCTTTTCTCCTATCATTTACGAATTTCCAAAAATATTTAGGCCTGTCACGTAAATTAGCTTTCGCCTGTATCTTAAAGTTAGCATAGTTTTCCCTAATTAAAATGTCACAACACTCTCTCAAGATGTTAAAAGTAAGTTTATCCATAGCATATTTTTTGTATCTTAGGTGGTATTTCGCTTTCTCTTTCAAGGCTTTTATAAGTGGCTTGCTATACCAGATTGGATAACGTGTGTCACGTTGAGTGTTGTAAGGTGTATGTTTATATATGATTGGCATAATGCTGTCGTAAAAATTACTTACCATTTCATTAATAGAGGATACATTCTCCCAAATTTTAGACCAATCCAATAAACCTAAATCCCTATTGATCTCTTCGTATTTACTTGCAGTAAAGATTAACTTTCTTATACGTTTTGGTTTCACCGTTTTGTGACTAGATTTTAAAAACCGAATTACTAAGGGTGGGTGATGAGTATCTATCTTATCTATTAAGCGATCATCGGCTTCACATACCGTTAAATGCTCAGGTCGATGGCACCATATTAAATCCAGAATTCGTTGATTTTTGTTTGTAATTGAATTGCATTGGTATAAGTTAACAAAAGACATAATATCAATTAAATTATTCTCAATCGCATTACATGAAGTCGACGGGGTCAAGAAACTATTTTTTAGGTCTTTACTTACCGTCCAAACAATACCGCCCATGTTAAAATCACCCATAATTATTGTAGTGGATAATTGTAGTGTATGATTTTGTATTATTTGAGTTATATTGTTTAATAACAGATTTACATATTCTAGACTGGGTGGCAGGGGAATGTATAGAGAACAAATGTGTAGGTAAGTAACATTGTCTTGTTTTATAGAGATCCATAATTCTTCACAAGTCGACTGCCATTTAATTTTACGTTCGGCTTTATATTTTTTAAGAACAGCAATAAGTACACCACCACCATCTTTTTTTGATGTGTGTGAAGATGAAGTAAATCGGTCTCGCCTAAAAATGTCATAACGGTCATCGAAAAGTTCCCGATCATACACGGTATCATTAAGCCAAGTCTCTGTCAGCACCATAACGTCATATTCGGTACATAAAGTAGATAAATACAAGTTTTCGGTTTTTGTTCTCAAGCCTCTAACATTTTGGTAATAAATTTTGAGATTAAATTTTGTAATGATAACTTAAATAATCATGCAGATATATATTTATTATAATATTAAAAGTACATACATATTACATTTTTTTTTTAAATCCATGTTCTGCACTAGTACTGGAGCGTGTTTACTGTCTTTGCGAATAAAAATTCGTCCGTTTCGAATCCAAACAAACTCATACAGCTTTTCCTTAGCGAATACCCTTGCAGTGGCGTGTAGTTGCTTGTTTAAAGGTGATAAATGCTCCGTTACATAAATAGATCGCTTTTCGGAGGCAATTCCAAGTTGGGAAGTATTCAACATATTATTATTATTCATGAATTATTAAAGATCAAATCAAAATAAAATTATTAATAAACAACAAAAAATATTAAGTTTATATACGGAACCATAAGCCAATGGTGACGTTCTCCCTTGAACCCGAACAAGATTTCTCTCCATCGAAAAAACAAGTTTTACTTTCATTGGCCGAAAGCGAACATCAACCGACAGGTGCTTTTTATATATATATGTATATACTCGCATTCAAAAACATACTATGTTGAGGTGACATAGTGTTGAATCTATAGAAGTCAATTGAGATGAATTTAACGACATTTTTTCTGATAAAATATTTTAATGGAAATCGAATTTGACTAATAAATTATTCTCAAGCGAAAATAACTTATATGCCGACTTTTCTCTAGTATTTTTCTATTAAAAATTTAATTTTAAAAGATAGCATTGAAAAAAATGCGAAAAATATATAAAAAAAACCGTTGTGTGTACTTATGTACGCACGTAAGAAGTTATACTTCTTTATCGTTACTAAACAAAGATAACTAATATTATAATTTTATATAAATTATTGTTAACTACCATATATAATTTAAAATCACTCACACACAAACACACACATTTATAATTAGCGGCCAACTTCATCCTGCTGGTTTATTCCATGTCGCTTTTGCGGCCAACTTCAACATGATAATTTTGTGTCACGTCTTAAAATTTCACTCTCATAATTTTTTCATAACGCGCCTAAAGAAATATAACTTCAAAATCATTAAACATTTTCTCTGTTAAGCAATTCAACTTGGATACAGAACAATGTATATCATCTTAACTAATACTTATTACTATAGTCTTTTTCACCTATTAACTGATTAAAAAAAACTGGTAAATGCAAGTTGAACTTGCGCGGAGAGCGTTCCGTATAATCGTCTGTATTTCCGAGTACTTATAACCCGTCCCTTTTCAAAGCCAGGATGAATAGGCATCTTGTGGGTTAGCTCGTTCCATCGTGGATCCTGTGTTGGCCCCGGGCTTGATTAGGATCAAGAGTGAACCCATTGAAAATAAATAAAAAAATGTTAATTATTAAAATTAAAAACAAACTTAACTCTGTAGTTAAAATATATGAACTAAGATACATTTCCACTGCAAATGTAAGATTGCATTCACTTTTTATTTAATATTATGGCAAATTACCGGTATTCGGATTTTTTCTTTATTTATGCTATGAAACATTGCTTCATGCCAATGATGATTGTTGGTGTACCGCCAGTAGATTATTGTTTTGTGTTTTTTCTCGATACACAGGCACTCGAAACTGATTTGCAATTAGCAATCCACATAAACACCACTTAGATTTACCGCAATTTTATAGATTTAGTCGATAAGTCACGAGATAAGTATTATTAAAATTGATTTTTGGTGGAGCAACTTTTACAAAGACGTTAATCGTATGTTGTCAAAGACAAAAAAATGCGTATATCCGTAGCGTTAAGCAAAAAGCGTTAGATTTTTATGTATAGTCTATGTGGGATGGCTATACAGTGTCTACTGTATAGTCTACGTAATTACTGTTATTATATAATTTAATATATAATTGAAAATAAAATAAAAGGTGTTAAAATAATTTTGTAAAGTAGTTTCTTTGCTTTTCATCGATAAGAAATCATAATAAAAAATGTATAATATTATCTTTATGCCTCGAATAGAACTTAAAATTAATATTTTTATAAAATATCGTTCCTATCCGGTGTCAACGACATATTTTGCATAATAATAAAAAAAATAATAGAAGAAATGGACTCGGCTCACAAGTAAATTCCCTAATGGGAATCGAACCCGCAACCTTTGGATGTCCGTTCCAATGCTCTCCCAATTGAGCTCCCGAACCTTTAAAGACTTTTTTCGAGAATTTTTTTAAAATAATTGATCAAATAGTCATCTACCAATCTTAACCAATGAGTTTGATGGGAATAGAAGAAGCAAGAGATGTTCAGGATATTGGTAAGCGGAAATCAGTGATCTCTGCATACTCCTACGGGAATAAAGAGTGATCGTATGTATTTATGTGTCTAAAAATCCATATCAAAGTTGACTGTATGGACATATTTTAGGTTCCAGTTCCTCACAATCTTTGGGCATTACTAATCTCTATTTAAATGTACCTTGAGTTTTATGTAGGTACCCAATTGAAGAGGAAAAATATTTTTTTTTTATTTGTTTAAATATTATTATATTTATGTTCTGTATACGGGACGGTCATCGCCGTCCTTCAAGCGAGCTGCCAACTCAGGTATATACACTAAATTAACTAGAACTCGAAATCAATGGAGTAGTTTAAGCCTTAATATATTTAATTAATTTCTATCAAAATTGTTAAAGTAATACAATATTAATATTTCTTAATGAAATGAAAATCATTTATTTGCAAAAGATGGTTTCACATGATGGTAAATTAGAATTAAGTTGCTTATCATAATTCAGCATGAAAAATGTCACATATTAAGTATGTATTTCACGAAATGCCATTTATTTTTTATATTATTTAATTACTAATTTAATTTAATTTAATTTTTATTAATTTAAACACATTCACCAGCCACATATTCAATATTTTTTTGTAATTGAATAAAATCAATTTATTAATTAGGAACGAAGTATGGTGGAGTGGCTCGCATGCCAGTTTTTATTGGAACACCACCTGCAAGGTCTCGGGTTCGTTCCACGGCCAGGTCAATGTAGAAATCGAAGTTTTGTATATTGGTTCGTGTCTGGGTGTTGTGGTACCATCGTTGTTTCTGAATTCCATAACACAAGTGTTTTAGCTACTGGTAAGTAATCCAAGGTATTGGATCAGAATAATGTATGTAATTGTCAAATACTTATTTATAAATTCATATTAATTTACATTCATACCAATTAGCCTAGACCAAAGTAAGCACTATATATTTATATATATATATATATATATAAACTCAGGTATTTCTACCGTAATCATGGGTATTTATATTATATATTATTATTATATATAAGATATATTATTGAGGATTTTCAAAATAAACCACAAATTGTTTATAAAAACAATCACGCCTTTACAATATTACAACAATTATCGTTTAACTATAACAATTACTCTTAAATCTCACCTGAACATACAAAGAAACGACATTTAAAGTTCACTAATATCGCCTCCTCAAATATATCCTTTAATTTATCTCTCTACAAGTTTTATTTATAACAATAAAATGCACAAAATAATCTGAACATAATCCGCCATTCAATCGCGCGTCACTCCGATGCGCCCTCTACCAACTTCCACAGACAACTTATAAAAGCGCGAAACGCGGCAAATTCGAATTATATATAGTCGCATTCATCACACAAAAATCTGCCCCTTCCGGGACTCCAATCCAAAGATGTCAGTGCGAAAGGCAGGATCTTATCTAATTGAATTACTGAATATAATTTTTAGATTAGTATTGTACAGAATTATAGTCCATTTTTTTAGCATTAGAAATTATGTAAACTAAGAAGCAGTGGTGCCTAACCTTGTGCTGGAGTCCACTTTGACCGGCTTCAGGCTCGTCCATTGTTGAACAGATTAAATTACAAATAACAACAAAAACTCTTAACAAAATATTAAAAAAAAAACAATAGAATTTTAACAATAAACCAAAGAAAATAGTCAAAACAGATAAATGCAGACGTTGACATTTGCCGCTATTGTTGCAAATGGCGGCCATGTTAAGTGACCATTTTAAAAATCACCTAATATGGTACGTATTAGGGGTTAAAGTATGAAATTGCCGATTTGTACTGAAAATCTATATTGTTTATTTTTTAAATTTTTAACAAATTTATTTAATCAAAATAGTTGCCATTATTATCTATACATTGCTGCCATCTAATGGGAAGGTCATTAATGCCTTTGCGATAGAATTCCGACGATCTAGACTGCACAAACTGTGTGAAAGCATTTTGTACTGCCTCCTGGGAAGAAAACTTCTTGTCACGTAGATAATTGTCCAAATCACGAAAAAAATGGTAGTCCGTTGGAGCAAGGTCTGGTGAATACGGAGGATGACGAATGGTTTCTAACTGCAGTTCCTGAAGGGTCAAAATGGTTTCTCGTGCTGTGTGAGGTCTCGCGTTGTCGTGGAGCAATAATGGTGAAGATCGATTCATGAGTCGGGGCTGTTTTACTGCTAGTTTTGTCAACATGGTTCGGAGTTCGGCACAATAGACATCTGCCGTTATTGCTTGACCAGATCGGAGAAAACTATAGTGAATAACACCATGCTGAGACCACCAAACAGTTACCATTACCTTTTTATTGGTAAGTTTTGCTTTAGGACACTGTTGTGGCATTTGACCTGGGGTCAGCCATTGCATTTTTCTTTTCCGGTTATCATAAAGAATCCACTTTTCATCACATGTTACAATTCGATCCAATATTCCTTCATTTCTGTACCGGTTCAACAAGGCAACACAAGTTTCAACACGCGTTTCTTTCTGCAGATCAGTCAAATCATGAGGCACCCATTTTTCGTATTTTTTTATTTTATTGATTTGACGCAAGTGAGTCAATATTGTGGGTAAGGTAACGTTAAACCATGCCGCTAATTCCTGGGTACTTTGACTAGGATCGGCTTCCACTATCTCTCTTAATTCATCGTTATTTACCTGTGTGGGCGGTCTTCCTCGTGGCTCGTTCTTTAAGTCGAAATTTCCATCACGAAAGCGTTTAAACCAAAATCGCACGGTGCGTTCATTAGTAGACCCCTCTCCAAACGCAGCATTGATATTGCGGGCTGTTTCTGCCGCGTTAGTTCCGCGTCGGAACTCGTATTCAAAAATAACTCGAATTTTCGCAGTATCCATCTTTCTTGTCTAAATTGAATAACAAAAACAATTGAAAGTCGATATTCAAATGTTTTACATTTTTTAAAAAAAGAACATCATAGAAACCATTTAAAAAAAGTTTCATTCGAAAACCTCAAACCATGAAGATTCTATGTCAATTCAAAGAACCTATTGCAATAAAACGGCAATTTCATACTTTAACCCCTATTATTATAACATCGGCATGTACTTTTTAATTTTGTCGTGTCAAACTGACTAGCGTTTCGTTCCACAAGTTTGCAACTTCTGCTTCTTAAGGTACTTTTTAGTGTAAACTTTTCACGATGTTACGTTTGTAACATTATATGTGTACAATAAAATACATAAATTTTGTTCTTTCTAATGCTAAAAAAAACGGACTATAGTAATATCATTTCATTTTTCAGGTTTTATTGTTCAGTTATTTTTTTTAGTTAGAGAGTTTATTCCTATTAATCAATTCATCCCAAAATGCTATACAGCCTTTCCAGATTACTGCAGGCTTCAGTGATGCTGAAGATTGGAGTAGTTGTGCCGGTTGCTTTGCCACACTTGTACATTCCATGAGAAGCTGTGGAGTCTCCTCTGCCTTCATGCAACTGCTTAGAGGGCTATCAGTCACATTTATGACAGATAAATGCTTCTTTAGCGAACAATATACCAGGTCAATTCTCACAAGGGCCCATTTTTCGTGTCTTTAGGCTGAGAAGGTGCTTAAATAGAAGATTTTTAAGCTTCTTTAGGTTAATATGTATAGTTATAATGATCGTTCATAATGGCCTCTATTTATAATACTGCTATTTTATATATTTATTTAATTATACGGATTCAAAAACTCATTATCACATTTATCTGGTGCGTCCGAACTCTGTTTTGTAATAGTTAAATAAATAATTTCACACTTTACCGGAAGATTAATAATGAGTAATTAGTGTAATTCTATATTTTAAAGTCTTATCCAGGATAAACCTATGTTACAAATATAATTCATTAATACAATTGGTAAAAAAAAAAGTTTCAAAAATGTCCCACACCTTTTCTCTAATTCTTCTGGCGCACTACTTCGTTAGTCGGCGTTCGGTTATGATGATAGATTGAGTCCTGTGCGGGGGGGTGGTGTGATCGACAGTCATGCTAGAGCGAGCAAGCCATACGTATGTGACCCAGCGACGCTTTGTACCAGATTTTTAACGAAATTTTGGCGCACTCTGGCGTTTGTAAGGTAAGTAGTCTCTTTTTTACGGTTTCATTAATTTTGTGACTATTGATTGTGGGTTTTTATTGTGAATATAGATAGTAGTGCTATTTGTATTGTAACGTTTTAATGTAGATTGTACAGTCATACAGTGTTTGTAACGAAATTAAAATAATATTAATTTATGAAATCTCATTTATCTGGCGCTAATTTACCTGGATTTGTCTGGCAAAAATCTCGCCAGGTAAATGAGTTTACATACAGAAAAATTAGGTTTCAATGTTTTTCTCTTTTTTTTAAGAAAATGGCGAACAAAAAAGGCAAACTAGAGAAGAAAAACTACTACAAAAAGCGGTTGGCAGAAAGAAGAAGATATGGACATATAAAAAATTACGAAAATTTGTGGAAAGAAAAACAGGAAAAAGATTATGAGAAAGCAAGGTGCATTAGGAGAAAGCAAGAGAAAAAGCAGTTTAGCATATCAGAAATGACCCCAAGACAGCAAAGAATGAAAAGGAAGCAATGGAGGAAGAATTTTAACGCGTATTATGCAAGAGAAAAAACAAGAAAAGATAACTGCTCAATTGTTGCTCAACAATACTCCTCCTGCAAGTCCTGAACTTTATCATCAACAGGAAGAGCCAGCGATTCCACCTTCTCCGGCTTCTTTAATGTTGGAAAGGAACTTTCAGTCAGGATAGGCCTTCAGTTAGACCACAATATTGCTAACTTTGATGCAGATTGTAACAGAAACTCCCCATCTATTGCTTCAATTTCTGATTCGTCAAGGCGTTTGCGTTATTACAAAGATAAGAAAATAATTTGCCATCAGATGCAAATAAGCAAGTTGAGTTAATGAAAAATATAGAAAAAGGTTACAAAGATCCATAAATATTAAGAAACATCTATAAAACACCAAGCTGAATAAAATTAAAGCAAGACATGACACTATAAAGAAATCTGTTGTCAAGGGTAGGTATATCTCATTCACGTGGCGCAATAAAATTTTAACAGTTTAATTTGAGGGCCTTAGCTATAATTTTGTTTCTATGTATTAGCTCTTTCATCGTTTGTAGTCAAATCACGTTAAAAGTAAAAAAATAAATGAGCCAGATTAATTACGCAAAAACTCGATCTTGTGAGAATTGCCCACCAACATACCAAAGTTAGGGGATATTCTGAAATGTTAGTTCTAATATGTTATTAAGGCAACGCAAAGAACAGCTGGCCGTGAACTTCTTGATCTAAATAAATAAATATTGAACCATGAACTTCGTCCGTCTCTCCTACCACAAATTAATATATTAGTTCCTAGAGTTTTAGCTCGTCTGCATAATTTTAAACCATTCTCAGTCACTTTAAGGAAAAACACATATGGAAGTCTTTCTCTAGTTTGCTCAATGCTGAAAAATTGTAATTTGTTATTTTAAAATAATAATTTAAATATCTTTTTTTTGTATCAAAAGCTTATCTTTAAAAAATCAATTTTGGACTGTTGTAAGAATGATTTTTAATTTTAGTTTTTATTCTGTTATAAATAATGTCCTAATTTCAAATAATATTAAATAATTAATTAATGATGTGCGGAAATGTAAATGTAATGATACATTTTCGCTAAGTGCTGTACTTTGAATGTAACTTATATTCATGTATTTAGTTCGTAAGCCTTATTGAATAAAAAAAAATTGCGAATCTTGTCACTGTTCAATCTGATGAAGTTGCAGGCAACCATTTTTTTTACATTCACACCAATTAGTCTAGCCCAAAGTCAGATAGACATACATATATGATACATAATAATGTATTATTAATAAATATATATATTTAAATACCCATGACACAGGTACAAATGTTCGTATTCATCACACAAACATCTGCCCCCACCGAGATTCGAACCTAGAACCATCGCATCGGTGCGAAAGGCAGGATCGCTACCGTTGCACCAAACGGTCGAGGCCTGCCTCCGGAACTGCATTCTTTACCCATAAGTGCGAAGAGATGGATTTAATTCTTCTTTGGTAGATACAACACACTACCATTTTGTGTTTACAACAAAATTATTATTGAAAATTGTTTAAATGCCAAGATGGCGTCTCCACAGTTCCCGGCGACCTGTTGCATGCACCAATGCACACCCCGCACCGATACCACCCTTAATTAAGCCAACTACCACATTAAGAAGCGGAGCGATTATCGATTTAACAAGTACTTTCTCATTTCCCGCCTGAGATAAACTATATATAAAAATCATAAAAAAGTACTTTCTACATAATCTATTATAAATTATTAAGCATAAGGTCTGTTTTTGCATGTCACAGGCTTTTATAAAGGCAGTATTATAGAATATTTTGTGGTATTTTATAAATGATAATAATTCTTACATTCACACCAATTAGCCTACCCCAAAGTAAGGCTTGTAACTTGTGCAACGAATATACATATATGATACATAGATATATAATATAACCATGGCTCCGTTACAATTCATTAAACAAACAAAAAAGGAGTCTTTTCGACTTGACTTCTTCTTTCAGAGGTGTATCTGTGCCGACCATCTTGAGCTTCTCGGCATGTCATTGTTACCAACTATCAATTTTGGCTCTTACTTTGAGAGTAAGGACCAATTAATTTAAAAAAAATCTTGACTTTCTGGTGAAAGTGAAAAGGTACTTCACGGAACAGTTGCTCAATCTTTACCAGATGCAAGTTCGATCGTGTATGGAGTACAGAGACCCGACTATCACGTCTCATAGCAATTCAAGTTTAACTTTAAAAAAAAGACGCCACTATAAACCGCGTATAGCGGTGTCTCACTTTGACAATCTAACTTGAATCGAGCTAAAAGATGATGGTAGGCCCTCTGTTCTCATCTTTGTAGTTAGCCTAACCGTTTTTTATAGGATACATTTCGGAGAGTGCAGTAGCAATTGCACAGCTTTGTTCCGCTAACAGTGCGATCTACAACCCGTCTGTTAAGCGTGATGTAACTAGCCCCTTTTTGTCATCGGACCCCCCAATTACAAATAGGTGCCTTATTATATGGTTGTTACTAAGCGTTTTTTGTTCCAATTTTGTCATCCGTACCGATAAAGAGTGGAACTCTTTTCCTGAGTCTGTGTTTTCTGACAAATACAATTTAGGGGTCTTCAAGTCCCGAGTGAATAGGTATCTTCTAGGCAGGCAAGTCACATCCTAGATCGCATCGTTGCTTACCATCAAGCGAGATAGCGGTGAAACATTATCAATCTTAATATATTTAAATTACGTGTCACGTTGTTTGTCCGCGACAGACTTCTAAACTACTTAACCGATTTTGATCAAACTTCGTAACTATCTGTTATTTGATGTAACTTAAAATATAGGACTTAAATGTAATTGGATCAAGTTAAATGACCTCAAGTCTTTTATTAAATTGGACATTATTTTATTTTCAGAAGTGCCGCCATAACCAAGATAATAAAATTTATCTGTCCTTTAAACATTACTACAAAATCGCTAAATTGGCTTACTATATCCGCACTCTACTCTAACCATGCGTATCATAAGATTAAACGAAACTCAGTCCGCTGCCGCTTGTGGGCCGGTTTACACCATGGCGGTATTAAGCAAATTAACTTAGAACTAAACCAAATTAATTCAAATACTATTTACATAACTAGTAAGTGCCAAAGAAAATAGTGTTGTTTATGTAGTGTAGTTAATTAATAGATTTGAAGATAAGTGGTTATATATTTCTGTCTGCGATTACGGATGTTAAGCTACTTTTGCAAAGGCTTGGAATCGGATGGGTGACCATTTTTTTTTATCTTGGGCTCTAGGTCTATTACTGTTGCTAGTATATCACTAGATCCTCGGGGTGGGTAATTCTACTCTCTATAGGCAATTATCTGATCTGGTAAAATTCCTTCAATTCAGAAGTTCCTTTTGAGGCAGACAACCCATCGGTTGAGACGTCAACTTTAACCCAATCGAACCGGGTTCGACCCTCTTCTATGTACTACGGACGTGAACTCACCCGTAACAAGCTTTTAGCTTACCACAAAAGGTTGACAGGAATATTTAAAATGTGCAATATCTGTGTAATCTCAAATATGGTGCATAGCGCATACAAACCCTAATTATAAACCTAAAACTAAACTCAAAAAGAGTGATTTTTATGAGAAAATTGCGAGATATCACCCTTTCTTGGTTGCTATTCCTACCTGTCACACCAAACGCTTCTCAACATATCTCATAATGCGCACAGCAACGAGTGGAACTGCCTGCGTCTGTATTTCCGAGTACTTATAATCCGACCATTTTCAAAGCCAAAGTGAAAAGGTACCTTCTGGGTAAGCTCGTTCGATCGTGGATCCTGTCTTGGCCCCGAGCTTGATTGGAATCAACTCTAAATAATAAAAATAATATTGGCAAGCCTAGACCGAAATAATGTATATTGTGATCAACCATCAATGGAATGGATTATCAAAAACCATATTTCATCTTTGCCCAGGTTTATCGCTATGCAGTTTTCCATACAAATAAAATATCAATATTATTCAACCATGTGCTGGTTTTCAGGATTTATAATAATATTCCGGGATCGTACATGTATAAACAAGCACCCTGTATACACGAGAGTCACCCGGAAAGTACCTGTATGGAAATATAAATAAACTAGCTGAACCGGCCACGCGTTGCTGTGCCGACTGCAGCGCCATCTGCCGGGCTGATTTGTGAATCTAAACCATTCTCAGATCCCCTTAAACACACACAAAAAATTTCATCAAAATCGGTCCAGTCGTTTAAGAGAAGTTCAGTGACATACACACTCACAGAAGAATTATATATATAAAGATTTAGTGCATACTAGCGGCCCGTCCCGGCTTCGCACGGGTGGACAAAATTCTTTAAATTTTTTCTAGTATTAAATATAGCCTATGTTACTCAGCGTGATAAAGCTATCCAATAGTGAAAGAATTTTTGAAATCGGCTTAGAAGTTTTTGAGTTTATTCATTACAAACATACAAAAATACAAATCTTTCGTCTTTATAATATTAGTGTAGATTTACAAATATTAACGTATTATTTATTAATAACATATCATAACCTACTTCTCTAAGTGGTCACCTCCCAAAAAGCATTTGAAAGAAAGAAAAAAATATTTATTCTTAGCATAATACACTTTTATATATTATATATAAATTCCCTGTCACACTGTTTGACCGCGATGAACTACAAACTATTCAACCGATTTTGATGTTTTTTTTTTATTTTGCTGGATTTGTTCTCACTTAGGACATAGGATAGGTTTCATTTTTATAACAGCAACGCGTGGCCAGGTCAGCTAGTTATATAAAAAAACCGGCCAAGTGCGAGTCGGACTCGTGCACCGAGAGTTCCGCAAATAATATTTTTATTATATGATGTAACAAAAAATTTACGATTTTCGCAATTTTTACTTTATCTGTGTTATAAGACGTTACTTCGTGCCAAATTTCAAGATTCTATGTTCACGGGAAGTACCCTGTAGGTTTTGATTCCCTTGCAAGTGTCGAAAATTTGAGGAAATTTGCGGCAAAAACGGCTGTATCTTTTGATTGCATTGGCTTAGAAGTTTAATTTTTTCACAGCCCCTAGGGATAGTAGACTTGAATATTTGATATTAATTCCAGCTTGATACCTCCACGAGTTCCTGAGAAAAAGTCTGTCTTTACAGACAGACGGACGGACGGACAACAAAGTAATAAGGGTTCCGTTTTTCTTTTCGAGGAACGGAACACTAAAAACAAAAAATATTTATAATTTTTCTTACTTGTTTCGTTTAGCGAACATGCAACGCAGTGATCGTTGGCCAGAAGATTATGATCCAGACTCCAACAAAAGCCGACCAACATCCAGGCGGAACTCGGCTTCCCTCTCCAGGCGGAACAGCGTCACCAAGAAGGAGAAGGAAGGCAAAAAGAAAACCTCCCCTCTAAACTCAACACCTTCTTCTGTCAATTCCACTCCAAAGAAAGTTGGGAAACCACAGAATTTGGACTTTGTGGTCACAGGAAGACAATGTTTGAAGAAGTAAGTAATGCTTTTGCCACCCAAGGAGTTTTCGGAAGGATTTTTCGGTGTTATGACCTATTCTTCTTATAATTTTTGAATTAAAACTTCTTTAGTCATCTTTAATTTTAAAAAAATGACTTCTTCTAGTAATTTTTTTAAATTTTATTATAGTATAATATAAATTTACGACATGCTGTTCGGACATATATTTGGAGTTGCAGCCTACCATGTTGTTCTGTTCTTATAATGTGTATATATGTGTTTGCTGTAAATCTGTTTTGTGTAACAAATAAAATAAATACTTAGGTCAGACCGCGCCAATTCCCTGCCGGGATACCACCGTCGTCCATCCGCGGAGTCCGTGAAGACCAAGAAGCTGTATGACTCCCCGAAGCGGGTCGCCAACGTCTCCCAATCTTCAAAGAGCAGGGAGACATCTCTTGAAGACGATATGTCTTTAGATTTGTCACAGGTTGGTAATGTTAAGCTTATGCACAGATAAAATGTAAAATGTCCATATTTTCTACCAGGAGTTCTTTACACTTAAATGGCCACTTAAACGATAAATGTGATCCATGGTACCGGTCAAATTCACTGAAAATGATATAGGTATTTCACAGCTCACGTGCTTGTGACGAAATGCCCAAGAAATTACCCCAAGTGTAGATAAGGTCAGGGTTCTAAGTATTCAAGGGCTGTAATTACCCCCTTTATTTACATATCACTGGGGGGAAAAATCCTTGGACATGTCAATACCAGCGTAGCTACAAGGTGAGCTGTGAAATATATCAATTTCAGCGAATTTGACCGGTGCCACGGATCCTATGTGTCCTGTGCGTGGTCCTTTAAACTTAAACTCATAGGATAACTTCTCAGTAATATAATCACCGCATGAAACCGCGTTTTAATAAAACTACTGCAAGACTTTTTATAGAATAAAGAATTTATTTATTATTTATTCAACTTAATCTCAAATTTTGATATTTATCGAAGCGATTGGTACGAAAGAAGTAAACAAATAGTAATAAGCATTTGAGTGTTGATTTGTTAATTTTTATGACATTAAATTTACTCTATTTTTCGCTTTTAAAAAAATAGTTTTCAGAGGCGTCTTTAGCTATGGTGCAGGGTGTGTGTTGCTCAAAGGCGCCGCGATCCTAAGGGGCGCCGAGCACTTTCAATCACTTCAAAATCAGTACATGGAAATCGTTAAAATGGACTCTCCGTACAAAATGACCGATTAGCGGATCGAATGCAAATAGAAAATCGTTTTATTTACAATTTCAATTTATTACCTTGACCTAACCTAACCTAATCCTCTTCTCTCTCTTTCTTTTCTGCTGATCTATCGCTCCTTCTCTCTCTCTTCTTTTTCTCTGTTTTGTTGCTCTTGAGCGATAAGTATCTTTGGCTTTGACCCTCGGATGTAATAACGTTTTCTAACGAACAACCAAATCACAGAAATTATTTATATTTGAAACAGCTACCCCTAATTTTGAACAAATAAGACAAAAAACCTAACCTAACATCTATATATACATGTGTACCTACGTTTTGACTTGTTACGGATGTTTACCCTGTATAATTCTAAGCAGTCAATCAGCACATCATAGCATCCAAAACAAGTAAATTAGTTTAATCGATTTTCAATTGAATCTTCAAATAATAGAGTTTGTTATCCAATAAAGATTAATATGCAACAAACCAGTATTATTCCACCAGGTCTCCGATTTCGAAGACACCCACTCAAAATATGGCGTCAAGCAGAAATTCTCCGCTATAGCAACATCAACGCCGAAGTCTGGGGTCAAAGTGAAGCCTCGCAGCGGTTCTCTCCAGAACCAGATGCAGAATCATAAACTGGAGACCACGAAGCGACTGCTGTCTTTCGAGTCTAAGAGCAAGAGCAGTAAGGAGAGCAAAGACAGCTTGTTTAAGACTTCGTCATCCAACAGCAATTATAGGTATTGTATAAGTTTAGTTATGCCAGCTGCTAATAGATGGCGCTGACCTATTTTAGATCGCGATATCGTTTCGTGTCATCGGATACATAAACCATATCAATGTAGATGAATTTAATAATTTTGTCTATTTCCGAATTTGAGTTGTATTCAGTTAGCTCAGCTTAGTGCCTCAATGGTGAAATAGTACCACAAGGGAGCGGCCATAGTTTGTTCGGGTATTTTTATATATTTCTATGAATATTACATATCTATGCATCATTTATGTATTTCTATACATTACCCTAGTCAGAGACGTCTTTAACCTTTTGGAGGCCCTGGGCATATAAGAATAATAAGGTCCCCATGACTTTGTCAGAACACTTTTTTGTTATAATGAAAGTAGATAAAAAAGACTTCAGACTTTTTTTATTAATAATCAATAAATAAATAGATAATCTTTAATTTAAATGGGGCGATTCTTACTTATTTAAAATTATCTAAGCATGCTGAAATTCGAAAGCCTTATTTCGGGCGAGAGTAGAGTAGCTTCGCTCATGCTCACAAACAGAAACAAGTCGATAATATAGTCCCTAATTGAGGTTCGATTTCTAAATAAATATGTTTTTCATTAATACATGTCGGTATTGGTTTAGTGATCTGGCAGTAACCAGGTGCCCCTATCGATCACTGGGCCCTGGGCATTTGCTCAGAGTGCCCAGTGGGAAAGAGGAGTCTGACTCTAGTATCCATAACACAAGTCTTATAGGCTTATTGGTTGGAGTATAAGAGATAATATTATTCAAAAAAGAGATGGAAAAGGTTTTAGTCTGTTTTGGTATTAAGTGTGATTGTTTGTACAATGGTGTACAATTAAACAGCATTCATTTTCCGGTCCGTACCTGTAGAGTCCTATAGGAGCCCTATTACTATCACTTACTTGTCTGTCTGTCCATCGTCTTTCACATAAGTTTTATAGCCAAACGGTAGAAGGTTAGGAGCTGCATATGCTCATACAATCTCCTTTTTTCCATTGGACATCCAGACGCACTGCGGGTACCCTTCCTTGGTTGCTATTCCTACCTGTCGCACTGAGCGCTTCTCAACATCTTTCATAATACGCACAGCAAAATAGTGGAAATCCCTCCCTGCGCCTGTATTTCCGAGTACTTATAACCAGTCCGTCTTTGAATCCAGGGTGAATAGACACCGTCAGGGTTAGCTCACTTCATCGTGGATCCTCTCTTAGCCCCTGGGCTTGATTAGGATCAAGAGTGAACCCAATCAAAATTAAAAAAAGCTACAATCTCAAATATTTCACAGTTTTATTTTAAATTATTTTTATTGGAGCGGAGCTAGCGAAGCTCCCATGGATCAGCTTCAAATACGAAATGAATGTGACGCTATAGCTCTATGAGTTTCTTTTTTGTAATGAATTGAACCAACAGATTTATAATAAATAAATAAATAAATATTTCTTACATTCACACCAATAAGCCTAGCCCAAAGTAAGCACTATAAGGCTTGTGTTATGGATACTAGGGTAACGGATAAACATACATATATGATACATACATAATATTCATTGAAATATATATAAACACCCATGACTCAGGTACAAATGCTCGTTTTCATCATACAAACATCTGCCCCTTCCGGGATTTGAACCCAGGACCGTCGGTGCGAAAGGCAGGATCGCTACCGTTGCACCAAACGATTTAAGACAAGATCGTGACGGAATTTTGGAATTCGCAATAATAAAAAAGTTACGACCGAAAAACATTGGCTCTATGGGATTTCCCATTGAAACAAAAAGCACCCGCTTTTTGAAAGTTTTCATTCTTATGGAATTTTAAAATTTACTCAACATTTTACCACGTTTTTCTTATCTCACTTTTCTTATTTGTTTGTCTGTCCGGGCAAAATCTTGCAACTTAAATTTAAGGCACTTTCCGATAAGCTAGAAAGCTGAAACTTTCAGGATAGTTCAGAACCCGATGACAATGCACTCTAAAGCAACTTTCAACTTTCCAGATGCACTTTCAGGTCCACTTTCGGCAACTTTCACTTTTGTATGGGGCTTATCCGATTGTTGCGTAACACATGGTTACTTCGTTGAGTTAATAATTAAAAAGAATAAAATAATTATACTAGATTTAAAAAATCTAAAAATCTCACGTTTTTCAATGTCCTAAAAAGAATAAAATAACCCTGCGGGGCAAAGCGAGGGGCCACTCAAAACGTGGGGGCGCATCTTTACAATAATCGGCATCAATGCATGTCATTCATCTCTTTAAAATCTCCTCTTAGTAATATGCGCCCCCACGTTTTGAGTGGCCCCTCGCTTTGCCCCGCAGGGTTATTTTATTCTTTTTAGGACATTGAAAAACGTGGGATTTTTAGATTTTTTAAATCTAGTATTTTGATTTTCTTTTTACACGCTTTTATTAGCTTCACTTGTAACTATGTAAGAAAATCTTGGAATCTTAATTTGACCCACTTTCCGGTCTTTGATTAGGATGAAATTTTGCACACGCTCTGAGTTCTGATGACAATACATGACTAGCTAAGAGACGTCATTACAAATCAAATATGGCGGCCTCCCCAAGATGGCGAACTGGCTGTTTGGAATGCACTTCCATGATATGGGTATCAAATGAAAGGGTTTGCTGTCAGGAATACGAAAAAAATAGTCACGTGACTTAAAGCGTGTTTTTTAGTTTTTTAAACTATTTTTATTATTATTAGTTTTACGCTCCACTCCCATATATGGTGCTAGCAAAGCTTTATGCTTAGCGACTGCATCTACCTAGTATTTATAAAATCTCAGGGCCCCAGTTTTTTTTGTACTAGGGCCTTTGGTTACCTTGATACTTTGCTCACGGGTAGCTGTTCCCAGGCACAACGCCAGCACTGAGCTGGACTACTCGTCGGTATCCCCGGAGTACTCTGGACAGTCGTCAACGGATCTATCGCCACGCACTCGCCGATCTGAGCTTCTGCAGTCATCACATACTGCTGAAGCGGTACTTTCCAGGTGAGACTTCACGTTATCTTTCATAATTTACTCAATAAATCCTTGTGATAATATGTACAATGCCATTGAAATATATAGTTGCCATTTAACAAGCTTATTATAAGCTGACTCGGCCACGAATTGCTGTGGCTCGGTTATTATAATAAGCTTTTTTCTTTGTAAGTTAAAATGAAAACTATCCGATGTCCTAAGTCGCAACAAACCCATCAAAATGAAAAAAAATAAGAAAATCTGTCGAATAGATTCGAAGTTCATCGCGGTTAAACACTGTGACAGAGCATTTTTATTGGAGCGGAGCGAACGAAGCGAGCGAAGCTCCCATGGATGAGCTTCAATGGCGAAATGTCTGTTACGCCATAACTTCCCGAGTTCTTAACCGATTTTAATATTTTTTGTGTGGAATCGAATTAACAGGTTTAGGACCAGATTGTGACGGAGCCCAAATTTTGAAATTCGCAAAAATTCCCATCGAAACAAAAACTTTTTTTTCTTTTTTAGGTTTTACACTCCGCTCCAATATATGGTGCTAGCGTAGCTTTATGCTTAGCGACTGCATGGCCTAGTATATATAGATATGAATCCAAGTTAAGTATCTCAAGCACTTGTGTAATGAAAATCAGAAACAAAGACGGTACGGCAAATATAACCTATCATATGCCCAATGATGGCAAGACCTATACGAAACAAAGACGGTACGGCAAATATAACCTATCATATGCCCAATGATGGCAAGACCTATACGAAACAAAGACGGTACGGCAAATATAACCTATCATATGCCCAATGATGGCAAGACCTATACGAAACAAAGACGGTACGGCAAATATAACCTATCATATGCCCAATGATGGCAAGACCTATACGAAACAAAGACGGTACGGCAAATATAACCTATCATATGCCCAATGATGGCAAGACCTATACGAAACAAAGACGGTACGGCAAATATAACCTATCATATGCCCAATGATGGCAAGACCTATACGAAACAAAGACGGTACGGCAAATATAACCTATCATATGCCCAATGATGGCAAGACCTATACTCACTCTGTTCTCACACTAAAACCTGAGCCAATTTAGAAAAGTTAATTTTCTACGTCAACCAGGACGGGGTTCTTGTTCTTGTTTGGGCAACCCAAAACTTGTTGCTTTACCGGTATGCGAGCTGCTCGACCACGAAAATTATCAAACTTCTATAAGAAGTACCTAACTACCTAATTACTATCTTTAAATTACTGATACCGCCATCTCCCATTTCCATCGGATATCAAAACGCACTGCAGGCTACCTCCCTTCTTGGTTGCTATTCCTTATTGTCGTACCAAGCGCTAGTTAACATCATTCATAATGTGCAATGCAAAGGAGTGGAACTCCCTCTCTGCGTTCCGATACGATTTCCGAGTACGAAATAATTAATTCTTGCATTTCGCCTGTCTGTCGGTCTTCTACAGACTGTACTTTAAAGAGTGTGCTCAAGAGCTGCATTTGCTCATACCGCCATCCTCTTTGTTCCATCTGACATTCAGACGCACTGCAGACTATTACCCTTTCTTGGTTGCTATTTCGACCTGTCGCACCAAGTGCTTCTCAACATCCTTCATTATACGTACAGCAGGAGTGGAACTCCCTCTCTGCGTCTGTATTTCCGAGTACATACAACCCGTCCGTTTTCAAAGCCAGGATGAATAGGCACCTTCTGGGTAAGCTCGTTCCATGGTGTATCCTGTCTTGGCCCCCGGGCTTGATGAACGGGATGAAAAGGGATGAACAACGGACTCATTTAAAATAAAAAGCTCAACTTAATTTAGAACTGAACAATTGTTGTGAGTTTTCCTGAATTTATTTATTTATATACTTAAAGAATCATAATTCCGCTATAGGTTTTTGTAATGATATTTAAATTTGATTAGCAGTTGCTGCAGTTGGCAGGACTGCAGCGAAATGGAGAGGACCGCGATGTGTGACCGAGAGGGCGAGTGGTCCAGCTTCTGGGCCAATTACAACAATTCACTTTCCAAGGTTACCATATTTCTAAAATAGTATTAGTGTGTAAAGCAACCCAAGGTCCTGGATCCATGTCCTAATTTAGTATGATGATTACGAACATCTATACCATTTTAGACAAGTGTAACTTAACAAAAAACTCTGAGTCGCAGATCAGATCACGGTTCACATATGTGAGCTGCACCTGCGAACCGGTTCACAGATCAGCTCACTAGTGATGTGCCGAGTCGTTGTTTTTTAGGATCGAGTCGACTCGAGTCAGTTTGTACGGTATTCGAATCATGACTCGATTCCGCGATTCGAGTCCAGTACTCGAGTCTGTTACCGATTTAAGTACAAAAGGAAAAATTAGAAAGAAGTAAACTTCAAACAGTATCTAGGTTTAGCATAATAACTCTACGAACATTTTAATGAAAATATTTTTAAACATTAAACATAACAAATAAACATAGAAAACTAAGGAGATATCTAGGAACCAGAAAATTTCTGTTAATGAGATCAAGTTCTATTTGTTTTATTAATGTATTTATATTTTAGGTGTCACTTCATTGCTTAAGTAAACAGAAATCAAGTACGAGCGAGTCGAGCTAACTCGAATACTAGACACGAGTCAGTTGGACTCGCATAATCGTTTCGAGACAGCGAGTACAAGATCGATTCTTCCTGACTCGAGTACCGGAATCGAGTCCGGCGTACTCGAATCAAAATAAATTGGTATTCGAATTGGCGAGTCCAAAGCAGGAATCGAGTCTGACTCGAGTTAAGCCGTACTCGGCACATCGCTACAGCTCACTCAGTACCTAAATCTAAACGTTTCGTTTCGCCATCCGCTATTCGTTTGCCGATAATAATACTCACGTCTCTGATTATGGGTGAATATACGTAACCTAGTGAGCCGTGAACTGTTTCTTTTGTCGTTGAACTGCAGATTAACGGTTCAAATCTATTTGATCTGAACCGGTTCAGAGCTGAGTAACTTATGTCTAACCAGGATCAAAGGTGTTTACGATTTATCCATTACCCTAGCATCCATAACACAAGCCGAACTTACTTTGGACTAAGCTCATTGGTGTGATGTGGATAATATTATTGTAATTATGCTTAATCTCGAAGCTTAATGTTTTGTGAAGACCGTTAAATTTTCGCTCTTTTTAACAAAAAAATTACCTGATGTATAATGTAATTTATTCAATCAAAAACTTGTTGCTCCAAGCGTGGAAATTATGGTAAAAAAACAATTTTTGGGAGTAGTCTCCTTAGAGCGAGTAACGGCTGAGGTGGTGATGATGTATTTAAACAGTCCCGTTGAGTCCCGAAAGTTGCTAATTTTTTTAATAAATTCTTAGTTAAAACAGATACTTGTTGACTTTGTTGTAATCATGAAACCAAAACATTATCATTATTATGATAACAGAATAATTTTGTTTTTTTTTCTGGATTATGTATGGTGACGACGTATAATATTGTAAATGTCGTTACTTCTATTAAAGCTGACGAGTTTCTTGCGCCCATTCTTCTTGTCAGTTAAAAGACGTCCTGAATGGGTGGTAGGAAAAAATGTTGGACGATTCAAAACAACTTATGTTAAGTGCATTTGAATAAAGTTATTTTTCATTTTCATTGATACCTGAGTCATGGGCTTCCCAAAAAATGGGGTAAAGCTGAAGTTCAGAGGTATAAAAAAAAATAAAAGGATTTTAAAAAAATATTTACCAATCTGTATAAGTATAAAATACTTGCTTTTATGGAAGAGTAGAATCTTCTGTCACAGGTCTATAAGCTAAAAGGGCATTCCAATCTACACTAATATTATAAAGAGGAAAGATTTGTATTTTTGTATGTTTGCAATGAATAAACTCAAAAACTACTAAGCCGATTTCAAAAATTCTTTCACCATTGGAAAGTTATATTCACGCTGAGTATTAGTATAAAGAATTTTGTCCACCCGTGCGAAGCCGGGACGGGCCGCTAGTATATAATATAATTGTAATTTGTTTTTGGTAAACAAAATACACATTTTGTGTTTTTGTAGTACATCAGTAGACCCGAATCACCCACATATATGTTCCGAGATTTATAAGCCAATTAAATATTTTCGGTTCATCAAAATTGTTCTTCTGAACCAAAACGAAAGCGTTACTTGAGAATTACAGTTCAAAAGTTACAAATACCTGAATTTTAAATCAAAAGATATTAGGAATGCGTGTAGGTTATTATGCCGTTAACTGTACTAGTAAATGTTTATTGAACAAATATCTTTTTTCAGGTTCCAGTGAAAAATTACTACGACCAATGCCCAACGCCGTACAGGACGGAGAACATTGATCTGGCCGACCTCGGTAATGTATCTGGTATGCTACGACTTTTACATATGCTACGGTCGCATTTCACAGTGCTACGAAAGTTATACGGAATATAAAAATTGATTTTAAATGATTTTATTTAGGCTAATTGACAGACATACATATATGATACATAGATATGTTATTATATAGGAATATATATAAATATCCATGACTCAAATACAAATGCTCGTATTCATTTAAGGCAAGCGACTCGGATTATGTGTAATACTGGCCCGATGCACTGTTTAATGCAGCAACTGTTTGAAAGTCTTAATTAGAACAAATCCATGGATTCAAGGATTTTAGGAATATATAATAAAAACTAGCTGACCTGGCAAACGTTGTTTTGCCTATGTATATTATTTCTAGGAAAAGTTTTTAATTAATAAATCAAAAATAGGGGTTGATCGTAGAGGGGTGATAATTTAGGGTTGTATATATTTTTATGTATCACACCAGGCCAAAGCAGAGCTCGAGATCCTAGAGCCAAGCTTACCCGACACTATACCGAAGATATCCCGGACGTTAGCCTGTACGAGATTAGAATGGCCCTCAAACAGCTAAAGAACAACAAGGCGGCGGGAGATGACGGAATTACAACAGAGCTTTTGAGAGCGGGCGGCACGCCGGTACTTAAAGTCCTCCAGAAGCTCTTCAATTCTGTCATCGTCCAGGGCAAAACGCCGAAGACATGGAGGAGAAGCGAGGTGATTTTGTTCTTCAAAAAGGGCGATAAAACCCTACTGAAGAACTACAGACCCATCTCGCTTCTGAGCCATGTCTACAAGCTGTTTTCGAGGGTCATTACGAATTGTCTTGCTCGCAGGTTTGACGACTTCGAACCTCCCGAACAAGCCGGTTTCCGAAAAGGCTTTAGCACCATAGACCACATTCATACGCTGCGGCAGGTTATACAGAAGACCGAAGAGTATAATCGGCCACTTTGCTTGGCGTTTGTGGACTATGAGAAGGCCTTTGAGTCGATCGAGACTTGGGCGGTGCTGCAGTCTCTCCAGAGGTGCCAAGTGGACTACAGGTATATCGAAGTGTTAAGGTGCCTGTACCAAAACGCCACTATGTCGGTCCGAGTACAGAGCCAGAGCTCTAATCCTATCCAACTACAGCGAGGACTGAGACAGGGAGACGTTATCTCTCCGAAACTGTTCACTGCTGCGTTGGAGGATATTTTTAAGCTTCTGGACTGGAATGGACTTGGCATCAACATCAACGCCGTGTACCTGACGCATCTTCGGTTTGCCGATGATGTGGTCCTATTGGCTGAGACCTTGGAAGACCTGAGCACCATGCTCGAAGATTTCAGTAATGCTTCCCAACGAGTGGGTCTTAAGATGAACATGGACAAGACGAAAATTATGTCCAACGCCCATGTTACACCCGCTCCAGTAAATGTTGGGAACGTTACACTCGAAGTTGTTGACCACTATGTTTACCTAGGACATACAATACAGTTAGGTAAGTCCAACTTCGAAAAAGAGATCTCTCGTCGAATCAATTCGGGTGGGCAGCGTTCGGGAAGCTGCGATACATTTTCGCGTCCAAAATACCTCAGTGCTTTAAGACGAAAGTCTTTAACCAGTGTGTGTTGCCAGTGATGACTTATGGCAGTGAAACGTGGTCGTTCACTATGGGTCTTGTAAGAAGGCTCAAGGTCGCCCAGCGGGCAATGGAGAGAGCTATGCTTGGTGTTTCCCTACGCGATCGAATCAGAAATGAGGAGATCCGTAGGAGAACAAAAACCGCCGACATAGCTCAAAGAATTGCGAAGGTGAAGTGGCAATGGGCAGGACACATAGCAAGGAGAACTGATGGCCGTTGGGGCGGAAAGGTTCTTGAATGGCGATCGCGTGCCGGACGACGCTCAGTGGGTAGGCCCGCTACGAGGTGGACCGACGATCTGGTGAAGGTGGCGGGAAAACGCTGGATACGGGCAGCACAGGACCGATCGTTGTGGAAATCCTTGGGGGAGGCCTATGTCCAGCAGTGGGCGTCGTACGGCTGATATGATGATGATGATGATATTTTTATGATGTATCATAAATAAATAAAAACAAATAAATTATCCAAAAAAAAAAAATAAATTAAGGTTGGACTACCCTTAACATTTAGGGGGATGAAAAATAGATGTTGTCCGATTCTCCACCCTAGCCAATATGCACACTAAGATTCACGAAAATCGTTCGAGCCGTTTCGGAGTAGTTCAATTACGCACACCGTAACACGAGAATTTTATATATTAGATAGCCTAGCCCAAAGTAAGCACTGTAAGTCGTTATGAATACTAGGGCAACGGATTGACATTTATCATACATAAATAAGTAATATTTATAGAAATATACATATATAAGTACCCATGACTCAGGTACTAATACTCGTATATGCAAAGATTTGCTCCATCTGGATCTCGAACCAAGGACCGCCGGTGCGAATGATAGGATTGCTACCATTGCACCAACTGATCATCCTAATTATATTATGACAATACTTTGTGTGTGTGTGTTTGTTACCATATTAACCGCAAGTAGTTCGTCTACCGGACGCTAGACGGCGTTAACGGAAGAATATTTAATAATAGAAAAAAAAATAATGATTTTTTCCACTCGTGCGAAGCTGGGACGGGCCGCTAGTATACAATAAAACATAAACGTGAATATAAGTCGGCAGTTACTTAGCATGTTTTTGAAGGGCTCAATCACTACATTAGATTTGATTGACCAAAAATTCTTGCTTGAAAACAAAGATTTGTATCTAGAATATAACGTGAGGTCATTGAAATCATAAAACATTCTAATTTCAATAGATATGAAGGTTGGAGCGTTCCACCTGCTTGATATCCCCTAATTAATAAGTTAATATCTCGAAAGACACAATACAAGACATAGTGATGTAGTTAGCTCTTTTTTTAAATAATAAAAGTGAGATGTTGTTTAGGAATTGGCTGTTAGAGAATGCGTTTTCAATAGATGGCTTTTTAAGACATAAAGGCATTTCAATTTATTATTGAGTTTTTTTTAAATATTAATTTAATTGACATTGGTGTTTTCATTTTTTAAACTAATAAGAATTATGTAAATTGTATTGAGTCAAAATATTTGCATGTTATTCTGATATAGTTAAATAGCTCAGAGTTATAATTAACAGCCACTTATTAAATGCAAATAAAAATTTGAATTCAATAGAGGTCGACCCCCTCTCCGAGTTTCTTTCGTCAGTTCTTCCTGGAAAGGCTTCCCGATTTCCAAACTGTTGGCAGACACATGTTTTATACATCGTAGGTACAATAACACAACTAAATAAAATGTAACGGTAGCAATCCTGCCTTTAGCAACGACGGTCCTGGGTTCGACTCACAGAAGAGCAGATGTATATATGTGATCAATACGAGCATTTGTACCTGAGTCATCCTGTGATCAAGGTTCTTGTAAAGGAGCTGAAAAATCAGAATTAAATAAAAATTACAAAATTATAATTAATCAATTATAATAATCCGGGAAGAAGTAGATTTATTAAGATAATATAATAACGTAACATTAAAGAGACCCAAATATTGTGATCAATAACTCTTTCACGCACATTTGCTCTTATATTTTTACTAGGCGCTAATTCTCAAGACGATTATTTTGGATTTTCAGAACAGTCACAACTGCATAAGGTTAAAATTAAGATAAATTATCTATCACAGATATCATATTCGTTACATGATCTTTAAGGCTTTTATTTTAATTTAATTAATTAATAATAATAATAATAATGATATTTGTTACATTCACACCAATTAGCCTAGCCCAAAGTAAGCACTGTAAAACTTATGTTATAAATACTAGAGTAACGGATATACATACATATATGCAGTGCCCGATCTAGCTATTTTGCCGCTCAGGGCAAAGATCATTATCGCCGCCCTTTACATACAGAACACCATATAAGTCATGAGCTAGTTTTCTTGGGGGATGCTAAGTATACAAGTACCTACATAAAATACGTCATACTGTTAGGATTATACCTACCTACAATATGCACGTCAGTATTTTGAGCCTTCTGAAGAAGTAACCTATACGAAAGTTGATAAGTGTTTCTATGTTACTATAAGTATACGATGTATGTCTTTTGAAAAATTTCGCAGGAACTATTGAATGGATGGAGTGATATATTTTTTTATCGACATAGTTATGTACCTTTCAACATATCATCATCATCGACCTATTGCGATTCACTGCTGCGTATGGGCCTCTTTTCCCTTGTGCTATAATAGCAAAAGCAAGAGCATCAGTAAAAAAGTAAATTTAGGATTAAACTGTATTAAATCATTTATTAGTTAATTGATCAAAATAAATCTACTAAATAGGAGAATAGGTACCAATCACGAGAAACTGGCAACACACGCTCTAAACATAAACCATTGTCTATAGAAGGGTAATCCGCTGCGACCCAAATCTAATGATGTGTACTTATAAAAGTATCGATACCTCAAAAATATCGCAACAAAGTATCGTATCCAAATATACTTAGTATCGATATGAAAGTATCGATAAATAAATAAATATATAATAAACATCGGACAACATCACATACATTACTTTGATCCCAATGTAAGTAGCTAAAGCACTTGTATTATGGAAAATCAGAAGTAATGACGGTATCACAAACACCCAGACCCAAGACAACATAAACTAATGAACTTTTTCTACATCGACTCGGCCGGGAATCAAACCCGGGGCCTCGGAGTGGCGTACCCATGGAAACCGATGTTCACGCTACTCGACCACGGAGTTCGTCGATACTTGTAGAAAAGAGGTTGTAGGTCCATAACCTTTAGAAAATAACCGGATTTAAGTAGATTGTTTATATTGAACTCGGTTTATTAGAATGTAAATTTTAGACAGACAGATGACGAATCATACTTTTTATAAATAAAATTTATCAAAACACAAAAGAGGTTGTGTTTATTCCAGCAATATTACTCAGGTTTCGGTACTTTTTGCGGATCCCTACTCTTTCTTTCTTTCTTTCGAACTAAAATAATTCAGTTAAGTAAAATACTTAAATATTTCCACTATCCAACCTGAAGTAGGTTGGAAGGTGGCGCATTAAATTCTCAAACTTGGGTGGTAAATGGCTAATGGCTAAGGTGGTAAATGGCTAATGGCTAAGTTGGGAGCACAGATTACCGAGGTAATCTGTGGTTGGGAGTCAATTTTGCCGCCCTGCATTTTTGCCGCGCTGGGCAAATGCCCGGCTTGCCCCCCCTTAGATCGGGCCCTGCATATATGATACATTTGATATTTATAGACATATATATATATACCGATGACTCAGGTACAAATGCTCGTATTCATTTCACAAACATCTGCCGCTTCCGGGAATCGAAAGCAGGACTTTTCGGTGCGAAAGGCAGGGACGCTACCAAACGGTCGTAAGCAATGGTTTTGTAAATTTACATTGTGATGAAAACATAACACTAATATTATTGATGAAAAAATAAATTATAAACATAATTATAGCTGGTTCCATCTTACTCGAATGTTTAATATTTGTAAAAATATTACTTTCGATGTTGAACGTAGTTAGCGTTCAACATTGGTGGAACGATACTGGCTCATAGTAGAAGTTAAAATACGTTTGTAAATTTCGACGCGTCTGCCAACGTCTCGGTAGTTCAGCGATCAGAATATTCACCCGGTAGCGAAAGATCGTGGGTTTGAATCTCACCTGAGGGCTCGGAGGCGGAGGGATGCAAAAAATAATATATTTATTATTATATTTCAATATTTTCTTAAGGATATCCTCTGTCTCTTGGTATGGTAACAGCCATATGCTTAAGATTTTTTAACATTCATATTAATTATTAAGGTAAATATTTAACACAGGATTAATTTTATCTTTCAGTATTGTTTAATTTAATATATATTTTCTTGTATAATATCAAATACTTTTGCCATTGTTATCTTATTAAACAAAATAATTTAGTTTATAAATTTGAAAAACTTTTAGTTGTAAAATTTGAACTTCTTTAGAAAGTAATTTAATCTTTTTTCATAAAAGTACAACCCTAATATACCCTCTGTATTTAAACAAAAACCACTTCTGTACAGGGCTTGGAACTCCTATTTATGTTAGAGTATTAAGTGCAATACTATACTTAAAAAAAAACTTTTAAACTAAAAAAATGTTTAAGAACTTCTTATTACAATCACTAACGGAAAACAGACAAGATAAATTATTTTAAATGCCCCTGTTTTTATAAGTAGATAAAATAAAATGTACTCAAAGTCCAATTTAAGTCGGATTTCAATATTCTTTAATATTCTTTATTGTATTGTATTAATTGTGGTTTTAAATTGATGTTAACAAATTAAATAAGTTCCTCACAAATAACCTATTGTTAGGTATACAATATCGTTAAACAGTGCACTATTGATTCTATTTAAATTTTAAATCTAACAATTCCTTTAGGTCATAAAAATTATTTTCATTTAGCCAAATATATAATTTTGTTTTAAATGCTGTATCTGAAGGAAGCTCTCTAATGTGGTTAGGTAAATTATTATAAATTTTTATAGACATCATCAAGCAGCTCTTCTCATATTTGGCTGATGTAGGAATATCCGCGCATACAAGTCTGTTTGGATTTCTTTTCAGCCTTGAATTTACATCGGACGCTTTTTTAAAATATGCTTGATTCTGCCTTACAAAATTTGACACTTCTAAGATATAAAGTGATGGTAACGGCAGCAAACCAAGACTTTTAAAATAAGGCTTACATGAAACGTCAGGTGCAATACCGCAAATGGCTCTAATGCACTTTTTTTGTGCTACAAATATTCTATTTTTATCGGTACTATTACCCCATAATACTAATCCATAGCGAATAATAGATTCAACGTAGGCCCGATAAGTCATGATAGCAGTGTCAATGTTTGTAACTTTCCTTAGTTTCCTTAAAGCGTAGACAAATCTATTAATTCTACTACATAATTCATCTACATGCTTTTTCCAATTTAATTCTTGGTCAATATTTACACCTAGAAACTTAATATGTGTTACTTCTTTTAATTTGTCTATAGTCAGTTTTATTGAATATTTGTCCTGTTTTGCTTTATTAAATTGAATGAAATTAGATTTGCCAAGATTTATTTTTAAATTATGTAATTGTAGCCATTTTATAATTTTGTCGATATTATCGTTTATGTCAGTTTCATGATCACGTTTTAATTTGTATTTTTTATCTGTCGTCACAATCACTGAGATGTCATCTGCATATAAAATAATTTTGTGATCCGTAATTTTATTTATGTCGTTGATATATAGAATAAATAAAATTGGTCCCAGAATACTACCTTGGGGGACTCCATATTTGTTATTTTTGTATTCCGATGAGTGAGATATTAGTTCCTTTCCTATCATTTTTTTTATAACAACTGTTTGTTGTCGGTTTGTTAAGTATGACTCAATCCACTGTAGTGGCAACCCTCTGATCCCTATCATTTCAAGCTTACGCAATAGTATTTTGTGAGATACAAAGTCAAACGCTTTAGACAAGTCGAAAAATAAACCCGTAGTCATATGATTATTATTTACTTTTGTCAAAATGTAGCGTACTAAATTAAATATGGCTAAGGTTGTAGATTTCCGCTTTTGAAACCCAAATTGATTGGTATTAATTATGTTAAATTTGTCGCAATACTCAAGTAATTTTTTATACATGCATTTTTCGAAAATTTTTCGAAAATTTTGTTTTGCATTTACTATAGTATGGTATATAGTGTCTTACGCTCATTTCATTAGAAGATTTAAATTTTGCATTTTTAATGCCATCTTGTATGATAAATTTGAATACAAAAATATTATTTAAAAAAAAAAGTGGCACTCAGTGCCGAGAGTGCCAACAGAAGTGAAAAAAGTCAACTAACAAAATTAGTCCTATTCTTATTAGGTTAAGAATTGAGGCAGAAAAAAATTACCGGCCAATATCTTTGAATTTAGAAATAAAAACTTTTTGGATTATCGTATTTATGTTTTCTTTTTATACTGTCAAAAGCGGTGTTGGTTACAGTGTCGCGATTTCAATGGTTTTTCCCATCTCAATAAAATCCCAACGCGCCTAAAGAAGTTTTTACTTCAAAACAAATTGGTTGTCTCTAAAGTCAGTTTACAGTCGATATTTTTACATGATAGCGTCATAAGAAAATATTGATGAAAAAATTGCATACTTTTATGAATTGAAATCACTGGATTATCATTATTTTGTATAATACAAAAAGGAGTTAATTGAAAATTATTATTTTTTCGATAAATTAACATTAACTTAAGTTGTAATGAACAATGGAAACCACATTAACTTTTCACTTCATGAAGTGGAAGAGAGATAGATGCGCCACAAGTCGAACGCTTAAGCCGATCGTCGCTTGTTACGCGCTCTCGCTTGCACGCTCGGCTCAGGCGGAACTTTACACTTTTTCGTATGTACGTGCAGCCGACGTTAATCGAATTATAAGACGTTATCACGTCAAAAATCGTTTCGGCTCACATTCCTCCTTGAGAATACCTTATGTGTAACGATTTTTTCTAGTATTTTCTATAATTTATCATAGTTAATTTTTGATTTGGTAACTTATCATTTCATTTAGTTACTTAGTCCAGTTAATTATTTATAGTTAACTTAATTAAACTTGATTTTTACAATAACCTAAAATTTGGTAGGTACCTACCTAATGAAGATTTTTTTATCATTATTGTCCACAGAGTTATCAACGGACGGATCAAGAAAGCGATCACCAGATAATATTCAAAATATTAACTATGTAATTCGAAATGAAGGCCTTCATCTGACGCCAAGGGAAACGCAAAACATGATCAAATGCGCCCATATTTTAGGCAATGTACTGAGCAAAGCAATAGAAAGACGATGCCGGGAGAAAGAAAGATTCGAAGAAAAAATACATAATGTTACCATCGACAAAGAGGATGCAGAACTCGAAATAAAGAAGAAAACGCTCACTTTGGAACTGACAGAGACGAGCTTACCCGAGGACGAGCGTGAGGAAAAGAGATGCGAAACTGTCACCACGCAAACTGACATTTCGTTGCCGAACACAAAAAGCGCGCCAAAAATCTTTGAGAAAATTCTAAGGCAACTGTCGAAGACTTCCCTTGACGAAGGATTAAACAAAATGATTGAAAATAAGGCATTGGAAAATAAAGCATTGGAAAATAAAGATGAGACAACGGATAAAAATGATGCAAAAAAGGAAAATTAATTGGTAATTTTTCCGTCTCACTTTTAGTTTATTCACGATGTGTCAAATGCATTTTTAATTTTCCCGCTATATCCTAACTAGGCTAGGTCTTTATTCTAGTCCAGGTAATACCACGTCAATATTAACAAGACTGTATAATTTCTCCTTTCGATTTTCTGTTTAAAGTCTTACATATAAAGTTCAATATTGATTGTGAAAATTTGTCGATTTTTGCTAAGTTAATTTATATGTTATATGAAATAAAAAATTAGGTATGCGATTTTGGGCAGTATGAACATTAATGTCTTAATTTTTTACCATTAGCTCCACAAACAAACAGGCTAAAGTCATCTCATCATACTGCCAAGTCATAAGTATATTGCTTTTCATGTCAATTCCATTAATAGACCTTAATTATATTTTATTTCCTTATTTTTTTATTATTTGATAATATTTTCAGTTTTTTGTTTATTATTTAAGTATGAATTCAACAGTTTATTAATAATGTGACGAACCAGTTATTTGATTATACTATTTGAAACACCCAATAACTTATATTTTTAAGTTATTGCTACGTTTTTAAAAAACGATGGGGTTTTTCTATGTCTAACTATGTATACATATAACGCCATAACGGGGAACTATTCCTTCGTTCTGCGACACGACAGCGCTAGAGAGTAACTTGTTACTAAAGACATAGTATCACACGCCCATGCTTATAAATAATGTTTAATAATAACATACCTAATTGAGTTTTGGCGGGATTTGAAAATACTGCATTTTTATTTGGAAAACAAATTAACATAGTAATTATTTATAATTTTTATATATTTTTATGCATTTTCAATGCGATCTTATAAGATAAATTATTATAATAGATCAATTGGGAGAGCATTGGACCGGATTTCCAAAGGTTGCGGGTTCGATTCCCGCCTGAGATTCACTTGTGACCCGAGTCGATTTTTTCTAGTATTTTTCTATTATAATAATTTATCTTATAAGATCGCATTGAAAATGCATAAAAATATATAAAAATTATAAATCTAACATGGCTGTTTCATCTTAATCGATTGACCAAACATTTGTAAAAATGTTTCTTTCGAATACGAGAGGATGTTCCTCTCATTGATGAAACAACGCTGGCCTACAGCGTAAAATCAGGAATGTACTAGAAAATTTCGACGAGTGTTCGCAAGGCTCGGTAGCTCAATTGGGAGAGCATTGGACCGGATTTCCAAAGGTTGCGGGTTCGATTCCCGCCTGAGATTCACTTGTGACCCGAGTCGATTTTTTCTAGTATTTTTCTATTATAATAATTTATCTTATAGTAATTATTAATACCATTTTGTTGTAGATTCTTTATATGACGCTTTATAATAATAAGTGTATTCAAAAACTAGTCAAATATTTTTTAAGAAAAGTAGACTGTAGAATTCGCTAGTGTCCATATCGGCAATGACGAATGTTGGGAAAACAGATTTATAAATGCTGGTGTTTTATTTTACTTATCGATAATATAGTTAATTTATTTATAAATATATGAAAAACAATAGTACATTATTTAATAATTTTTATTTTATAATAAATAATAATAATGAATGTGTTGTAAAATAACGGTTACATTTTGAACTTTTTTGATTGAAATAAACTATATACGATGTTTTGCTGGATTTTTAACAAAACTGTCTGTGTGCTAAGCAACACTACCGGTAACCCCTGTGACGTTTAAGAAAAGTATGCAGTTATACTTTGTCCACTGTAGGATGATACTTTTGACAGGTGTCACTTCCTTATTGCTACGTACTAAGGTTGCGTTTGTTTCCTTATGTTTGGCTTGACATTGCAATAGCAACTTTATACCCTCTATATAGGTGTCAACTGTCAAAAGTATCATCCTACATTGGACAAAGTATAACACGATGATTCCGTGCTGTATTATTTATAACCTCATATTCTCGTCAGTGTCAAATGTTTTTATTTATGAAATAAATGAATATATTTGTGTTTTAATCCTGTTTTATTTATCTATATATAACCAATTTAGGTAGCCAAAATGTCTTAAAATAGCTTCAGAATTAATTTTTTTCATTATTATTAATTATATGTTTTTATTATAATCTGGTAATTTATAAATTCAGAGAATTAATCAACCCATCTTTGAAGATGAGTTTGTTATCTCCAACGCTCCTGCCAAACGTGGAGTTAATATTTTATTGCTTTTCCAGAATATATATTACATAGTTCTTACAATTTCGCGCACATTACTTGAATAAAACACTTTTTTACGGATTTTGCGCATATTTTATTTTATATTTAATCCTGAAGTTTCGACTCCTTTACAGGAGCCGTGATCACAGGATGACTATCAGTCATCCTTAGTACAATATGTGCAAAATCCCTAAAAGTGTTTTATTCAAATCTATATCACATAGGTTCTTGAACAGTAATTTATGTAATTTCATTATTTAATAATCAGTTATTTCATTCAGTCTGTGGAACACAACAAATTATGGAATAGGTAGTCGCTTATTTTTAAATTAAAAATCTTACATTCACACCAATGAGCCTAGCCCAAAGTAAGCACTGTAAGGCTTGTGTTATGGATACTAGGGTAACGAATAGATATACATATGATACATAACTATGCAATATTCATAGAAATTTATATTAATACCCATGTAAGGTACAAATGCTCGTATTCACACAAACATCTGCCACTTTCGGGACTCGAACCCAGGACCTTCGGTGCGAAAGGCAGGATCGCTACCGTTGGGCTAAACGGCCGCAATATGATAATATGTCATTATTAAATTAATCGAATTATCAATAATTAAGTTTAAGCTCTTCAATATCGGAGCAAGAATTTATCGGTAACTAAAAATGATAATTTTGAATTTATTATTTACTAAGGTTTATCTTAGGGGCTGTCCATTAATCACGTGAGGCTCGAAAGGGGGGGGAGGGGTCCATAAAAAAATCACGAAATATCACAAGGGGGGAGGGGGGTGTAGTAATATATCGCGTGTATTTATTATTTCAGCAAATGCGCGATATTGAACCGAAAAGCGGCGTGACGTGTAAACGCGTACAAAACGAAAGCAGTGAGCTGCTTTCGTAGTTCGACGTTGGCGCCGAAGTTGAGATCTGACGACAACTCTATGCCATAAAGCTCAAGACTGTCGGTAACAGGTACAGATGTACCTCGGAAAGTAGGAGTGAGGTTGACAGAACTCCTTTTTGCAGTGAAAATACACGCTTGCGTTTTGGAGGCGTTGAAATGGACGAGGTTACTGTCACCCCACTGGGAAACGTGGCTCAACCTCTGATTCGTTCGCTCAACCATGGCCTCTCTCATCAATATCACGTCGTCACCACTGGCTTTTGAATTAGACAGTTATCTCTCTACGACAGTACTGTCGTCTGCATACCCAACAATTCCAGGTATCAACAGGTCATTGATGTGCAGCAGGAGAAGTATCGCAGAGAGAACAGACCACTGAGGAACTCCGGCATCAATAGCCACTAAGTCAGAGGAGCAGCCATCGATAACTACTCTGATCGACCGTTCTGTCAGGAAATCGGCTACCCAATTACAAAAGTCAGCGGGGATACCATACGCAGGAAGTTTGCGCAGCAGACTAGCGTGCCAAACCCTGTCAAAAGCCTTCGAGATCACGTCACATAAACTAGAAGATCCGCAGTTGAACGTCCACGGCGAAAGCCATATTGACCGTCACTGAGAAGATCATTGTTTTCTAGGTACGAGAGCAACTTACTGTTCAGCACTTTTTCCATTACTTTTCATAGTATGAAAGTGATGGCGATCGGTCGGTAATTGCATGGGTCGGCACGACAACCCTTTTTGGGTACTGGCTGCACATTGGCAAGCTTCCAGGATTTTGGTACGGTTCTTATTTTGAGAGAGAGGCGATACAAGCGTGTTAGTTAGCACAGGAGACAACTCGAGTGCACAATACCTAAGTACTCTTGCTGGTATACCATCAGGACCACTGGCCTTATTCACGTCCAGACCAAGTAAGACTCTACGGACCTGCTTATTGTGAATTGTGATCTCCGACATTGAAGAATCACATCGAGGTATGTTTGGTGGTTGTTGAGAGCCGGTGTCTAGACGGGAACTGCTTGCAAACAGAGAGGCAATTAAACCTGCTTTTTCAGTTGCAGAATGAGCCAGTGACCCGTCAGGTTGCAGCAAAGGTGGTAACATAGGACGACAGAAATTCACTTCGACTGACTTCGAAAGGGACTAGAACTGTTTACTTCCATTCGTGTAGGGTGACAGTTTCGTCCCTATTCGGCTGATGTGGTCGAATCCTGTCTTAAGAATGACCCTTTGCATAACTTGGCGGCCGAATTATAGGCTCTCTTCTTCGATTGGATTCTCAGTGTGCGGATCTTGCGATCGCGGATATGCACCCAAGTCTGGTAAGCAGACTGTTTTCGGGCCTCAGCACGAGCACAGGCCGCATTATACCAAGGCCGGGACTTGTAACCGAGCGGGATGTCGGAGAATGGAATAAAATACTCCATTCCCTGCCGAATTACGTCTGCAATCGCATCAGCGGTGCACGATGGGTCGCTCGAAGAGAAACAAGTTTGCCGCCAGGAATAAGATGCAAATAAAATACGCATCTCGTCCCAATTTGCTGACTTGTAACGCCATACCCACCTCAGGCCCCTGGGGCTATCATGCGGAGGAGAGCAGATCGATACGGATTTCACCCCACAATGGTCGGACGACCCCAGTGGAGCTAAGACCGATACGGAATGTGTGTGGACCAGTTGTCAGCAGTAAGTCAAGACAATTGGGTGTGTGGCCAGCAATATCTGGAATTCGCGCCGCTTGGTCCACCTGCTGAGTAAGATTTAGCGCTAGGGCACACTTCTCTCCCAGCATGGTCAGTTTGCTGGTATGGGAACAGCCACTTTTTATGGTGAGTGTTGAAGTCCCCCAGAAAAACAAGCTCCGCCGCTGGATATCGCACAGTTGCCAAGTCTGCCGTCTCTGTTAGGTAATCTTTGAGCCGAGTCGTCTCCCGGTCACCGCTTTGCGATCGGTAAACACAGATGTAGAGCTTCTTCTCTACCCCTGTGTCCACCAGAAGCCAAATAACGGAAAACTCGGACTTTTTAAAGCATCGGAGACGCCTACAGCAAATGTCATTACGGACGAACACACAGACCCCTGCACTCATCTTGAACTTATGCTCAGGCGTGTAACCAGGGTAGTTGAGCTACGCCTCATCCGACGGGGTTGCTATCTGAGTGTCCGTTAAGAAGAGTAGGTGCGGCTTCTCGGTCTCCAGATGATGATGGACCGGATTGAGATTTGAGTGCAGTCCTCTGATGTTCGCTAAGTGCACTTTTTATGGGAGGATGTGCAGCCGTTCTTTAACTTTCTTCTTGTGCTTCTGGATCGTAGTGGTAAATGTTGGGGGGTTGGATTTTCAGTCGAGACGCTAATCAGTCGACCATTATAGTGCTCTTAGGCTAAGCTAACCACAGAATGGAACTCAACTGGAGACTGCGGGGACGCCTCAATTCCCCCGAAATGGCCACCGGGTCCTCCCATCCAGGCGCCAACTGGCACGGTGGAGCATTTCGGGATTTTTCGCAAGTTGGCGGGGCAGCCTTTCACGCGTGGCTCACGCGCTAGTTGAGCCCCCACTTACTGCGGTCGGCCAATGGCTAAACCGTAATTCGGATCCCGCTACCCTCCAAAATGAGTTACCTGATACAGCATTGCCAAGATACCAAGTCCGGTCTTAAGTTGCGCAACTGACTTATTACCAACTTCCATTGGCACTGGTACTCCCGCCCTCCAACGGAACGCAGCAGAGCTGCTTGGCGACGGATTTCGGCAGGATGGTGGTCGCAAGCCAGGCGGCCCCTTACGGAGCCTACCACCGCTGCTGTGGACATCACGTGATTAATGGACAGCCCCTTATCATGAAGCACAAAATATGTAATTTCTATTAAAAAATAAACTTTGTTACAAATATGAGGAAAAATTTAAATTAAAGGTAAAAATGAAAGATTTAAATATATTTGCATAATTTATTCCAACTTAAAAAACTAAAATTCACAATTTTATTTATCTTAAAATTAATCGTTGTTAATGAAGTTACATTTATATAAATCAAATACCTAACAATTTAGAAAATCCACCTTAAAAATATAAAAAAGGCGAGAAGAAAACACAATACACCGAAACAATTCGAGGCTGAATAAACAAACCCCAAGTTTATTTCTTAAAAAAAAAAAAGTAATCATTACGAGAATAATATCCCTGCGTTTATATCTCCAACAAATGTCATCGCCACAACTAGACTATGGTTTTTTGTTGACATGGATAATGGGAAAATTTCCCATCAAACCCTTAAAATTACCATCACTTAAAATCATATTTTCCAACTATATTCTCGAACATACTATGTACTTCAGATTTAATTACTAATTTCAAATGTATTTGGACAGCGCCGGCAGATTAAAATGGTTTTATTCCGTACATCTCATTTATTTTGTTTATGGTTGACATAGTGAAATCAAAAACCTTATACCACAATTATTCCTTGTGTTTGGCAGTAAAAATCGCTTGCAAGCGCTTACCAGCGCTGATAAACAAACTATACAGTTTTCGGCCAGGACACGTTTGCTAACTTCAGTTGACACAATCCGCCTTTTTGCTTACAAGCGCTCGCAAGCGCTTTTTTCCGCCAAACACAAGGATTGTATTATAGAACTGCATTCTTACAAATTATTAATTTTGAAAAATAAGGCGGAAAGCTTATGATCATCGCATATGCTCCTACACAGATTATAAAGTCAGTTCTTGAGGTTCTTAATACACTTGATCTGACAGCGATGTCCAAAAAGCTGTGACTACGAAAAGTGTTATATTACTGTTTTTGGTACTGACATTGCTTTGCATTTTTTTTATTACAAAGTGAAGAAATTGATATTATCTTTACTATTTCTTCCCAATAGATAACGAGATTGTTCTTTAATTGTTTACTAATAATCTGAAAATAAAATACAGTTACCATAGTTTTTTTTTCTTTATAGTACCATAGTTTAGTGATGTGACATAAATCACAGACAATAGAAGAAAGTTAAACACACAATAATGCCTTCAATTCAAATTTTACAAGTGTATACTTCAATCCTGATATATTTTTAATTTATATTATTATATCAAAAGTAATCATAACTGGGAAACATTCAACTTATTTTTGATGTTTCGACTTATTTTATTTCTTTAGATGTAAAAATTAGTTAATAAAATATTGTTTTATGTGACATGAAATACAAGAAATATTACCATAAGAAATGTAGTACAGTTCATAATTAGGAATTCGTTGTATTTTCGAATATTTGATGAATTATTTACATTTTTGAAATTAATATCAAATATATGTGAAGGGAAGAGAAGTTTTATAAATCAGTAGAACACAATGCAATTTAAATCAATATTTTACATATCTTGACATATCTCTTTTTTAAATTCACAGTTTACACATATGTGAAAATTTCAAGACTTCAAGAAATTTTACCAAATAAAAAGAAAATTTAATCACCGCCAATAAAACTCAAATTCCCAATTTATATTTGAGAAAAACACACATTCAATTTTATTTACGAAGAAAATCAGTTAAAACCACATAATCAGGATATTATTTACTCAAGATGATACATAATTATTAAGAAAGCCACTGAAGGAATTTTATTCCACTATTTTCACTAGTTCTAACAGTTCCACAATTTATTCCATGAAAATATTCTTGTAAACATTTCTAGAAGACGAAACACAAAATCACTCATTCTTATTACGAAACCTTTTAATTATATAAAATAATGACATTAATTAATTTTCGATATCAAAATCACCATCAGTAATTTAGCACTAAATCTAGATCATTCTAACCACGATATTTAGTTACTGAACTAGTTATTTAAGCTAATTAAGAAACCTATCCTACATTGCTAGTAGGAGTCTAAAAAGATGACAAAACAGTGCAGACATATATATCTGTCTCCCTCATTTAAACTTCTAAAGTTTTGCGTATGTCTGAGATGTCATGTACATGTTTGAGAAATAAGGGATTTCCCCGGTAATGTCGCAACGTATGCGCATCACTAGTCAAGTATAAACGAGTAAAAAAAAAAGTAGGGTAGCAATATAGGAGTATTAGATGTAAGACACGATTTTTCTATTATCGCCATAGACAAATACGTCTATAAGTCTATGTGCACAGACCAGAAACTAAAAGCACCTCAAGTCGAATCGCGACGTATTCCATAACGATTGAGAAAAACCACACAAGATATAACCACTTTGGAAAGAGTTTTCAGACGACACAAGACAAACCGATTTTATTCGAATAACACATAATTATCTATCGTGTAATTAAAAATTTAAAATACAAAATTTAATATCTAACTTAACTAAAAATTATTTACAGAAATTACTTTAAAATGTTATTGTTAATAAGCGTAAGTGTTTCGAGGTTTCATTGTAAGATTCTTTCATTGTTTGATTGTCGAAACGTGGGGTTAGTTTCGTCATAAATTGCTTTGACTTCGAGTAGCTAAAAGCCAACATTGAATTTAAAGGGAATGAAAACACCTCAAAAAGGGCGATATTTGTGTCAGTCAGCTTTCTAGCCACCAGAAGTCTTCAATTACGTATATGATGGTATAGTAAAGCATTACCCTCACACTGTTTGACGCTACGAAACAACTCAAATCACACAAAACTCGACAAATCTCAAGAACTAAACATTTGACTGCTCAACTCAAAAAATAATGTTTCCAAAATAATAACAATTCACGGTGAAATTAATGTTGTAATTATCAACATTTATACGGAATTATTGCTTCAAGTTTAAAAAGAAAACGAATGTAATTTAGCCACTTGTAAGTCCACGGTAGCAATTGCTACCGATAACCAACACCCCTCGCCAGTCCCTGGTAGCATGTGCTACCATATTCAAATTTCCGCGTTGCTTGCTGTTTTTTAAAATTACGATTTATTTTTGAGTTACAAAGATCCAAATATTGTGTGGTGGTTTCTTTATTTAATCAGCTTTACGATAGTATTTTTAGTTTGGTCCTAGCTTTATTATTTAGAGAGAAAATGGCATTTTTATCAAAGAGTCCGAAATTTATTTTCACAATACGTGTAACATTGGGACTGTTGAGGGGTGGGGCAAGCGGTAGCGGACTGGCAGGTGGTAAGACCACACGACTTTAAAACTTGTTTAGCTCCATTTATGTGTATGTATATATGTTTCTCTCAACTTCCGTTTGCGTCACCCTATCACACTTTTCGTAACGCTCTCTGCACGCATTCACCAGCGTGCGTAAACAAGTTTTACTTCAAAAAAAAATTTTTTTTTTCATTGTTTGATTTTTTTTACCGAACAAACATGACAATTGGAAACATCTTCACAGTAAATTGTTACGATAAAAAAAAATTATAAAATTTTGAAACTTTTAAATCCAGTTAAATTAACGTTACAAATAAACTATATACTACAAACCGTTACGACACTTTTTTTTCTATAAAAAAATATACCTCTTATATAGAGAAAGCGTATTTATTGCATTTTGAAGTTCTAAAGCTAACGAAAATTGTCAACACGAAATTAAACTGCTTTGACGAAATAACTAACTTTAAACTAAACAGTTATAAATACCAAAGTTCTATATTTTTTTAACACAAAGGCTATACCGACTATTCAGCTTAGAAAGGGTTATTGTTAAACGGGATATATTATAAGAGGCTATTCATAAATTACGTTACATGAATTTTAGGATTTCTTAACCCTTCCCCCCGTTTTCGTCACAAGTTTTCACATTTTTAGAACTTTTTTTTCCATTTTTATTTTCCAGATTTTTCATTTTTCAAGTATAAAAAAATGTAGATAGATTTTTTTATTCACATATAAATTTCGCCTTTTGGTATTTTAAAATGTGTGACTTAATTTATGAATAACCTCTTATTCCCAATGAGACCAACGGGTCAAATGGGATTTTTTTCCGTCGACACTTGAAGGGTTAATTGTTTTGTAAAAATTTATCTAATATTGACCGTCGATTTCGCGCCTTTTTTGAACTTCAAAAACTTTTTTTTTTTAAGTTTATATTAACTAAATTAAAATGTATTTTAAATGCAAATTCTTTTTAAATTATTAATATTTACAATACACATATGACAATGGGGTGTTTTAAAGCTTTGTTTTGGACATTACTGGACGATATTTCAGGGTTAATAATTTTTTTTTTATTCTTAGAATATAGAGGTTCGAATCCCATCTGACATATATAAAAATGTTGTCGTTAAATGTTTGAAAAACAAAAATAATATAACTAAAAAAATTTTTTTCTCCATGAGACTTGAATTAACGTAATTTTTGTTTAATATCTTTTTTTTAATAATTTTGAGTTAGATCGTCCAGAAATGGCGGAATCTTGTATACAATTTCAACAGAAAAGAAAATTTTTAGAGAAAAATACACATTTTTTGGTGTTTTTTTTTCATTTTTTTTTCTGTCAAAAATGTATTATGGAATTATAATCCAGTTGTGTGTTATTCATATATAGAATGTTCTTTTCCAGTTTTTCGATTTAGCAATACTCGACTTTATTGCATGGTATTAAGAACGTCGACACCGTCAGATCAAAAAAATTTTTTTTTCATTTTCAAAATTTTTTCATTCGCGAAAGTTTTCGAACAAAAAATTGAATACTTAGTCAAAAAAAATGTCATTTTTTTATTGTTGTTGAAAATTTAAACGCACACAACTGAATTATTTAAAGTTATTTGTATTAAAAGTATTGTTATTTACAAATTTAAGAAAATATTTAAAACCGATCTATTTAGCGTTTTTGTTTAAATTTACTATTAAAAAAACTAAATAAATCAGTGAAAAATATAATACTAAACATCAAAATTTTGTTTTCTTTAATAAATATTACCAAAATAATAATTTAACCATTAATATTTTGGTAATTCTATTAAATAAAATTTCCAGATAAAATTATTTTCTTTCAAAAAAAACTAACATAAAAATAATAATTTCTAAGAGATTTTTTTACCTTTTTCCCTAGAATATTGCAAGTCAAAAAAAATATATAAAACTTAAAAAATAAATGGCATTTAACAGAGGTGGGATATATGTATTTCTTATAAACTAATTCTTTTTTTGTACTAATAATTTATTTTAGAAATAATATGGCATAGAGAATCTTTGTATTTACAAGTTCTTATGTCGGTCAGGTTGTCTTTTGACTGCGGTCTTAAGACTTTCTGAATTTGAGACTTATTGAATTTGAGACTTACCGAATTTAAGACTCAGTCATTGCACTTGAAATTGGGAGTCTTACCGTAAGACCGCGGAGTCTTTTCAAAAGACCAACACCGAATTGAATTCGATGCAATAAGCGATTATTTTTTTTGCACTAATACAAATTGATTTTCAACTGCAGTTCATATCAGATCAATGTTTAAAACTATTACACAGAATTGTATTTTTTTTCTTTAATTTTATTTTCGACTTTAAATCGAAGACGATAGAGTTCAATATTCTATTGAGCTGATTCTCGTGACGTAGACAACTATCGGTTTCAATATATTAAACAACTGTTTGGTTTTTTTTTACAAATCTGTCACGGTCTTTTCGAAAGACCGCGGTCTTTCCAGTAAAAGGTTTAAAGCCTTTTTTTCCTATAATACCAGTAAAGCCGGAGTTGTTTCTTTTTCCCAAACACTTATGTATATCCATTTCAAAAATAATATATGTAAGTTTTAATTTCCTTTGATAACTTTATTTAGAATTTTTGGTTCGTAATTGACGTTTATAGACTTTGTTTTATGTGAAGTGAACTTCCATCCTTTAGATAAAACGTCGCTAAGCCACAAAAAAAATATGAAAAAAAAAATTTTTTTCTAGAATTATTTCAAAATCTACAAGTAATAGAAATATTTTTCCAAAACAGATTTTTTTAAACATTGATATAATTGTACTAATATAGGATGAAATATTTTTTTTATTTTATTACTAACACGATTTATTTTAAATTTAATTTAATTATTTTGGTATTACAACTCATGAGGTCGCTACGAGGCTTAACGACTTTTAAACTAACGAATTTCAGTACTGTTAATTTAATTTCATGAATCATTAATAAACTTACATTTAAAAAGGGTAAAAAAATTGAAATGGATTTTATAAGTGTCACAGGAAAATGAACCTTAATGCGTAGATATTAAAGCAATAGTCTATGCCTCCTATGGTGTATAGAAGAAGACGGTTGTGATACAGATCTGTGTTTTTTTAACGATTCCTTGTGTTTCGGATCCAACATGGCTATGTATCCGGTGGGAGAACACAAGTTTGGGAACCGCTGGTAAAAGGCGCGGTAGCCTTCGTGTAAGAGGTATACCTCGGGGTAGTGGAGTGAGGGGTAGTCCTCTTTATTTTTGGCGCGGTCCGATGAACGGAGGAAACGGGATCTGGAAGAAAAAAAATTACAGTGAAAAAAATGTAAGTGATTACAATTTACAGTCTCAAAAAACGTAAGTTATTACAATTTACAGTCTCAAAAAAATTACAAGTTACAATACTTATAGAAAACATGCAGTAATAATTGGGAAACGTATTTAATCATACCATATGATTACATTATTTAAATATTAGAAATTAAAATGACACAAGTTTTAAATGTTATTTTTAGTAATTATTATTATTAATTTAACTAAACAATAACAAACCATTAAATAAGATACATACAGTGCATACTACTTATTTAGTTTGAAACTAAGCAGGTAAAACTAAATCTGAATGTTATGTTAAAACAAATGCTTAAATAAAAAATATTTGTTCATTTGTCTGTTTGTTCCTAATCCGCGAAACAGATGAGCTGATTTTAATAGGACTTTTATGGCAAATAAGTCCACTTTAATTATAGAAAAATAATTACTATATTTTATGTAAATAATTTATAAAATCTTAATTTTTATAAAAAATAATTAAATATAACTTACAGCTTAGGCCCCCTCTCTAGTGAGAACTCGCAGTGGAACACAAGTATGTTTCTCTTGGGTCCTGGTTCGGTTCTCGGTTCGGTGATCAACCCCTGCACTTGAGCTGGAGTGTACAAGTTTACGGCACCCACGATATGGCCCCCCTCGAACTCGTAAGGATAACGACAGTCTATCACCTGCAAATAATAAGGACTTTTAATAAAAAAAATATATATTGTTCCATATATTATGTTACAGTTAATTTACCATTAAAGAAGTAATTAGTCAAAATCTCCATGGATTTTTAATTCAAATCTTTTTTTTTTTTTTTGACCACAAAAAGAGGCAATTAATTTTATTTATTTAAAACACTTCGTTAGTTCAAAAAATCTCACATCTTAACTGAAATCTAGGATTTATTTCATTATTCATCTTCTATTTCTATCATACATAAAACAGTTCGAATTATTAATTATCATCTAATTAAAAGAAAAGCAGTAGTCTAGGCTGTATCCTCTTTGTATCTTTTGCCTTCTCTTAGGGCAAAACTTAAAAAAAAGTAAGTTCTAAATTTGAAATAGCAATGATTTATTTATTTTTTAATAAAATCTTGGATGAGTCCTGAGGCAACTTAAGAAAAACCAAATTATACAGCCTAGTATCCATACCACAAGCTTTACAGTACTTTGGGCTATGCTAATTGGTGTGAATGTAAAAAATTATAATTATTATAAAAGGAAAAAATATCAATGAACAACACAAATGCTCATATTCACCACAAAAACATCCGTTTCAAGACTCAAACCCAGATCCATCAGTGCAATAATTCTATGTATGTATGTACGGACATATGTATGTATACATGTATGTATGTATATATAGTAAATGCCTCACCTGGAATTTGTCTATGGCGTGTGAGTATTGTCCATTAATGAGATCTGCCAGAGTGTCGCAGGAGATGCTCTTGAGGTCTGCGTGGGCTCCCCCGGTGAGGGGTAGGGCGAAAGGCGAAGAGAAATCGCCTATAAGGTCGGGCTCCGCCGCAGCTAAATGGAGATACAGTCGATTTTATTACATGGTAATATGTATTTTTATAACTTACTAGCTTTTACCCGCGGATTCTCCCGCATTTTTTTTATTTTTTTTCAATAAAAAGTATCTTATGTTACTTCTAATAACTCCATGAATATATGTACACAGTTTCATGATGATCGATTTTGTAGTTTTTGCGTGAAAGCATAACAAACAAACTTACATTCACATTTATAATATTAAGTAGGGATGATAAATTATTTTAATAGAAAATTACTAGAAAAAGTCAACTCAGCTCACAAATTATTAATTATTATCAGGCGGAAATGGAACTTTTTCAATTTTTTTTTAAAACAAAAATCTTTAAACTACAAATTTTATATATACAAAGAAATAATGAAAACTATTTCATACTCACATCTCGCCAAAGCTGACATGATAGAAGCATTGTTTTCAGAAAAAGCCCGTTGCAACAGTGGCCTCTTCACCCTTTCCACTTCCGGATTGAAAACCTCTTGCTTCCTTCGTTTATTCGCTAATTCCGCATCCTCACTTCTCTCCGCTCGCTTCTGAGTTTTCCTCTCCGGATTCTCCAAAATGGAAAACAATGACACCTTTGCTTTAGAACTACTCGGGTTTAAGCTCAAACTCCGGAGCAAAGTCGGCCTCCCAAAAGTCTTGTCCGTTAAAATATTGTCTTTGATCGGCCCAGATAGAAGGTCGTTGAAATTTGCCATTTTTGGGGAGCTCGATGCTTCATCGATATCCAAAAATGGTTCTTCCAATTCACTTATGAAACCGCTTTCCATTGATGTGGTTGACTCTAAAGTGAATCTTGATCGGTTTGAGGCAGGCGATGAAAATGAGCTCATTGAACCAATGCTTGAATCGCTACGTTCATGTCTTAGTGAGTTTTTTGTGGGAGTTTCGGTGAATTTGAGAGATTTTTTTACGGACATATTGTTTGGTATCACTTTTTTTGCAGGCGGTGATGTGAATTCAAAATTCTCATCTTCGAAATTCAACATTCTTGTTGCGGTTACATTCGGTCTATTGAATGAAGTCGACTGTTCTGTATCAGATATGGGAGCACCGAATGCAAAATTTCTTGAGTTCACTTTCCTCGATGTAGAAGACCTTCCCCTGGATATGATATTGGGACTGTCCGTTGAGATTATTTCATATTTAGTACACTCATCGAAATTGTCGTTTTCGAATTCTTCTTCTAAATCGTGTAACGTTTCTAAGTCTTCATCTAGATCCATTTCTTTTTCGGGAACATATACGTCCTCCTTAGCAAGATTATTTTCTGAAGGTTTTGGTGGTAACGTATCAGTAAAGTCCAGCTGGAATGAAAAAAATAACATGAGTGCCATTCATTCCAATATACACTTTATTGCTAAGTGAATAAAGAGTGAACATTCAGACGATTTCTATGCTTGAGTGGCCCGCGTACCGGTTTTCATGGTAAATCAGAGTTTCCAGATCGATCCCGGCAAGGTCAAAGTAGTAAACGAACTTTTCTATATTGTCTTGAGTGTGGATGTTGTAGTACCGTCGCTACTGAACTTGACAAAATAAAACATAGATATCATTTTCTAGGCATTAACAAGACTTACTTTTTCGCTGATACAAAACTGACAAACTAAACTTGTGTTTCTATGAGGCACCCAGCTGACAATTAAATTAGGTTTAGGTCTCAAAAACATACAATGAAATACTGCTTAAGGCTAATTGGTCTGCTATTGTATGCTAAGTTAATTAAATTAATTCTTTTACCTTAGTCATGGACCATTTGCTGGTCCTGGTCGACTGGAAAGTTTCACCGAACGAGCAGTCTCTCGTCTCTTCCTCAACATCCAACTTCACGAAGGTCTCACTAATTAACGTCTCATTTTCTTTATTCATCTTGTATTTTGTGCGCTCTTCAAATATCCTGGTTATTTTAGTAGTTGACCGTTTGAACGATTTGCTAGTTATCGGTGATAATGAATTTCTGTCACTTAACGGTGAGTTTTTCAATCTCTCGATTGTTGGAGATTCTTTTGGTCGGAACAAAGGAGAACCTGTGTTCTGAATTTCTCCAAGTATTCTGCGTTTTGAGGGTGTCGCTATGGGTGACGGTGATTTGTTGAAATTTAATGAATGTGGGCTCATTCGAAACTTGAAGTTATGAGTTGTTGCATCCTCCCGTTTGCGTTTTGTTGCACTGTTACCGGAGTTGATCTTGAAACTATCAGTGATCAACCTGGAAAAAAAAAGATTATGTTATTATTTGTGACCTTGGCAGTTTTAATCAATCTTTGAAATATGTCAAATAAATTATTATTATAGTAGCAAGAGAGAGAAAGAAAGAAAATACACCAAAAAATATTTGTTTTTAACAATTTAAAATAAATATTGTTTTGTTTTTTCATGGGTTGCGGGTACAATTCCCGCATAAGAATTTACTTGCAAGCTGGGTTGATTTTTCAAGTTTTTTCCATTAAAAAATTAATTTATCATATAAGACACATTAAAAAATGCAAATATATATAAAATTATTCATTTGTGTTATTAACTGATACAAGTATTACACTTCAATTATGTAGTAATCTTTGGTAATTGCAATAGTCCCGAATTAATTGTGGATATTGCACATATCAGCATTTCTATCATTTTAATCATTTATTTATCTGCTACAAACACCGCAAGATGGTTTCGCCTATTAGTAAGCGTGCAAATTCATAGTTTTGTTAAAATTATGACGTTGTGTGAGAGTTATTAAATGCCATATAATATGTATGGAATTAGTAGTTTAAAAAAATGTCCTCACACAATAAAATTACATTTTATTTAAGTAAATCTATTAGTCAAAGAATTCTTAATGTCACAAGGATTTTTTATCTCTACTTAAAAGGGATTAAGACAACCAAACATGACATAGAAATAAATTTCAATTTTAGTCGCTGTTAATTTTACTTAGTTCTATAAAAAATTACAAAATACCTACAATAAAAAAATTAAGAATTCCCAACACAAAAAAACACCAAAGAATAAGAAATAAATTGATAGGGTCTTCATATCAACCCTTGCCTCAATTACGGCATTATTAACTCAACGACTATACAGATAAGACACAAAATACATCAATCTTTAAGAATTAAACTATAAAGTCTCAAGATAACAATAAAAGTCCAACCCCTTTATGAAAGGGTTGTGACAATATTACTTTTTCTAACCGGGATCCGATATAACCTATCACTGGTTGTAAATAAATCGAAAAACTGGTTCCACGTACCTCTATGCCCTTTCTCAAGCCCTACGTAAGACATTGTGAACTTTAAAATGTAAAAAAAACAACAAAGGATATAGCCAAAAAGGTTATGAACGGCACTGCACTGATCAAATTTTATCACTTATTTCCCATGTGAACACTATATTACAAGTAAATTGGATTAACACATGATTAAACACTTAATTTAGACAGTTAAACACATGATAACTTTATTTATTAAAACGCGGTAGATATAAAATTAAATGATTCAGCAAAGCAAGGTAAAAGAGGTAGACAAGTGGATTCGATTCGCGCGCTTTGTTTTTTTTTTCTAGACCAATGTCATTTGAAGATTCGTTCAAAAACAAGCTCTGAATATCATCTGATTTATGAAGTCCGGCAAATAAATTGATTTACAAATCAATACAAATTGACTATGTGAATAGCTTAGACAGTTAAAAGTTAAAGTTTATTAGGGAGACGTTGTGTCGTATATGCGCATTAAGTACAATAGTTAAGTAGGTAAGTAGTAGGTTCGACGAATCGGTTAAATCAACAATATTCACCACTTTTCTTGTAGATGGGGCACTAACGTAATTTATGAATATAAATATATTTAACGGTAAGTTCTGATTTTATAATCGTATTAATAAAATAGACTGTTTGGGAAATTATAACTCATCAATTTTGTGTTTTTTTTATAACATATACCTAGATTAAGTTGAGAAGGTATTTTATTCATGTTTTTGCTATATTGGTTATTGTTAAATAAATTTAAATTAAATTAAAAAAAAAGTTCGTGATAAGTTTCGATTGTTAAAAAACAAATCTTATAAAATGTAATTATTAATACTTGATTTTAGTTTAGTTTTTAGTATTATTAATTACATTTTATAAAACTGTTTAAAAAATAATTTTAAAAAAATCAGTCATTTATGGTCACAGGCGTTCTATTAAGTTGGATATAAAACTCAATATTTGTCTTAGATTCGATTTTCTTCTTCGACAATGTTTCTCCTTTTTTAAACATAGCCATATTCTTTTTTGTAATTTGTAGTTCCCGCTCTCTTCGAATCGATTCTGCCATTCAATTTTTACCCTCGACAATTGATGCTGCGTTCGTTGCAACGTCTTGTCAGACGGTAAGGGTGTTTTTTTATAACGTCAACGGCGGCGCCCGAGACGAAGGGGACGATTTGGAGACCGAATAGAACCCAAAATGGCGATATGACAGCCCTTTTAACGGTAAAACCTGGAATGCACTTTGATAAAACAATGATTCCTTTGTAAAAATCACTGCTGAATATTTATGCGTTTTAAGTGTAAATATCAGCTTATCTTTTGTAATAAAGTGATTACAGAAGTTGAATACATAATGCTTGAATTCGGGAAGATTTTTTATACATGAAGAATAATTAGTTCTTGTTCTGAAAGACATTTTTTTTTGTTAAGTACATTTTATATCTAGTAGACATTTTTTTATTATGTATGTTATGTATATACTAATCTACACTAATATTATAAAGAGGAAACTTTTGTATTTTCATATGTTTGCAATGAATAAAATCAGTAACTACTGAGCCGATTTCAAAAATTCTTTCACCATTGGAAAGCTACATTCACGCTGAGTAACATAGGCTATATTTAATGGTAGCATAAAATTTAAAGAATTTTGTCCACCCGTGCGAAGCCGGGTCGGGCCGCTAGTATATAATAAACAAAGTACTTTTAGATATAAAGTCAAAGTATCTAACTACAACAGAATTATTATTATAATACTCAATTGCATAACACAAGTGTTTCAGCTAATTAACATAGTTTCAGGACAATGTATTTGACGTTGTCTAATATTATTTGATTCCAACAAGTAACTTGTTTAATAACATTAGGTAAATAGATAATAAATGACACACTATCAGATTTTTTTTTTAAATCAACATTTTTAAATCAAGCAAAGACTATTCAACGTAAATAGATAATGAATGTCACATGTGAATGATTTTTTTTTAAATCAAAATGTTTAAATCAGGCAAAGACTATACCATAACGAAAAATTTTGTTTTTTTTTTAATTTAATTATCATGCTTAAGTGTAATGTTGTAAATTCGTTTACTGTCAAAACCTGTTACATTATACGGCAATCAAGCATTGATATGACGAGATTGCGGCGGTATCAAGGGTTCCACAATCGAGGGTTCTTAACGATGTCTATTTAAATTGCAGTTCGTTAAGTGTTTGTATGAAACGGTGCATCCATTGTTGGTGCGTTAAAAGGATCTGGTTCCTGAAATGGTATTTTAGTAAGAAAACGTTAAGGACTGTACTTGATGTAATGTAACGGCAGCTAGTTTATGGCTGAGGTAACATATTCGAATCCTGTTTCGGTTTTCAATGTATTATGAAGACTATTTCTGTTAAAGGTTTGTATTTGACAGTAGATCATACTAAGTTAAATTTTAATATTCATTTGAAAATATAGGTTTACAATAATTGGTGTTGATTTAAAAAATCTTAGTGCTGTACTCTTACCCAAAGGGTGTGCAAAATTGATTTTCACATAGAAAAATTAAAAGAATGTAATATAAACACACGTTAGTAATATTAATAAACTAGCCCATCCAAAGGTTGTCTGGAAGAAATCGCTTTGAGCGATAAGACTATTTTAAGTTTTCTTTTGTTTTATTATTACTTTAGTGTGGTGTTATCAATAGTGTTTTGTATTGTAATGGTACATAGTAATATTATAAACAATTTATAAATAATAAATTCATACCTAACCATAATAATAATTGGGATTTGGTTAACTTTTACCTGTTTTGTATAATTATGACAAATTATGTTTGAAATTCAAAATATTTGTTGTTGTTTCCAAAATTATTTATTATTTATTAAATTACATGTACTATAACATAAAAGATATTAACAACAAAACCCAAAATGTCAAATAGTGTTGTCTCAATTTTTGAATCGTAATTTTTTTTCTGGAATTTAAGTGAAAGATAAACATAGTTACGTCATTTCAATTTGTTTTGGTTTGTGCGCTGTTGAATGCATTTAACATGTACGTTATAATATACATGTATTATCTGTAATACAAACAGGCTTCGGGTGATCAAGCAAGTCATATAAGTATCATAATTCAGTAATTTAATTTACACAGCATGATAATTACATTGAACTTAATTGTAGTAGTTGATTTAAAAATGGCCACTTTTATTGTCTTTCTGTATTCGATGAAATACGACCAAACTATTTGGTTTAGCTTAAGTATTTACCTAATCTAAACACGGTATAAATCTACACGTCTGTTTGGTGCAACGGTAGCGATCCTGCCTTTCTTACTGGCGATCCTGGGATCGATTGCCGGAAGGGGCAGTTATGTGTGTAATGAATACGATTATTTGTATTCAAGTTTCTTTTAATGGGTTCACTATGGAACGATCTAATCCAGAAGGTTCCTATTCATTCTAGATCTAGTATTTATATATGTTATGTAACATATATGTATGTCTATCCGTTACCCTAGTCACAAGCGTTGCTTACTTTGGGCTAGGCTAATTGTAGTGAATGTAGGAAATATTCACGGCAAATTCATCGCAAAACCGTTGAGTTGTTTGTAACTTATCACTTAGTGACATTGGTTTCAGCAGAGCAACATCTGCCCGTACTAAATATAGCGACCGCAATATCGGCTCAAACCGACTGTGACATCCTGTTTACAGCCGTAACGATTACAGGAAACTCGAGTTTAACTACGTAGAAATGTATATAAATATAAAATAAATAAAAGGACTGTTATTAAAATAAAACGCCTCTCAATATCTATAAAGTGTCTGTTTTACGAGGTCAACTTTATTATAACGTTACTGAACATGAGATACATTGTTAAAATGTGATGCAGGCGGCAATTCATACAAAATTTGAATACTAACACTAAATACAAATTAAAAAATGTATGTTTTTTACTTAAAATTTCTAGTATTTTTCTATTAAAATAATTTATCATATAAGATAGTAGTGAAAAAATCCAAAAAAAAAAACATAAAAAAACAAACTAAAAAAACACATTAAATTATTATAACGTAAGGTCTGCAAAGTAACAATGCATTTCTTTTATTACTAAAATTAAATTAATCATTTCCAAATTCAATATTCATATAGTAAATAAATACTATTACTAAGTATCCATTTATTTTGGAAAAGGAATGTTATGCATTATTTTCAATTTTTATATTTCCCCAAATTTAGTTATGAAAATAAAAATGAATCATTACTTTCGAAATAGGTTAATAAAAAAGCTATGAGGCGTTACTATTTACCGATAAAAGTAAATCACGACCCTCTAACGACCGCACGAAAATAACCGATCGAAATAACCGTTGCAACTCGCAAGGGTGCACCACAGCAACATAGCGGCGTGGCATTACATTTCTTGCACATTCTAACGAGTAATTATAGCTTATACACGTTATTAATCAATGCTTACCTATTAGAGGTATTTAAACGCCTTCAAAGTTTTTATCACAACAAAGGCGGGAAAATAATGTGACAAAAAGTCCAGTAAATAAATTGTTTGAAAAATAAAATATTCCGAATTTAAATCCAAAGATAATCGTGCGTATGTAATTATAAATTACATATTATTAATCAGTAAAAATAAATCGTATTAGCATAAAGGAGATAACGTTAAAATAATAATGCATTTGCCCAATTAAAACTTTTTGATCAAAAAGGTTCTTTATCATGTCGTTTTAAGTGTGTAGGTCGTATTTTTATCACAATAGCATATGGCACGCGCTAAAACTCGATGTACACCCACATTGTACAATTCAATTAACATAACACATTCAAATTGTAACTGTAATTCATTGCAATAGAGTTTTTTATCGAAATTGTCGTTTAAGTACGTTATTTTATGGGGGAGTTGATATCAATGGTGGTTTTTACAGATGGCTGAATTAAAATGTGATAGTGTTTTGATAAACTTTGAAATGTTTAGCTTTTAATGAACTATTGCCTATACACAATATTGTATTAAAGTAAATTGTATTAAAGTTTTGACTTAAAAATATAAAGTTAAGTCTACTAATAATAAAAAACTAATTAATAAATTTATACATAAATATAATATTACTTCACTAAAAAAATTTAAATAATTTGATGATATATTCTTTGACCATTTTATTGTTAATTAAATTGTGAAAATATTAAACGCTACTGCCAAATTTTAAATTAAACAGTCAGTCACTAAGAAATTCTTATAAACCACCCTCATCTTAAGAAAAAATCACAATCATAATATTTCACAATAGGCTTAACGGTGTAACGCCGTTACTTAGGGTCAGAGGTAAAGAAAAAAAAAGAAATGCAACTTTGGCGCGTGCGGGGGAGGCAGCTGTACGGTCCAACAAAAGAAATTACGACAAGTGAATTTACACCAAAGGGAAGCTACACATCATACCATGGTTTTGTGCAGCTGTAGACTTTTTTTATAGAAGCATCTTCAAAGTCATGACAACGGAAGCTAAGGGTGTAGTGTTGCATTATGAAAATACTGTTAATTTTGATTTCAACGGTATATAAGCCGTTAGAAATTATTGTAGGGTATGCATCTCACGAGTATTTTAGAAGCTAAACTTTTTAAATAGAATTATTTTTATTTTAATATTAAATAAAACAATTTTTATTTAAACTTAATATTAGATATTTGCATGCCTACATTATAGATGTATTAGTAATATGATATGATTAATCTGCCTACATTATAAAGGCAAATACTGTAGACCTTTCAAATTATTATTAGTAAAAAAACTTATGTACTAAATATTCGGCAAAAAATGTTTCTAATGATATTTTGTAAATAATAATGTTGATGATGATGCGAGGTCAGTGTCATAGTTTCTTTCGCCAGTTCTCGGAAGGGCCTCCCAATTTCTGAACTGGTGGTAGACTCAGTAGTTTACATTTATCATAGACATAATTAAAAAAATAGTGCCCGATTAAAATTTTGGAAGGTAGAAGCACATGTATGACGACCATTACCTTAGTCATCTTGTGATCACGGCTCCTGTAAAGGAGTCGAAACGTCAGAATTAAATATAAACAACAAAATAAAAGTGTAATAGTGACTTTTTTTTTACTACAATTTTGTATAGACACAGATTTAACTAGGCGATGCAGTCGCTAAGCATAAAGCTACGCTAGCACCATATATTGGAGCGGAGCGTAATACCTAAAAAAAGAAAAAATATTGTTTCTATGGGAAATTTTGCGAATTTCAAAATTCCGTCACAATCTGGTTCTAAACCTGTTGATTCGATTCCACACAAAAAATATTAAAATAGGTTAAGAACTCGGGAAGTTATGGCGTAACAGACATTGCGCCATTAAAGCCATGGGAGCTTCGCTCGCTCCGCTCCAAAAAGGATGGGTTAATGGTTATACGTACTTACCTACTACCTAAAAAAGTACCTACATCGATTAATTGATTACTTTTTTGTTATTTTCTTGTACACACCTTTTCTTTAGACAACCAGGATCATCAGATAATCATTAGTATACCAAACCCATCTCATCTTAGCTAAAAAAAATACTATCCGATTTTTCCAACTAATCAAGGCGAAGGCGTTGCGCTCGTGCTGCTACATCTGCCTGCAACAATACCATCTAAGATGCAACAAGTGCAATCACAGCGATCAGCTGTCGCAGCTGCTATGGCTGCGCGGTTTATGTTCCTTTGCCCTATTTTTGTTTTTTTTTTTTGCGAACACTGACCTCATAGGAAGGGGGCGCCAGATGGCTTTATAGATAAGATTGTAGTTTGATTTGTTGCTTGTATTACAAAAGATGGCGGGAAGGAAGCGTTATATTTGACGTTAACTAATTTGTTTCTTCTATAAGGCATGATGTTTATTACATATATGTTTGCACTCAAAATGGCGGATGCTTTTTTTTTATTACATTCGATAAGGACACAAGATATCTATCCCCTATATAGTTTAGTGGAGTTCCCAAATAGATTAAAAATTAATTACGAGAAATGTATATCTTTGTACTTCGATAAATATAAATTTACATTTCTCTATTCGTAGAAATTAACATTATTTAAAAGTAAGCCGCCATCATAGTTTCAGGTTGTCTATGGCGTCATATTTTTTTTATTGGACATTAATTTACCACACGGGAACACTATTTTAAAGTTTCTTTGACTTACACATGCTCTGAAATTGTTGAATAAGCGTAAGCCGCCATCTTGACTTCAGAAAGCGGGATGGTACTAAACTAATCAAATTATTTTGGTTAAACTTATATCAAATAAATGTGTCTTTTGTTTAAGAAGAGGAAATAGTTAAATGCAATACTTATTTAATAAATAAACCGTTGATATAGAATATCAGAACATTTAAATAAATGTAGATAAAATTCCAGTAATACTAAAATATTTTTTTTATGTAATAAAATATGTTAAATTGTAAAAATCAACAGATTAACGAAAAAAACAAATGAAAAAGACAGTGCCTCATTGATACGTCCTTGTGTTTTTTTTACACGGCTTTGGATAACACCGGATCCGGAAGCGCACGTGTGCGTGCGCACTCAACTAATAGTACATTGGGCTCATCCAATTCACTTTCATTCATATTGTAATGTCTGATTTGTATGGATGTCTGTAATCCTAACTGTTTTGACAAATAAGGATGAAAGTAAAAAGGAACTTAAGCGTCATTATCAACTGTCTTCAAAGAGACGTTCTTTTTTTAAAAACTGGTAAAATAATTACTCGAATGCAAAGTTCGAATTTTAAATTAAGTCTTCAAAGAAGCGAAACCTGTTTATTCATAATAAATACTTCCTTTTTTTCAAATCTAATGTTTGCCGTTCTAAATTCGAACGGATCGATTTTTATAACGCTTCAATTTGGGCAACCTACCACATTGCGAGGGCTGCGTGCAGACCGTTACTGATCGATATACCCGTGCCGATGATGCCGGAGCATTGTTCATTGTTCTCTATTCAAATTCGAGGGTGTGGAGAGAGATTAAAAGAAAAAAAGCTGTCTATGGTATACGAAACAAGTTGCTTTGATTGCGCCTGACCATTTACGGTGATTGATTTAAAAGCTTATATTCAATAAGGTTTATCTTAATCGCTATCATAATAAGCACTGTATTCTTTCATCGTATAAAAATGGCTGTATAAAATAAGGCATCAGCGGAACAATAAGATCGATTAAAACCACAGCCTAGTAAAAAAAAAAAAAGAATCACAGCCTTTCGTAATGGTATACTTATGGTAGAAAAGGAGTGTGGTCTCTATGGACAAGGCAGCGGAGCTTAAATCCTGCCGCGCCCTTCCGGCGACTTCTCAAACGGACAGGATGTAACGAAACGTCTTAACCATGGTATAACAAACGTGTGTCGCCATTAAAAAGTTACTGGACCAAAGAGGCGGCATGCATTACTTTGTGATTTATTTTGTTTTTTTTTTCAATTATTATTTTATGCCAGTAGTTTTGACACCTTTGTTAAAGATTGTTTTTTCTTGTGTTATATTAGTTTAAGTTCTTTACATGTCGTTTCGGTAAAGTTGAAAAGACAATAGTGGCAACCTATTTAATGTATCTTTTAGGCAGGACTATTTGTATGTTATTTCTTGAATAAAATGTGATCGTTATCAAATAGAAACCGAAATAGCTTACAGCTTTTGTAAAATTTATTTTTCAAGTATACTTATGTGGTTATCTTAGATAATGAATGTATGTTATTTGAGGTAAGGTACGCTAATAAACGCTATTCTAGTGAAAAACCGTGTAATTGGAAAAAAATTAAGGGTCTGTCTAGGTGTCGGTAGCTAAATTGGGTACTCGCCCGGATAGCAAAGGTATGTCGATTCGAGTCCCGCGTGATCCAAGTTGAATTTTTTATCTGTAATAATTTCTTTATACACTTAAATTGCTAAATAATAACAATAATCCTCCTAATTAAGATATTGCTGTTAACACATTTGTAGGCGCTTGTTATAAACATAAAAAATAATTTATTTTCAGACATAGATGTCACTAAAAATTTAGTTAAATTAGCTTAAACGTAGCTAGGCCTAGGGGGGGGTTAAAATTTGAGTTACAAATACCTGCACATGTAAAAGAAAAAATGTCTGTCGATCTAAGAATCGTATATTTATTACTTGTATCCTAGTAAAATATCAAATTTTCATATATTTTTCGCACTTTTCGCTCATATAACATGTTTTGGTGATAGAACTTGGCTTATAAAACCTTTCTATACTAAATCCAGGTTCCACTGTTGCCGATTTATGGAGAAAAAAAAAATCAAAATCAATTTTTCTCAGAAAGTAGGACACTTATAAATAAAATTCAAAATTCCTTGTCAAGTGGCAAATATCTCATGGACAGAGATGGAAAGTCTTTTGAGGAAATTAAATTGTTCATATTTTCATGTGCAAATTTAAAAAATTTTACTTCATTTTTTTTACTGAAAATAGTGATCTGGGAATTGAAGTCTTGCCTTTATTAGGGTATAAATAATCGATTTATGCAAAAACCTTAAGGTGTAATTTTTTTTGGTTTTATAAAACACTCTCTGGTCTCCTATAATTTGAGGAGCACGCAAATGGTAATTATTAACATTATTTCTAAGCATATATTGTCTGTTACCACAAAATCGATGGGCGGACGACATAGTAATAATAGCGGGAAAAAATTGGACAAAAATAGCACAAGACATAAAAAAATGGAAGGAAATGGAGGAGGCCTATACCCTATCAAGGGGTTCCGATAACAAAAAATAATAATAAGTACAAAAAAATTAGAACTTAATTAATTATAAAAAAAAAATGTATTTAGAACAAAAAAAGAAAACTGTAACTTATATACTTTCAAGATTTATTGGAAACTAGCTGAACCGGCCACGCGTTGCTGTGCCGACTGCAGCGCCATCTGCCGGACTGATTTGTGAATCTAAACCATTCTCAGATCCCCTTGAACACACACAAAAAAATTCATTCAAATCGGTCCAGCCGTTTAGGAGGAGTTCAGTGACATACACACTCACAGAAGAATTATATATATAAAGATAAAAAGGCTTTATTATTATTATTATTGTCTGTTGGAGATATTTAAAGTAAACCGTTGAAACCATAGTAGTTGTAATTGAATAATGAATATGAAGTGAGGCGATTTTCACGAGCCGATGCTTTCGGCAGCCATCTGTTCTGATGCGACGCGTGGGGTCGCCATCTTTGCACAATTACTATATATCACATCATATTCAGTAAATATATGTTTACTTATAAATAATTACGTCGATATAGTAGCATAGTTTCGCTAGCACCATATATTGGAGCGAGCGCATTTAAAATTATAAGCACTTTTAAAATTAGGCAAAAGTACTTTTGACCAACGACCTTAGTTAAAAACATTTTTGACTGATTTTCGCAGTCAAAAGTTGTTTTAACTGAGGACGTTGGTCAAAAGAACCAAGTGAGTGGGAATTTCTAATTTTTTCTTTTTTTCCACAAATTTTGCGTCTTCCACCTCAATTACAATTTTTTCAAATTCTTCCCTTGCCATTACATTATAGTGACTATTCTTCATTTCTTCTAACGTTTGAAGCCTTAATAAAAAGCGTTCATTCTTTTCGTTTCCACTAATTTTCTTTGAATTCCAATTTCTAAGTTACAGTGTAACGTATTAGTCACTTTTGTACGTGTTGCAAAATTCATGCATCAACCATTAAGGGGTTGTATTTTATGTGTTCAATAACTTTTTCAATGACTAGCATCAATATTTCCAAATAACATATTTTCATTAAATTGAGATTTTTATTTAGATCAATAATAAAAAGAGAATAATCTAACCTAACCTAACCTAACCACCTCAACTATTTATGAGTTTTGACTGAGAATCTAAATTTTAAATCAGGCAAAACCACTTTTGACTGTTTTTTAGCAGTTAAAAGTACCTTTGACCGATGCCCTTAGTTAAAACCACTTTTGACTGCGAAAATCAGTCAAAAATGTTTTTAACTAACGTCGTTGGTCAAAAGTACTTTTGCCTAATTTTTGCAGTCAAAAGTGGTTTTGACTGGTTATGAGTTTTGACTGTAACATATATATATATGCTGCAGCTTGATACTTTTTTTTTTGCTCACCCATAGAGCTTACATTTTTATTTTTGCGAATTTAAAAAAAAAACTCCGTCACGATCTAGTCCTAAATCCTGTTGGTTCAAGGATTGTCTCATTGTTGGACAAACAATGCAACAACTTCAGCAAACCCAGACACGCGCATACAAAAAATGAATAGCATTGAAAAATGCATAAAATACTCGTATATAAAATCAAGCAAAGTGAAATCATCAAAGTTAGTGAGTTTCGGAGTTCACGCGGTGAAACACTGATATAAACCCATAAGTCTTCATCTCATTGTTAAAAAAAAAACAAATAAAAAAAAAAGCACCAAAACTACCACAGAAACCCACATGTTTAAAAATCCCGCTCTTAATCATGTTTGGAGTGTGAAAAAAAAACTCAAGTGCACGTGTTAACGGTTCCAGATATGAATTTCATATTTGGTATCTTCTGAAACCGTTACTGTGAAGAAAAAAAAATGTGTGTGCACGCAAAACACACGACTGAAAAACTCCTTAAGAACGATTGTCTTTGAACAGGCATAGAAAAAAATAAAACAAAAACGTAATGCTGTCATTCGAATACTGAATTTTATTTATATTTTTTTTGTTCATACCTTATCCCTTATATGAAAATCAATTCTCCTCCAAATTAACTCCAAAAACATTTCAAACTATGACAACGAATAGAGATAGATAGATAGAAAGAGAGAGAGAGAGAGAGAGAGATAGAGAGAGAAAGAGAGAAAGAGCGCATAGCATTTTGGCTAAAATTGAGTACTTTTAATTCGCTGGAACTAGTTCGTTCAGTTTAAAAAATTACATAGTTATATAAAAATAATAATCTCTATTTTATCACTTTATAAAATCTACTTGATTCAAGTAACTTGAAGAACCTATTATTTATGTCAACAAGACAATAAAGGACGGTCAATTGACCGGAAATGAGATGAAACCTTTGGAACACTCCCAACATCCGGTAGTTGCGAAAAAAAAAAACACTTGCAATAGAGAACATGACTCGCGAAAAAGTTTGTGTTAAAAAATCTTGGCTTGTATAAATTGGTCATAACATCTTTTAATTTTTATGCAAATTGAACCAAAAGGTATGTATGTAAAGCTATGTAACATATGAACAAATCGTTACTAATAAATCTAGGTATAAAAAGAAAATAGGTTTTATTACTTTAATTATTCTTGGCGGGTAATATTCAAAACCTCTGAATTAATTGAAAAACTCTTTCGCGATTTGACAAGTACATCATTATAGTCGGACATAGACCATTTCATGCATAGATTATTTTTTTCTTTTTCTTTATTTGTAGCTCGCACGATTTGTGCATTTAGCCAGTGTCAAGTAAGTGTAATTGCCAGTTCTTGAGTAATTTCCTAGGTTTCAGAAAAGTGGGGTTTTACTGCAACCTCACTTCTTGAGATAGCGCGATAAGACATCTTTCACTGTTTTGTTCCACTTGCCGATACTCATGCATATTCAGAATTTCAGACACATTCAGTGGTTAATAACCCACCATTATTACACACTAATATCAGCCACAACACAAAATTTAACAAGAAAACCAACACCATTAAAGTGACGCTTCGCGCTCCCGCCAAAAAGTCCAGATTATATTTAACCTGGGCGAATAAAATTAATAGCAATAGACCACTACTTTGTAATACATTACACCTCTTCTGTTAAAAACGAATAAAAAGTTTACATCATAACTAAAACTACTATCCTCTTTATTGGTGAAGAATTATTTGCCGGAGCACTATTCAACGAATTATGTAATTTTGTTCTTAATTCTTTTTTATCATTTTCGGTACATGTTTAAACATGCTGTTCGCACATATGTTTGGAGTTGCAGCCAACCATGTTGTTTTGTTCTTGTGATGTGTACAAATATTATTGCTGTTAATCTGTTTTGCGTGGCAAATAAATAAATAAATTAAATATAATTTAAAACAGAGTAGGTCACAGATCAATTTAATTAGAATTTAGTTATTAACATTAATATTCTTGAGATATAAAACACAATCATTCGGCGAAGAAAACTTCAGTAAAAAAAATCTCCATCTTTATTTATTAAATGTTTTAACAAGCTATAATTTTGTCATCAAAGAACGGTGTCAGTGCTTTGTTCCAACTCAATGATCGTCCAATGACGCCAAAACAAACGGAAATGGTCAAGTAACCCAGTAAGACGGTACTCAATTGATCTATTGAGGTCAAGGATCCGAGACAAGATTCAATAGAAGAATATTTATTATAGTAGCAGTTAACTAACTCAATTTTAATTAATATTATTATGCTGTGTAATATAAATATTCTGTTTTTTTTTTCAAAATGGACGACATAATTTAAGATTTGCTTTTGCTGTGTATACAAGAAAAATTGTAATTACATTTCCGTGTAAGTGAAATTTGAATGCTGTTGATTTTCCTAAATAAATTGTTATTTGGCTTCAGTCACAGCAGTTTGAACAAAGATTTTTGTTGAATTAATTAATTGGAATTTACACATTTCTATTTACAACAAAAAAACAAATATGATGGCGAATTTAGATAAGAAATCAAAACAGAGTATAAAAATATGCTCGGTAAATATTTCATTCATTTTTCGACAAGAGATGTTTTATTTTGGACTTGCACAAGAAGCTGTTAAAAGGACAAAAATTTTTTTAAAAATTGCAACAAAAATGTTTGTTTAATTTACTAATAAAAAATTACGTATTTTTTTTAATTTTTCAGCAGAAATCGAATAAAGACCATAAACTACACAGACTTAGGTTACTTTTATGGCGATAATTTCATACCTAATCTGTGGTCGTCATTAATCTGCAGTTGATATTCTCTCAAATTAAATCATTGCGTCTCATTTTGAATAAATACTATATATGTAATTGAAAAATAATATTAATAGTTTTATATTTGTTTTAAACGGGTTTTTTTTGCGACATATTGAGGCCCGGGTCCCATACAAAAGTAAAAAATCGTTCAAATGACGATATTCGGTCTACACAAAATTAAAAAAAGTTTCTAAGAAAAAAGACACAGTGTAGGTACGTCTTGAAATAGGTTTCGAAAGCATCACTACCCCAAAATCGTTAAGACCGGAGATAAAGCCATTGGCAACCCAAAAAACTATACACGCAGGTGTCTTGCACGCATTTCTGAACGGGCAATTAGCGAATTGGCGGGCTCTTTGACAGTTCCCTAGGAAAAGGGCGGCAAAAAGTTTGACATTCCAGTTTCGAATGCTAATTCGGTTGATTTATGAAGATTTTTATTAGATAAAAACAAAACTAGGGATGTGATACTTCCCATTTGTTGTTGACCCCCAATACAAAAAAGGGGGGTGGTATAAGTTTGACCGCTATGTGTCTGTCTGTAACACCGTATCTCTTAAATGGGTGAACCGATTTAAATGCAGTTTCTTTTATTTAAACGCAGGTTTTCGAGCGACAATTTTTAGATTTGTTTTGTTAAAATCTGTTCAACCAATTCCAGGTCATCGGCTCTTTTATGAGCTGCGATAGGGACATTAGAGTGATATTTCTCACTTATGGGTACACGACAACAAACTATGTACAATGAACATAATAAGCTATTATAAAGGAACAATCAAATATACGATTTCTTCTAAGAATTTTCGTATAACTTTTCCGATTATGCCTATATATAGCGATTCTGCCTTTCGCACTGACGGTCCTGGGTTCGAGTCCCGGTAAAGTATGTTATGTGTGATGAATACGAGCATTTGTACCGAGTCATAGGAATTTATATATATTTCTACGAATATTACATATCTATGTATCATATATGTACCGCTACCCTAGTATGTTTAACAGAAGCCTTACAGTGCTCACTTTGGGCTAGCTTAATTGGTGTGAATATAAGAAAAAGGCGAAATATATTTTTCAAATATATTTACAGGTACTATAGGTTATTCTTAATTTAAAAAGATACAACCGCCATCTCCCTTTATTAGTAAATGTATGGATAAAGTGAATATCTTGACAAACCTCTTTTTTACTTTAACCATAAACAATATGTGAACTCACGTTGTTTTTGGTATGGTATTTTCGCGCCATTTAATATAACCTTTATTGGCATATTTGCTCATTTGATTTTATAGATTAAGTAAGGATTATAAAGAACAATATTAAAATATGCAATTGAATTGGTTATATTATAAAGAATTAAATTACAAAATAATAATTACTTTTTGGTGTACACTTGCTCTATTAAAATATGTTTAAGCTTTTTATTGGAGTCTGTATCTTCTATACGAGTTTAAAATTTTGATACATACTAAAAAGTTATTGTATCAAAAAAGCTTTTTTTGCTTTTAATATTTTCAAATAACTAATTGCTCTTATTAGGTCATTGTAATGTTGATAAACAGAATTTAGACTACACTGATACACAGTTCAAAGTTCAGTTTCACTGTGTTAGAAACGATTACAGAGTTAATAGCAAAATGAAACGTCAAATATTTTTTATTACAACCTCCGTATACGTATTTTATTGATAATAAAGTAGAACAAATTATAATGTAACAATTCTTACGTTCACACAAATTAGTATAGCCCTAAGTGAGTACTGTAAGGCTTGTTTTGTGGATACTAGGGAACCTATAGACATACATATATGATACAAAAATATGTAATATTCAAAGAAATATATATGAACATCCATGACCAGTGTTACCAACTCTTAAAAATATTTATCTTTAAAACTAAATTCAAGAACCCTTAAAATACCCCTAATTACTTGGAAGTCGCCCTAAAAATAAATTGTAAGATATCATCTCTTTGTTAAATTTTTATTTATAAAAATAAATTAAATTTATTACGTCAGATATTATTTCATTTTCTTCTGAAGAATCAGATTTTATAAAGTCATAAATGTTGATATTGAATAAGCCTAACATTTTAGGAGATGAGTTGAATACTGTACAAGATCAACCATTTCCTTTTAAAATTCCAACTACTGTAGTTGGATTATAAGTACACTAGATGTCGCTAAGTCCGAGGTCGCTAGGTAAAAAATAAACTTGATTGGCTAGTTAGAACTGTCCCAGGGCCTATACTTCCATCTTTATTTTTCTCTATAATAAAACCCTAAAAATATCCTCAAACATATAAAACCCCTAAAAAAACCCATCTCACTTATTTACCCCCTAAATTTAGGGGCAAAACCCTTAAGTTGGGAACATTGCCCTTGACTCAGGTACAAATGCTCGTATTCATCACACAAACATCTGCCTCTTCCGGGACTCGAACCTAGGACCGTCATTGCAAAAGTCGTAATTGCTACCGTTGCACCAAACGGCCGTCAAGGCTACATATTGTGTATTAATGGGCGGGCTGCAAATTTAATTATATATTTATTAAAAATGTAGGTTTGTTGTGAATACTGGTGAACTATAATTTCTAATACATCTTTGATCTTATCATTTTTATCTTATCATGAAATATGAAAATTCGTTAAAACCACAGCTGTTATTGTTTGATCTTCTTGACCTCAAGTGACTTATCGTACTAAACACAGCACAATTTATTTAACTGTCATCCTATTTCGACTTTATCACTTACATAACAAAGCTTAATTTCGCTTATCAATCTCGCTTCAAATAAGCACAAGGGCGCCAGCATGCAGTCGCGAAAACCGTTACGATGACGTCACGCCTGAAACGCGGGAACAATATTGGGTTTGTTTTAAAATTAGAACACATTCGCATTACGTTCCAAACTCGTTCTATGGTGCATTATATTTCTTTTAGGCAACGGCAATTAGAAACGTACGTCTTAAAATGTATAACTATTTTTTTTCTAATATTGTATTGGTTTGTTGACATTAGTTGTTCTTAGACCGTGCTTCATAAGCTAGAGTACAAAGATTTATTGAACAAGACCTCTTTGGTTAATTAAAAAGTTAATTTTTTTATTTCTCGGAGTTTTAATGACGAAATTTAGTTTCTGGCACAGAAACTTCATGGTGTTAAGGAATTACCCACGTACTGTTCATACCTTGTAAAATTTTATGTTATAAATAAATATACGGGTACATTTTTTTTAAGTCAAATAGTGAAGTTTAATTTAGACTCCATAATCTATACTAATATTATAAAGAAGTAAAGTTCGTGTGTTTGTATATTTGTTAAATTGTAAGGGGTAATCTCGGGATCTACTGAACCGATTTTAAAAATTCTTTCACCAATAGAAAGGCACATTATTGCTGAGTGTCATAGGCTATATTGAATGCTAGAAAAAATTTAAAGAATTTTGTCCACCCGTGCGAAGCCGGGACGGGCCGCTAGTCTAACATATAGAAGGTGATATCTTTAATTTTTTTGTGAACAAATATGAAAGTATATTATATACTTATACGGTACTTATAACAAAAAAAATATTGTTTTTGTCTGTCTGTTTGTAAAGGGAAATGAGCTTTACACATAGTTAGATAAGAAAAAAGAAATGTTACAAAGTTAGTTTTCTTAATAAATAAATAACAACGCGGATACAATGCCATGCATTTTTTTTACTGCTTACAACAAAAGTATAATATTTTACAAAAAGTTTTCTTCACGTGTCTCGTATGTCTTCGATTTAAGCGATATTTATGTAAATATATTCAGAATGACGTCTCAACGTTACTTTTTCTCACGGTGTTATGGCAAATATCAGGTTTTTCTATGAACTTCGCATACAAGTATAATAATCAATAAATCATTGTCATCATCATGTATGTTCTTGGATATATCTTAATAATATGTATCTATCATTAATTTCAGAAATACATACAAAAAAATCTCGCTTTTACTAATATTTCGTAACGTTGGCGATAGATGGCGCTATTGATCTATTTTTAAACGCGTTAAAAACATCGAGATTTGATAGACATTGCAACAGACTTAAAAAAGACTTCAAAATATCTTAATTATAGAATTACTGATAATTAATTTAAAACAAAGTTTTTTTTTACTTTACATAATAAACTATTTTAATAGAAAAACACCAAAAAAAATTGGCTCTGCCTCAAAATAACTCTTGATTAAATAGTTTCAAATGTATAAAAATAATTATCCGATATGTATCATAAATATACGATATTTTCAGAAACGTGATTCCACGCAATGTTAATATTTAAAAAAAAGAATGGCAGAATACAAATTGTCCTTGCATTCGATAAGAGTGACCGTTACTGACATATAAAACAATGGCATACAATATAATATATAATCTTCATTATCGTTCGCTAATTATAAACAAAGTTTACAGATTAAATAACAGAACAAAATGAAAACATATTTTATTATTTTATTCTAACACTTTCGCCTAACACACATTTAAATAATTAAGTCATTAAATAGGAAACAAATAAATTGTGTCTAAATAATTATATATAAAATACTAGCGACCCGCCCCGGCTTCGCACGGATGCAATGCTCTTCTATATTATACATGTATTATACATATAAACCTTCCTCTTGAATTACTCTATCTATTAAAAAAAACCATATCAAAATCCGTTGCGTAGTTTTAAAGATTTAAGCGTACATAGGGATATAGGGACAGAGAAAGCGACTTTGTTTTATACTATGTAGTGATTTGCTATCTGAAAATGAAACCTATCGGATGTCCTAAGTTGGAACAAATCTAGTAAAACGAAAAAAAATCATTAATATCGGTTAAGTAGTTTCGGAGTTAAACGTGGTCAAACATTCTGACACAGAATTTTTATATAAATAGATATTATGATGTCAAATCAAAACCGTAAACATATATTAACCGATTCGTTGCTACATACAATTGCAGAAACGAAGGCTACGAGCTTCATGTGAAATATGAAGATAGTTTTATTCTGGGTTGATTTTCCCAAAGCTTGAGTTAAAGGAGTTATCATCGATTTAAAAATGACACGGTTTCAGTGGCTAACGCCACACGCAAAAGTGATCAGCAACGAATCGGTTAAGATGTGGCAAGTAATCTTTAATAGAATTAAATCTATATGAAAAATTATTACATCATATGTAAAGTATGTTATACTTGATAAATTAACACTTTTCATGAATATGTATATAGGACTATATAATATTTCTATACACAAAAAAAAACGCATAGAATTTCTACACCAAATTCATTGTCAAAACAGGTTCCAAGTAAAGGATTTATAATAAAACAATCACGTATATTATTAAATATTCACACAAGAAAACTTACCTGCGTATCAACACTATTATGATGTCAACAAAAGCATAATGAAAGTTACTTTTTTTCATTCTCTTTTGGCATTAAAGTAGGGTAGGCAATAGACAATTGTTATTTTTTAATCCTTTTGCGAAAATAAAACAGACTGTATTTGCAAAAGAATTTAAAATACCTTTAAATATACTCAAAGAAAAAGATTAGCTTTTGTTGTACAAAATCTTAAAGTAGCCGATTAGTAATAAGGATGAATGAGAAACGCACCTGTGCCATCATTAAAATTAAAAAGTAAAACGACACTAACCAGTATTATCAATAAAAACATTAATCTTGTCATGATAAAGTGAAATATTAATCAAATTAATATTTCAAATCGTAAAAAAACTAAAAACAACGCAACACCATTTTATCACGCAAAGGTTATGACCTCGCGCTAATAAAATGGATGCCAATTCAAAAGCGGGAAAATAAACGATAGCAATTTTAAATTGTCAATATTTAAAATTAGAACCTCCTTGTCAAAAATCTTTACAACCCGAACAGCTGTCGAATCGAAACGCAAGAAACCGTAGACAATAACATTTTACTTTTTAATTTGCGAAACGGTACGGATCGGGTCATGACCTCTAAGGCGTTTCCCATGCGAATCTGGATCATCTGAATTGTCTATTGTGTTTTTTTTTTATCTTCCCAAGCTTCCTTGCTCTCGGGGGTGCAAAGGTAAGGGTAAATACCTTCCGTATACAGTTTGTGTAAATGTAATATTCGTAACGGTCAGAATTCCCACAAGTATTGATTTTATTGACAACGATATGGACGAGGGTCAAATCAGATTTAAAATTCCCAATAAATAACAATCACCTCAATATTAAATGAATGTTACTACTTCAATAATAAGATAAAATAAATCCTTATATATCTTCATATATAAGAATATAAATATACATTAATATATAGACAATTGAATTACCTACCGATAATGATATATTTATAAATTAGTATAAACATTACTTGTAAACAAAATCATAATTAGACGTCCTTCCTCCCTCAATTGCTATAATCTACTGGAACATTAGAGTTCTTTTTATAAATTTACGACCTTTATGGTATGAAATAAAATATTGAATTAAATATTTAAATTGCACAGTGGTTGCTTTAAGTGAATACAAATTTAAACTCAAATACAATACCATAAATTAGGTAAATACACTTTTGTTTTTTTTTTAAGGCAAAGGATCGCTACCATATACAGCCTAATATAAAAGAAAATGAAGAGATTTCAAAGAGTCTATCCATAAGCTTTTACGGAGGAAGTGATAATTAAAATGGACAATAACAGTGTTATGCCGACGCCGACAGACACTTTGTTAGGAACATCTATTTTATGACACTGAATCGCATTTGAGTTTCACCGTGTTATTACTTTAAACTACACCGAATATATATTTCGTAAGCTTAAATTTAAGTGTATGTATTAACTTTTAAATAAAGCTAAAGTTATGATATTTTTTATTGAATCACGTTAGATATTTCTTTTTAAAAATTATATATTTATTTGCTAAGAACATGGTATTATTAAGTTGGTTTACAAGTCATCTATTTATATATAAAAATCCCTTTCACAGTGTTTGACCGCGATGAACTCAGAAACTACTCAACATATTTCGATTTTTTTTTCTTTTTGCTTGATTTATTCTGACTTAGGCCATAGGAGGTTTGTTTTCAGTCATATTATATATAACACAGCAACGTGTGGCTAGTAGTACTATATACTCCACTCTCAGAGAAATATGTAAATTTTAATTTGTTTAATGTATATGTTTATCACTATGTCTAAACAATCAACTATAGCATATATTAATAAATTTATGTCTAAATTTAATTAATTATACTATATTTAATTATAAGTCAATAGGAATTGTAGAATTTGATTATTTAGTTCGTGGCACATTTCAAAATGTTAATATTTTTTGGAAGTGATAACTTCCTTAGCATACTTGTGATTTGATAGTCGATGAAACGAATAAGCGACAGTAAACGAGACAGACACATAAATTCATAAGATTTAACGTAGGAGAAAATGAGATAGGAAGCATTATACAGTGTCTCTTATGTTCGTGGTATGTACGTTAGTTACCATAAGCCTCTTGTATCGTTTATCGAAAATGTAAGCTCTGAATCTCAATAAATCTATGTAAAATATACGAATAAAATGTAAAATAATTATCTAACTTGGTATTACTATGATTATCACTAAAACCTCCTCTTCCCGAGCATGTGTGCAATTCACAAGTGGTAGAAGGGAAATTTTGAAAGTTTCCCTTCTACCACTTGTGAATTGCACACATGCTTTTTTATTTTCAATGTTGTCTTATATAAATTATTTTAATAGAAAAATAAACTCAACTCACAAATTATTCTCTGGTATTTTTCTATTGAAATGTATTATTTAGGATGACATTGACAAAAAAAACATAATTTAATTTAGTTCAAATATTTGTTTTAATAGTAAATAGTTACACGCTTGACCGCTCGCCTGATGGGAAGCGATGACGCGATTTAGGATGTGACGCGCTTGCCTAGAAGATACCTATTCACTAGTAATTTGAAGACACCTAAATTTTATTTATCAGGAAACAGACTCAGGCAAATAGTTCCTCTCTTAAGCGGTATGGATCACAAAATTGGAACCAAAACGCTTAGTGCGACTCTTTGGTATATCAATTTCTTTTATATTTAATCCTGATGTTATGACTGCTTTATTTAAATGTATATATCTCTATTATATAATAATTAAATAGTTCAAAAAACTAAAAAACACGCTTTAATGATGAAAGAAACTAAAAAGTGGAAAATGACTATTTTTTTCGTATTCCTGACAGCAAACCCTTTCATTTGATACCCATATAATGGAAGTGCATTTCAAACAGCCAGTTCGCCATCTTGGGGAGGCCGCCATATTTGATTTGTAATGACGTCTCTTAGCTAGTCATGTATTGTCATCAGAACTCAGAGCGTGTGCAAAATTTCATCCTAATCAAAGACCGGAAAGTGGGTCAAATTAAGATTCCAAGATTTTCTTACATAGTTACAAGTGAAGCTAATAAAAGCGTGTTAAAAAAAAGGACTTTGTGTGTTTATTACCATATATAGTTACCATAAGCCTAAGAATAACAAATTTTATAATCAATTAACGTTACCATAGCAACGCGTGGGTTAGCTAGTTATAATTAAATTTAGTTTCATATACACTATTAGTAAAATTATGGCTTTGTTAAGGCTTCTATACATGCAGGTTAAAATATCATAGGAAGTGAACGTTCCATGTGTACGCGGCTTTATGAAGCCATAAAGAATCTACGAATGCGCTGTCTAAGAAATAATAATCTCATCCTCAAACAAAAAATCCCGTCAAGTGTGTAGGACGCCAGCAATGTTAGGTTCCGTACGAAATTAGGAATTTCTTTTTGTCTAATAATACCAAAGAGTGGACATATATTTCATATTTATGAATATAAATTTCCTTTTTACATTTTATCTACACTATTATTATAAAGAGGAAAGATTTGTATTTTTGTATGTTTGAAATGAGTAAACACAAAAACGACTAAACCGATTTTAAAAAGTCTTTCACCATTGGAAAGTTACATTCACCCTGAGTAACATAGGCTATATTTAATGCTCGAAAAAATATAAAGAATTTTGTCTACCCGTGCGAAGCTGGGACGGGCCGCTAGTTAATAATAATAATAACAATTATTTTGTCCTATATTAAGCTGAGCTTGTACTATAGGTACTAAATAATGTATATAATACATAAATAAGTATATAAACGATCATTACTAGGGAATAAATGCTTATGTACATCACACAAACGTTTGCCCCTATAGGGACCTTAGGCGCAGAAGGTAGGATGGCTACCGTTGCACCGTGAGGCACTTTTACTGATAACGACGAGTTTCTTTTATTTTTTTTTTCTATTTAATTAGGGAAATGATATTTGTATGTATTTTATTCACCTAAACACACACACAATCACACACACACACATTTAGGTAAAATTTACTAAATAGTCTTATAGTGTGTTAATGGTTAAAAGTTCGAGGTGGGCGCTTATAACTGCGACACAGTTCTTGACTAATACGGTTATTAACATTAACTACGTTTTTTGTACATTATTTATGTTATTAATAAAGATTATTATTATTGAGCGAAGCTCTCTTTTAGGCAACTCACAAATTTCGCTTGTCTCCCTCTTGCTACTTAACGGTTCAACCGATTCGAACGAATTTTGGCATGAACATACATGATTATAATCTGACAGACATAGGCTATGTAAAAAAAATATAGACTTTACCATGGAGGAATAATCACCGAAAGAAAAATTCAAAAGCTGATCACAGCCAAACCGCTGATACTACATTGATGAAATTTGACGCCAAAACTCACATCGTGGTCGTGACTAATGTGCAAAAAAAAGTTTTGAAATTGGACATCCCATCGAGGAATAATTACCCTTCAAAAATCTAATTGCTTCGCTCAGTATTTGCAAACAGCGGCATGTATTGCAGACCTAGTTTACTTATTATTATTTAATTAAGATTTGTAAAACATTATTATAAGTAAATAAAATTAATTTTACTTCAACCAATTGTTTTATGTTTGCTAATATTAAGTTTACAAAATAAGTTAATGAAAATATCAACTGAGTTAACCAAATCAAGATTAAAATAACTATCATCACTACATAGTATAAAACAAAGTCGCTTTCTCTGTCCCTATATCCCTATGTATGCTTAAATCTTTAAAACTACGCAACGTATTTTGATGTGATTTTTTTAATAGATAGAGTAATTCAAGAGGAAGGTTTATATGTATAATACATGCATAATATAGTAGTTATATTTAAACTTCTTTAACTTTAACTACGGAACCCTAAAAATGGTAAAGACAAAAAGACAAATATTTCTCTCGTACATACTTACATGACCAACTCTCATACAAACTCAAGTTGACTTATCATCTTAAAAATAAGGAATCTTTTCAAATGCATTTGTCATTCGTGATGTGTTGATGTCGGTACAGCATATTACTTGCATCCTGTGTTGATAACTGACTTGTTGTAACGCAAACAACGCCGGGTCGACGGCCTAGCTAGTTAAAAGTAAAGACTCAATGAAGATGCATTTTCAGTGAAATCGAATATAATATGAAAACGTATTTTTTTCAAACTATATTTCGCAAATTGATTCGCATCGACGGTCCTGGGTTCGAATTCCGTAAGGGGCAGATGTTTGTGTGATGAATATTACCTATGTATTATATATGTATGTCTAACCTTTACCCTAGTATCCATAACACAAGCCTTACAGTGCTTATTTTGGGCTATACTTTGTCCAAGAATGATACTTTTGACAGTTGACACCTATACAGAGGGTATAAAGTTGCTATTTCAATGTCAAGCCAAACATAAGGAAACAAACGCAACCTTAGTACGTAGCAATAAGGAAGTGACACCTGTCAAAAGTATCATCTTACATTGGACACAGTATAGGCTAATTGTTATGAATGTAAGAAATATTATTACGTTAAGAAGGTCCTATTCTGTATAACTTTAGTCTATGGTTTAAGAAAAAATGTATTATCTTCTTATTTTTATCTACTCTAATACTATAATACAAAGATTCTAAAACTGAAAACAAAATGCTTATGACAAACATTACGTACAGGCCAAAAATAATAAAAAAAAAGTTTCATTACGATACAGGTCTTGTATGGACACCTGTAACATAATATAACTTTTTTATCATAACGATACACCTATACAACCTCCAGCTGGACCAAGGAGGTTGAACCTCTACTTTAAAAAGGTTTCAATGAACGAGTCCTCGACGACCGACGCAACACGCATGCGCAATTGATGTTTGCACCTTGGCGCCAACATTTGACATTTAAATAAATTTGTTGTTATATTCAGCGTTTTATTTGCAATATTGTTTTACATATTATAGTATGAGAGTAGATAAAGTAGTGTATGACACTGTACATAACTTGGTCTTATAACACTCGTGTGATGCTATAAAAAAACTCGCCTACGGCTCGTTTTTTTCAAACACACTCATGTTATAAGAACCCTTATTATGCAACAGTATCATAAACTACTATACTTCAAGTCCATTAGATTACCTGTTAGGCAGTTGTAAGGAGTACAAAAAGATTAGAAAACAACATATAAAAGTTCTGTACCGAGACGGATAGAAAACAAAATCAGAGTTAATAAAAAAAAACAACTTGCTCTATGGAACTGGATTTGGTGTAGTGCGACTACGTTTTGTGAATTTATAAGGACATGCTTTTGATTTAAGAATTTGTTTGGAGAGTGTAACGTGGTATCTTTATAAAATATTTACTCGTGTAGTAGACGAACAATTTTGGTATTAGTGGATATTTTTTTTTAATTTGTATACAAGGGTTTTAGCTACATTTCTATAAATACAACAATGTATAATAATATCAAATATCGAATATATTTGTTTGTTTTACCTTCAATAATAAATGAAAAAAGACAAGGTTTATTTTATATAGAAAATTGTTTGATAAGTACATAGCCAAGCTCACAATGATAGAAAAAGAAAGAGAAAAAGAAAAATAAAAAATAAAGTACATGTTAAGAATTTTATTTTATCTTTTTAAAACCAATTATTTGACGAATAAAAAGTCTATCGGATGGTTATTTAATTGATATTAACTTTATACATGTTAAACTATCTTTGATACTTTTTATTTATGTGATATTCGTAAATGACTGTACCCAACAGTGGTTTGTGGTCTTACTATGTACTTAATTATGTATACACTAATATCAGAATGTAACTATGGTAAAAAAGTAGAAAATTAAATTAAATATTAAAATGAAAAAATGTAATCCTGCTTATATTTTATTAATAAACGCAAACTATTTCACATGCTAGTGTGTTTCTTTAAAAATGCAGAAGATACAAATTCATTAATAAAAACTTATAGAAGTGGTTTTGATAGCTAAAATACGTATGTTGTAAACACCTTTAAACAGTCCCATTCGAAGATCAAAGTATAGTCACCCTACACCAACGGCCGTTGCTTGGTATCTTTATCCATCGTATATTCCGTCCCGCTCGCACACTAACGACCCAATGTTTTGAAATTAGAAGAAAACGATTTCCCCGCTTACACTGGAATTAAATTTTTAAAATAGATAATATTTCTTATGCTATAAATTGGCTAATAAATTAAAATTAAGTCCATTCTATGTCCTAATTCGGAACAAATCCAGCAAAATGAAAGAAAAATTATCCAAATCGGTTAAGTTACTGAATTCGTTCATCTCGGTCAAATAATGTGATTGGGAATTATTATTTATTATAGATCTATAGTATATATTACATATAGTATAAAAAATAACCTCGAAATAAATTAGGAAAGAATAAAAGAACAATAAATTTGTGAATATTACTTATAATACCTATATGTTGTAATAAGTTATATTTGTACTAAACAGGGTGTGTTATATTATAATATAAGATATGATATGTTTTATACCTTAAACTATATAGCCATTTAAAAATATAATGGAAAAGAATATTTATTTAAATTTTACATTTTACTCACTTAAATTTATTCATTTAATTACTTTTCTTTCGTTTCTTTTCTTTCATTCTTTTGAAAAATTTCCATTGATAATAATAAAAACAAGTTAAGTCTTTAACGCGTTAAATATGAGATTAGTAATGTTAAGCAACTTTCATAATGGTCGGGTAAAGGATGGGTGACCCTTTTTTATAACGAGCACGTCCATGCTTACAAAACACGTAAATCAATTGGTCCTGGTATTTAGCACGTACTAATTCGCATTGGATGGTGGGTAAACAGCTCAATCTTCAGGGTTTCCAACCAAAAGGAATACCAGTACCCTCAATGTAGACTTAATAGGTAAATATGATAATTTACTTATTAAATAAGATAAAAAAGAAGTCTATTATATAATATACTTTATTTAGACTCGTGTAAGGTTAAAAACCTTATTAAACATAAATTAAAACTAAAGTAAGTTAAAAATCTTTTCTTAAAACTTAAATAAAAAAGGTAAATTCACACATAATGTCTATTAGATGCTGTGAGCTTGTTCCTCCAACGATCGGTTAAAATCCGTTGGCGTTTGAAAATCGAACGAGTTTTCGTATCTATAGAAGAAACTGCCGTTTACTTTTTAAAAAGTTTACAAGATATACAACCTCTATGGTAAAATAAGTTTTTAGCGATGACGTGTGAATACTTCAGTACGTTATTTAACTGTTACTAGCGGAAAGAGTTTAACTTTTTCAATGGTGAACACAAAGGAATTCATATTCCACTATTCGCTGTATGAATGTTTTAAATGACGTCAACTTCCTGTTACATCATAGAATCTCAAGGTACGTTTGTGTGCACAGAATTAACTAAGAAAACATAGCAACCAAAACCTCACAGTGTCAAAATTTTAAGAAATATTAAACCGATTGATATTTCATATGAACAAGTCTAATATTTCCAAATTCAAAATAATTCTAACGTCTTATAACACTCAAGTTAATTTCAGTCTTACAGTGTTAACACTTAAGCATATTTATCAACCACGTTGACAGTATAATGTTACAAAGGAATGCGAGTAATTTTATCAAGAAAAAGCAATTTAACTCCTGATGGGAGGACGGAGCACGTAGGGAACCCAACTATTATCCTGATGGATGTAATCTTGGTTATAGGGGTGATCGTAAAATATTGCCCATGGAAAAGTACCTAGTTTGAGAAAAAAAAGGTAGATATATAAGTAAGAAAGAATGCCCATTGAAAAGAACCTAATTTAAGAAAAAAACAAATGTAATTCGATTTTCAAAAAGTTTTGTAACATAAACAAACCTTTTTAAATCCCGTGTTAAGAATTGATAAGAAAAAAAAACTGACTACGATCATTGGATTAATTTGTAATTTAACTTTTTTTTTATCGAATGAATTTAATCTGTGCAGCGTGTTGAAAGCCTTTAAATTACACTCCCTAAAACAAAAAAGGTATGTTAATTATAATATTTACATGTAAAATTTTAATAACAACTAAAAGGAACAAAACGTACATAGTCACGTAGATAACTAAACTTTTCTTAGCAACAACCTGTCGTTTAAGAAGCGGAGGATGAAAACCCTCGCCGCTTCAACTATTTAGAAAAAACAAATCACGGAGCGTATGTAGAAAAAAAAAGATCTTAAAGACCTGTGACGAAAACAGGCTTCATTGAGGCCCAACGGTTATTCGTCCTCTCTTTCTCACGTACTCAGCTGTCTCTTTCGCACGTGATCACATCAGTACAATGTCACGATTGGTTACGTCACTATTGTATGTTCAAAGGCTAGGCAACTCGTATTTCTTGTTAAAGAGAAGACAAGTAGACGATGTCTTAAGTTTAAAAATTTACACTATTTGTGATAAAAAATTGTAACCCTTATAAATCCTTTTTGAATGCATAACAGATAAATAAAAAGAAAAAAAAAACAATTATGTTAAGTACCTAAATATCTTCTAAGAACATAAATAAACCTACAATTATAACTATGTCTAATTCGCATTTAAAATACAAAAAAAATGGACTAAAATGCATAATTTTAAAAATCAGAGAAATCATGTTGAGAAAAAAAATATATGCGATAACTTGGTATTACTATAATTAGGAGGAAAAAGGTGTCCCCTCTTTTCTAGAATAGTAGTAAATAGTAATAGAAATAAATTTATTCAGTGTTGTGTATTGAAAATAAAAAATTAACATATCTTTTTTAGAGAACTTTTTTATTAATATTATATGGCAATACTCGAGCACGTCAATTTGTTCTAAACATAAATATAAAATGTAAAAACAGACTAGACAAAAATATTTTTTAAAGACAATGGTTCACGAAAAGGACGCTACAGAGCGTACAGCCAAAGGAAATAAAATAGAAAGTCCAATCGAAAGCGAGAGTTTGAAGCAATGCTTTACAAAGCTAGAGGGTCTATGTTTCAAACATAAAAGATTTATTTTAAAAAAGTCAACTTTTTTACCAAAGACAATTCTACGATTACGTGAGGTTTTTTAACAACACAGATTATATTCAAAAAGAATGAAAATTTTTTAAAATATTGGCTAGTGTAAAACCTAATCGGTGTTTCGCGTAACAGCTGTCAAAGAGTTTTGTGATAATAAGCTGTATTCCCATCCAATAAAGAGTCACAAACAGACAATAGTATCTGACCAAAGGCTGATGGAATTGTAAAGGTTAAACATTTTTAAAGAGAAAGAGGTTTCGTAATTATGAAATTGTATACGAATAACACATGAAAAGATTTCAAATTCAAGCTTAAAAAGGTTTTCGCAACCACCGTTTACGGTTAATTTTAAACAATTATCTTTTGTATACAGCCTCCTTTGATGCATTATGTTTGGCTGATAGGTAATCATTATGCCTTCCGATACATTCATATTTCTTAATAAAAAAAAGTAAAAAGCCAAAACTGACAGTTCTTTAAATTATTTCTCTTTATCTTCTTTATGAGCAAAGGAAATGAAATCGAACAACCTTATCTTTTTATTAATCCATGCATTATGCGTAAAAATTAAAGACAAAGGTATTAAGATTGTGCAGCCTATCCAAATAAATGAGGTTTGCAAAAGATAAGTTATCTTAAAAAACAATAAAATTAAATCGATTGTTTATTTATTACAATAGTTCGGAATTAGTGCTTTTAGGGAGAGGGTCGCGAATGAAACAGCGTTTGATTAGGGTGCTATAACACCTGCTTTTGTTCGGATCGATAATGCAAACAGCTTTTGCGAAATTTAATCTTATAGGTTTAGTAATAAAATCCAAAACCGAACAGTTATAAAGGGATTGTACATTTTATTCGGTCAAAGGATATCGATCGTAGCCTACTTTAACCATATTATTAAACAATGTGGAGATGATAGAATATAAAAGTATCTTACAACCACAGAGCAGTAATTATAATAAGTTTTTTTTTATAAAAGTAAAAATTTAACTTCCGCAAAAGAAACAAGCAAAATGCACAGCCTGAGCAAATAAATGCAGATGCCGCAGACACTAAGGCAGCGACACACCTTGCACCTTCACCAACTACTCTACACGTGTATCGCCCCCAGACGGAGCATCATCGGGGTTTACTTGTTTATTTGCAGAAGTAAGTTAGATCTTTATGTTTTTATAAATGGATATGGGTTTTAGTCAAGTGACGCCCGATTCTATCAAAAAATTATACCAATAAGCGTATGTTTTAAGTACAAACATGTAATCTACCATAGACAAAATCTAGACTTTTGAATGTTATTTTCTAACTCAAGAAATTCACTTAAATCAAGCCAATTATTATAAGTATTCGTCCTTAATTTTACCGGTATGCTTTTCTTGGCAGTAAGTTTCTTTAAGTCTTTGCAAAAAAAGTCTATCTCTATGGCATTGTACGTTGACATCAATAACTGGAAACTACTCTGTGAAACGAAATAAGCTAACCTCTTTTGTATATACGACTTAACAGATTTTCCGATTTAGGCAAAAAGATTACAAGTGCTGGTGTGCACGTTGACTTAGACCGAAGAGTTGGCTGTCCGGCTTCATACATTCGCGTGAAAGGACGAGTAATTAACAGCTATTATTTGATCTAGTAAGGAAGCGTGGATCCACAGGACTAGTTCAGTGAACCCAACAGATGCGAGTCACCCTCGCGGCAATTACCGCGTGTTGGGGTGTGCGTACGCATGGCGGAATCCTTACGTTTTGATTAATCCAATGGAAACAGTTATATCCGTGTTTTTAGTAGCTTTGTTTTGTATTACGATATTTGGAAAAGTGGTCTCTGAAACTGCTGTAGATATTTTTGCTTAAAAAAACTCAATTTGATCTGTGTCACCTGTTCACTTAAGTAACCTCCACACAATTTTTTGTTGGTTGGAGGTTCAACATTACATGGTAAACATTATTTTCAAAGTATTTTAGAATTTATATAACTTGTAAAGCTATTTTGATGCAAATAAAGAGTTCAATAATAAAATGTCAATTTTATTACGCATGTAATTCCATGAATCCAAGTGTTGGAGGATATATATCACTTTGTCTTAAAATAATGCTTTGTAGAAATTATATAATAGATTTTTTTTGTACAATCCATAAAAATGGTACTAGTAAGTTGTTTGCTTTTTTTCTTCAGTTACTTAACAAATAATATTACTGCTGTTTGAAGTAAACACAAATAAAAATAGGTAATATGTTGTGAAAAAATAATTTGAACATGTTTACATTCAGGGGCTATATTTCAAATCATTCGAGTCCGATATTCCATTTGAAGAGGAATCCGTCTTTCTTGCGGTAAGTTTGTATTTTACATTGACCCGGCCGGGGAGCGAACCCTGGACCTTGGAGTGGCGTAACCATGAAAACCGGTATACGATCCACTCAACCACGGCTTTTAGCGATAAGGTCATTTGTAATTTTATGTTTGTTTTTTTTTATTATTGTGCGTGATGTCTTCACGTCACGGAGCTCAGTGATCATGGCGCTTGCAACAGTGCCGAAATATCGGAAACTCACTAAAAACAAGGTACATGGTAACAATCCCGTATGTAACTTATATTACTATAATGTTAGTGACCATGAAAGTTTAAAACAATAAATATAACATGGACTTCAAAAAAACTAACGCGATTGGAACTCAAGATCTGGTCTTCTTGTCATTAGCCCCTCGTACAGAGAAGAATGTCATAAGCCTAAAACCACCATTGCAAATCGGTTATAATAACGAAAATTACCCTAAAATTTGCAATTTAATATATGATACTGATTAAAATATTTCTATCCCTCGGGAACTGTACTTTTTCGGATGAAAGATACCCTTTGTCTTTTTTGTATCCCTGACAAAGTGTATGCAATTTTTTTTTTATATTAGTTATAAGTTTTTAACGCTATCCACCATTAATAAAGTAAGTAAGTAAGCAATGAACATCAAATGAGTCTTTAATTAATTTGTCAAAGGATTCAAAGTTTTATTAGAATAAAAACACTTAAATGATATCACGCAAATATTATTTTATTGACCAACTGCTTGTCTGTCTAGGTTTTTTAAGAATTTCGATAAAAAACTTAATTTATTCTGTGGCAACGAACTAAAGAAATTCGCGCCAAGATTAACGTCACACTTACCTACTGCAGAATTTGTCTATGATACGAAAAGCCGGTAATGGCGGGATTATTTTGTACATTTTCAATGTTTTTTTTAATCCAAGTTTTATATGAGTACTTTTTAAATGAAATACTCATTCTTAATATAAATATGTGACACAACTATAATATTAACTTTTTCATAGTGTCATATAAAAACAGACAAACCATATTACAAAAGAAAAATGGAACAAGTTTTATAAATTGTCTCGCAGTCGCTGTAAGTAAGTTTAGAAATTAATTTAGGTATTTTAATTAATTAGCATAGATTTGAGAATGCATATCGACGGAATTAATTTATTATAGAAATAATAATATTTAAAATGGTGAAGTAATTTTATCTTCATATGACGCAACTTTTATTCAATCTTGCAGCTAATTTGTATAGATTAAGTTTTTTATTATTTAAAATTATTAACCGGAGCAATGCCGCTGCTGTTTCATTGTTAATTTAAAAAATACAGATAATAAATAAATAAATTCTGGAGAACTCACTATTATTTCGATCCTAACTAAGCAGTTTGTACTATAGATACAGTATAATGTATAGTATAAGTAAATATATAGAAAACCATGACTCGAGAACAAATGATTATGCTCATACAAACATCTGCCTTTGCCAGAATTCAAACCCGGGACCTTTGGCTTAGAAGATAGGATTGCCACCGCTGCACCAAGCAGCCGTCAACATAACATAACCTGACAAAAAAATTACTAATTTAAAATAAAAAGTGTGGCAGTCTGTGGCTGTATTATAGTCTGTGTTAATAGAAAAAAAAAACTATATAACCTGTGACCGATTATAAACAATTAAATGCTATGGTTTCGCGATCCAGCCTTCCTTGTTAAATCAGTAAAAAAAACCTTTAGTGAGTAACGTTCTGTTACGCCGTTAGAGGCATAACCGTGACGTGCCGTTAACGTAACCAACGTTAACCGACAGATGTCATAGACAAGCACTCGAATAATTAGACAATTAACTGTACGGGTCAACGCCACTGTTCGAAGTTTAAAAAGTCAATGTATGATTTTTTAACGCGCATTTTAAATGTGAGATTAATAAGTCATAATGTCAAAGATTAAAGAAAGACAATCGAATAAGATACATTTAGTTTTATCTATTTCATAAATGACACATGACGATTGGGTTGGAGTAGGTAGGAACCTATTTATTATTAACTCATATGTATTAAAATTACGAGGTAATTGATTCAAAATATTATTCGAAGTTTTTCGGGTAGGGGTCATTTTATCATATCATTATTGCATCATAGGGTCAAAGCTAGGGATACTTATCACCTAGGAGCAAAAACAGAAAGAAAGACAGAGCGACAGGAAAGAAAGAGTACGAAGGAGGAAGAGTAGGTACGTATTTGTCACTAGTATTTTAAATAGGCAAATCAAGTTTTAACAAGAGTGTTGTAATATTTTAACTATAATACTAAATATTTAACTAGACGTGTATTATATTTCAATCTTGAGTTCGATTAAAAATAGAAGCCATTTTTATTGATAATATATGTAAAACATAAATAAATGAATATAAATATTAGACAACATTACATTGTTCTGAACCCAAGTTAAGCTTGTGTTATGGAATTGAAAAACAACGGGTATCACAACACCCAGATCCGAAACAATATACAAAACTTCTTTTTCTAAATTGACCCAGCCGGGAATCGAACCTGTCCCGGGTTGGCGTTACCATAATAAATCGGTATTTAAACTACTATTAAACTCGTTAACTTGTCAAATATTGTAAAATTACAGAAGCAACACGGTGCTTCAACTTTAAATGCCTACATACGAAAGTTATTTCTTTATTTATGGCTTGCACAATTTGTGCATTTAGCCAGTGTCAAGTAAGTATAATCTTTCTTCTAAGTTCTTGAGTAATTTCCTAGGTTTCAGTAAAGATGTGGGGTTTTACTGTAACCTCGTGGCCTTCTTGAGAGAGCGCTAAAAGACACCTTCCACTGTTTTGTTTCACTTGCCAACACTCATGCATATTCAGAAACACTCAGTGGTTAATAACCCACCATTATTACACACTAATATCAACCACAACACAAATTTTAACAAGTGACGCTTCGCTCTCTCGCCAAAAAGTCCATAGGAACTTTTTCATTGAACAAATATTAAAACTAAACTATTATATTGTCTATGGTTTAGTAAAGGTTGGTACCTCTTTTGAGTTGCATGATCAGCCATTCTAAACTTGTATTTTCAACGTTTTCGGAAACAGAGACGTTAAAAAAAACTTATTTTCATTGTAAAATAAATATATTGAAATGTGTAATGGCCTCGACCTGCCCCTCTTGCCACCCTCAGCCGCTGGGGCGTGAAGTACTGACAGACAAATGGTTTCTAGTGTTATGTTAATATTTAAAAGGAGGCAATTTTCATATTTGTAAGACTTTCAGTTTAAAATCCTTCGTGATTTTGGGAAGGCACGCAGAAGTGCTCTATGCATCTGAAAGGGAAGTCATGTTATTGGAGAGAAATAAAATCTGGACAACTCGCAATAATTTGTTTTATATATAATTTTATGACCTGGTAACATAGACCTTTAAGTCATAACTTATTTGGAAAATGTTCGTTACTTTGGAAATGATGATGAAAGTTGATATATGAGTGATATGAATGATAGATTATCAATGGATGATGAATGAATAGTGAAATACCTTAACCTAGGTTTCAGTAAAGATGTGGGGTTTTACTGAAAATTTCTCGTGGACCTTTTGAGAGAGAGCGAAAAGACACCATCCATTGTTTTGTTTCACTTACAAACACTCATGCATATACAGAAACACTCTGTGGTTAATAATCCACCATTATTACACACTAATATCAACCACAACACAAATTTTAACAAGAAAAACAAAACCACCATAGTGACGCTTCCTGCTCCCGCCAACAAAGTCGCAATAATTATTTATTCCTTAAAAAAATCACAGATTATACTATGAATACTAGATAATATATGTGATACATAAATAAGTATACAAACCACCATGGAATACTGGAATTCGAACTCAGGTCCTTTTGGCCATCCAACTGTAGCAGTCCCACTTATGTCATTCTATACTTTGTCCAATGTAGGATGATACTTTTGACAGGTGTCAAATATTGCTACGTACTAAGGTTGCGTTTGTTTCCTTATGTTTGGCTTGACATTGCAATAGCAACTTTATACCCTCTATATAGGTGTCAACTGTCAAAAGTATCATCCTGCATTGGACAAAGTATAGTCTCCTTTGATTCCTGACTCGCTAGGTTTCTCCGATTGTGTAGCGTTATTTAGTAGAGAAAAATGTCTCTATGGATTCGTGACAAAGAAAACGATCTTCAACTTCTCTTTGTAACATCGACGTTTACAACGATGCATTGATGCATATCTCTTAAATTATTACAATGCATAATAGACTTGCAATATTGTCTGTGGTTTAAGCTTATAACATATATCTGGATGACCACAAGTAAAAAAAAAGGTATCAGAGCCACCAGATTTAGACGTAACATTAAACGAGAAAAAAGCAACATAAAAACTCATAGGCAAGAGGGTGTTTTATGACGCTGCGGTTGTCTATGGCAGAACAATGGACCCGTATCAGCTTAATCTATTGTCTGTGCTTCTAAAATATAACAAAATGGTTCATTATGAAATTTTGATGCCTTTCTGTTTTTATGATTATTCAATAATTAACGTTATTATTAGCCATATTTAATTACATCTTGAAATAAAAGCCGGAAATGAATCGTTACCAACTCATTTAAATTTATTTGTCTACCTACACAAACTTAGGATACATTTCGGAGAAAGTAGAATTGCACAATGTTGTTCCGCCATCCCCATTTTTTCATCGGACAACCACTTACAATAGGCGCCATCATTATATGGTTGGTATACCAAAAAGTCGCACTAAGCGATTCGGTTCCAATTTTGTGATACGTACCGCTAAGAACTCTTTGCCTGATTCTGTTTTCAAATACAATTTATGGTTCTTCAAGGCAAGAGTGAATAGGTATCTTCTAGGCAAGTCACATCAGTGACACACAGAGATATTGAAGCGCCTATCTATTTACAATTTAAAAAATAAAAAAAGCTTGTCAATTTCTAACAACCGATTTTCAGCTTAAAAACTGTTTAGTACCTACCTATATCTCAAAATCATTGAGAAAATACAAGATATATGTATTTTATTAAAATTCAACATTATAATCTATCATGTACGGAATTATCGCCGCCCCAGTTTGAACGAGACGCTAACTTTGAAATAATTAATTTTAAAAGCATTTTAACGATACGATGACCTAAAAGTGGATATATTTTTATCGAATTGTTTTTCATTCATAATGATGAGAGAATTTATTAATCAATTTTGTTAAAATTAGGTTGTGACGTTACAAACATTCTCTCCCAATCATAAACAAATGATAGGCAGACTTCAACAATTGAGAATGAATGATTTGTGTCTCATATAACGCATTGTGTTTTTCCATACATTCCAGTCACGCTTTTCCACGCAGGGGAAGAAATCACAGATCTCCACTTACCACGATTCTGACATAATATCTCTTATTAAATTCTCATCAGCCTTTCCATACATTGTTTTAAAGACACAGTTGAAATCAATTTTGTAACCGATGCTTAATTATCTTTTATTTATAGAGCAAAACTAATTCACTTATTGTTTTTAAGCAACAAACTCTGGATTTAACAGTCCTCGTAAACGTTTATATGTACTTTTATAGTAAAATAGTAACCATAGATATTTAATCCTCTGTAATTAACATATAATATTATTATATGTTAATTTATTATGCCCCATATGTTAATTTTTCTTTATTTTATTTATTTGGGTGGTTTTTTACTAATTATAACAACAAATATTGTTAAAATGTGCTTATTTACTACATTGCCTTGCCATACAGGGGCCATAAAGGTAATTATTTTTGTAACATCTTATTCCACTTATGGAATGCAATAAACAAATTGAATTTAATACTGTCATTTAATGTAATCAGTATTTCAAACAAAGACTTTAAATTACAATTCTCATCGCATCAATATCTATCGCTTTATAAAAGCAATGGCCGCAAGAGAAATGGAAGTGTTTAAATCAATCAGCTTCAATAAAGTTGGTTGCTATTCACAATTTAATGTGAATATAGTTTTGACAGCTTAAGCAGAGTATACTCAGCAAATGTGACCTCTAAATAAGTGAGATCACTATTCAGTCATATGAGCTTGTGTGGTCTTTACATTGTGTTTTTAATAGGTTTTTAGTTAAGGAGATAAGATGTAGTCATTTCTATAGAAAAATATTTCAGATATTGATCTGGCCAAGTAATTAAGACATATAACTTCAGACATAATAAATTGTTATAAACAAAATTCTTCCCGTCAGGTGAAAGTCAAATTGTTTGGTATTTAACACCTAAAAGACACTGTAACTACTAAGCTACTAAGGCACACCAATCTTGTTAAGTGTCATCATTACCCACCTGAATGTGATGTTTTTAACAAATTTCTTTTTAATAAATGCTTTCTTGTTTTTTATGTTAAAAACAAAAGCATCATTACATCAGAAATAACTATTTCTCATCTCGTAATTATATTTTAATACCATAAGTATAATAAATCAGTTTTAATATGATTTTTTACTTGTATTAAGTAAGAACATCACTTTACCCATCTACTCATAAAATGAGGAAATTAATACTTAAGCAGGTGCAATTCTTGATTTTTTAATTATATTTATTTGATAAAATAATGTAAGTACTCATAACTTAAGTTATTAAAATAATACATTTGGGTCAAAACAACAGTAACTAATCTGTATTTTTAACTATTCTACACTAATTCGCTTTCGTTCAAAATGAAATGGAAACTTTCGCGCATTTTCTTCGCCATAGACAATGGTAGCGAAAAAGAGGTCAACGTACCACGTCCGATTATCAAGGTGAATCTGTGACGTAATCTTTTTTTTAAACTTAGAGCGAACTTGGCACACAAACTGCGATGATTAATCGTACCACGTTCTAAAAAAGTTGTTAAAGAAAAAAGTTGGGTTAAGATACATTATCTATTCATCCTAGTATTATTAATTTAACTATACTCAGATACTTTAGTTATATGGGTAGAACATACTGATATGTATATTAGTATCTCAATTACATCGAACATGATATGCAATAGGATTAGTTTCTCACGGAACCGGTCAAATCCGTTTCTAGGATTCATACTTGGTAATCAGCCTACCAGACCACATACAACCTTATCCGATCTGGTTAGCCAGGGATCTGTTTTCTTTTTTTATATTGGCGTTAGGAATTATGTTAGCTTTTTTAATAGAGCCGGTTGGCTGAAAGCTTTGCCTTGTATTAAGTACCAGTATTATGTAGTAAACAAATAATTACGAGAAAGATTTCAACGTAAGTTAGGTGTATTGTTAATTTTAAATTAAATATCCTTATAACTTCAAAGCTTAGGAAAGGACTGTACACGAAAAGATGTTTACACCTTGACCAACTGCTAGAAAAATAGTACAAAAAAAACAAAATGTATTTTTGGGACTCACCCCGAACATTGGCAGTTACTCTCGCAGTTTTTGCTGCTTTCGCCCCACATTTTGACTAAATACTAATAAACACAGTTCGTAGCACAGATCAATATAATCACTAAATTCACAAGTCCATGTTTTAATTCAGTCTTTTTAATCTCTCTCAGCTGATTTAAGGGAGCGCACACGCCGCAGTGTGTCCTTGACTACGGCCGGCAAGCGACTGGTTGAATGAGCAGAGCAGAGTACGTTTTGGGCGCTCACGGCTCATTCGTTCCTGAAGGCGCGAATTCTTGTCCTGCCAGTTGCTACCCCTGTGGTCCTGTTGAGCTGAGTTTTAAAATTACTACCATTATGGTAGTTATTTTTGATAACATAATAGATATATTTTCGAGCAACAATTTATGATATAAATTACATTAATAATATAAACAGAAGTTATAAAATCATTTAATTTTATATTTGTAGTATAAACGAATTGTGTTTAAGGGATAACTTTGTATTTAACTTTAAATAACCTTAAATTAACACGTGTATTATGAATAAAAAAACTGATATAAGTTAATATTCCCTTCCTGTTGAGTAGTATAGTTGTGATGTTATAATGATAAAAAATACTATATTTTCAGTTCAGATAGACATTATCTCCCATAAATAATAAGGGAATGTTCCATCTTATAAATACTTACATTAAATCATCATTATTACTTGCAGAATGGTAATATTGCACTTATATCTTTTATATGCATTAACGTTTACGGACAAGTATTCTTGAATGGAGTAAATTTATTTGGTGCTTTTAAAGTAGATAATAACAATAAAATTTGAACTAGTGCAGTATTTTATGTACTAATTAAACTCTATACATAAATTTTCATTGTTTGACCGCGATGAACTCCGAAACTTCTCAACCGATTTTGATGACTTTTCTTTTTATTTTGCTGAATTTGTTTCAACTGAGGACATAGGTAAGGTCTCATTTTAATTCATAACCACAAAAAAACTATGCAAATTATGATAACTAAAGTACAGTGACGCGTGGCGGGGTCGGCTAGTTTACAATAAAATATAGGTTATAATTTCGTTAGCTATAATTTGTCATTTACTTTTGATAATTTACCAGTTCGATCAGATTGGCTGCTTTTTAGTTATATATTATATGTATTGATATTGACTGAAATATTTAAATTTAGTTTCAGATTCTTTACTTTTGTTGTTAACTACTTCTTTAATGACTAGGTTAATTGTAATAATTTTCTACCTTACTTTGGTTTCAGTGTGGGACCACACGCAATGGTTGTAACTGTTAAATTTCAAATTTCCAGTGCCGTTGGTATGATTTTCGAGGAACTACCTGGCCACTAAGCTGCGCCTGAGCAGTCCAACCCGTCTGACCCAACCACCTAACTAGATCGGCTCAGAGTATATTCATTCAATGCAAAACCGACCGTGCCACGCTGAAGGAGGACTGAAATTCAAATTAAAAGCAAGCAATGGAATGCCATACAAAAATCATATGGGAAGCAAATCCTGTTTTCACGCACACAATCGCAGCAATAACATTGGAAGTGCAATCTTATGCATAAAGAAATAAGAGTTAAGAGCGTTAAAGTATTTCAAAAGCCGGTATTTCACACATGAGCAAACGTAGACCAATTCAAAGTTAAATCATATGGTCACTCCTAAGTAAGTTTCAAGTGATAAGCACGTTTGTATGTGAAGTTTTAAGGTGGAAATTCGCACCGTCGATTTATTAATGGTACCGCGCCTACCATATGATAGCAGAAGAATATTTTGTAAGGATCATATGGCGGAATTCCTAAACACTGAAGCTTAAGGTTACATATCAAATGTATTCGGTGCAACGAAGCTTCACAACCATTTGTCAATGGCGAAGATTGCAAATCATATGTTCGTAAAAGAATTCCTTTATGGCGCCGCATGAAAAGAGAACTGGGTTTTCTTTAATTATTTCTTTAAAGGTTCTTCCAATCATGGATACGATCAATTACTTAATTAGCCATTTTTTGAACACATTTAAGTTTTGTGTAATTTAAAAAAAATAGCCTAAAAGTTAAAATAGAGACACTTTTTATCTTTTAAATATTCTCTCTCCATTCAAATCGGAAGTAAGCGTATCTACATAGCTATATATTTATTTTCCTAATTTATGTCAGTTATCTGTTATCGATATTCAAATAAAGTGTTAATCGTAACGTATTCCCAGACTTTCTAGGTTGGCGTTGAATTAAAAAAAAACCCGTATCTTCTTGCTGAGATAAGCAGTTGTCAAGGCGACTATTATACTAATTGTTAATACTTAACTCTAAGCTCAGTGTTTAGTATAAATGGATGTTGTTTTCCGGTTATAATAGTTGTGGTATTTATGTACTCTTTTATATAGTTCTCTTTAAAGGCGTGTGAAAATAAAGTTAATCATTAGTCAGTTACTAAGTTGTTAGTCAAACGTGACTAATTTTTTTAGCCCCGGATTCTTCTTAGAAACATGGTATAATATATATTGATTCACATCGATCACAGAACTCATTTTGTTTAAGATATAAAAAGTTACATAGGTAACGCTTACGTAAAAGGAAATCATGATAACGTTTAATAAGATTTAAATATTGAAGTCAAAGTTATTAATAGTTGAATCATTTTAAGAGCCACAAAAGGCTTTATTTAAATCTCTTTTAATATCACCGACACGTATAGATACATTAATCAACATTATAAAAATCTAAATTAGATGTCAATGGCCACACCCATCTTTGTTAAAAATATCAACTCAAAGTTTGCGTTGTATCGAGCAATTTACATACGAGACATCAGATAAATTTAAATTTAGCATTTTGTGTGGACAATCACGTGCTTTTTCTAGTGAAACGAGCTAGTTGTATGCTTTGGTACTTTTACGAAATTTGGTAATTTGTATAAATCTTATTTCTGTTTTTTTTATAAACTGAAAGATACGAAAGAAGTATTTCTATATATTTAGAGATTATTTAACACAATTACGGTTTTGTTTACAAAGCATAACTCCGAAGCTCGTAATTACAAAATAATGTGCAATATTATTATTAAAACAACACCAATAATGTTTCAAATACAATTATTTAAGCTCCTGCAGTGATAAATTGTGTTCAATAATATAAAAGAAAGATCATCAGGTATTTTGTATAAAAACCATATTATAACTCCGATTTTTACTAATTTGGGATACTTTACTTACTAAAATGCGTTGACATAATTTTTTAAAATTGCATTTGAAATGTTTTTATAAAAACTTTTGTGGTTATTGGCAACGATAGAATTTTGTGTCAACTCTATACACAGTCCTCAACCAAAATGGCAGCGATGTTGCTATGGTGTTATTAATGACCAATGTGATGCTATATCACAATCGATATGCTCCTAAGCCTCACTCCACGACGTCCACATCCTTTATTATCCTTCGGGGCCCCTCGACAGAGAAAAAAGAGCCGCTATCAGGTTTTTTTCTGCGTTTGGTTGGACGTGCTTCTACTTTTTTATTTGCTACATGAGCATTCGGTTCGTGCCTCGTCTTTGTAGTTTAACATCTATAGTTGTGGGCTAGCTGTGTGGGATATCAGGCTTCACTAGTCATATTATTTGATTCAACGAAAGGTTCTACGTTTATTTTGAATAGGTCAGAGCTTTTGGGATTATAATGTTTATAAATAGTTTGTTTGAATGTTGAAAATATAACACTTAGCAGGTGTACTACGTACCATTGGCCATTATACAGTTGTTGACCGTTTTGTGCAGCGGAAGTGATACTGAATTGCGTACCAACGGTACTGAGATTGAGTCCCGAAAGGGGCACATGTTTGTGTACCCTATACCAGCATTTATATGTATGGGCATCATATGTGTGTCTATCCTTTACCCTAGTATCCATAACTCAAGCCTTACAGTGCTTACTTTGGGTGATTTTGGGCTAATTGGTATGGACCAATATACATTATAACGAGATTGAAGTTAAGCTTAAACTCAAAGTCATTTAATGCAACATGTGGTATTAATTTACATAAAGGAGTCAATAACATGAAAAGATATTTATGTGCACTCAGGTCCAGACATAGCACATTACGTCATTCTACAAACAGTGTCAAAATAAGTAATCTCCATCGGGTAGACTTCAAAAATCAACTGTAGAAATTGGACGCTTTGGCTACCTAGTGATTGTATCATGACCACCCAACATGCTACACATTAAGTTACTTCGACGCATTAATAATAATTTTAATACTACATCCGCATACGAGTTGAAGTCAAAGTTAAAACTATTGAATATAATATAATATCTAAAATATATTATTAGAAGGAGTTCCCTTAGGCAGGGTTCGGAACAATGTGTATGGTGTTGTCTAATATTAATTTATTTATATTATTATCCTTAAATAAGTTTAATTAATTTCAATTAATACTAATGATCTCCGTAGTCGATTGGCTTGTACATGGGTCGTTCTTCTTTTTTACCGACAATAAAACGACGTTTTTCTGTTTTTTTGGTTTTTGAACTATCCATAATTGTGGTTTCTGTGTGGAATTTAAAAGAAATTGCATCTGTGTTGTCATTAGGACTAATTAAAGTTTCCTTTGCGGCTAATATTAATTCTTTTTTAATGTTGGTTTTTAAAAAAAAATACGTGACAGAGTGGCCTTTTTCTGTGGAGACCACATTTTGGTTTACCACTCTGTCACGGCATTCTAGGGAAAACAAACGAAAAAATATGTTGGTTGGAGAAAATGAAAAATTACATAATATTAATAGATAAGAAAAATATGGACGTTTATTCGAACCGAATTAAAAAAAACGTAAATAACAATACTCCAACGAGATGCCATAATAAGACGAAGGACAGACCATTGTCGGTAAAAAAGAAGAACGACCCACATAGGTTTTCATGATGCTTTCATCTCTAAGATGAAGGCCAAGGGTTAGATCCTCCCTCGAGTCAATGTATAAATAACTTTTCTATTTTATGGTGTAGTCGTTGTTTCTCTTTATCAATATTTTTTAATAAAACAACATTCATTTGATAAAAATCTTATTTTTCTAACCACTCCTCTATATTCTAAACATATTTTATTTTTTAATCAATAAAGACAGCAATGTTATAATTTATATAGTGAAAGAATGCTTAATTTGACTTTACCCTACAGTGTCTTAAAAATCCTAACAGACTGTTTTAAATGCTTTTTTGATTAGCAGTATGCAAAGATAAATTGTATAATTCCTTACCATATTTAATAATAACTCTAGTAAAAGTGAAAGTAAATAATGTAATATATTAGAGTTTTGTATAGTGTATAGTAGTATAGATTTTCAATATACATATATCCAAAAATATCATCAACAGACGCTATAACAATAGATGTAGTCATTATAATGACCTACATCCGTTACAAATGAGGATGACTACTTTTTTACATGTGCACAAAATGTGTGGCAAAAGCAATCTCATCACATGACTATGCTGGTCGAATTCTTAAGACAGGAAGTTAGAATAATAGCCGGTGCACAGTCAAACTTATCTGGAGAAACGGGCGGGTATCTTCAATCTAAGTACAATCAACAACGCATCATCTTATACGAAACTGTCAAATTACTCCATTCTATTTTCTGTTTAAACTCCAGCATATAGACTTCAATATGGATTTATAAAAGACAGTTTGTACAACAACGTACAACGGTTGACGTGCTGTGTGTACAATAGAGATTGGTATTACCAAAACATTTATCTCTAGATAATATACATTAATCTTGTACTCTAAATACGAGTGTTAACCTGTATAATTAATTAGTAAATTTATAATAAAAACAGCGAATTGACGGTGAAGTTTTACGTAGGTTTCAATTAGAGTGCTAACAATTATAAATGCAGAAGCATGTAACTTTGTATAAATAGTTATTTTCTTTCCATATGTATGAGATTCCTATAATCATTATTATTTTATTTCATTTTTTATTTGAGGACAACCAACAAGATCATTCACTTTTACACAATTAAAACTTACGCTGTCTTAAGTGATGTTTTAATTTAAGGTTGCACGGCACAGCAAACGTGGAGATTGTTTTAATTTAGTGAACGAAACAAATACATAATGTACTTAAGAACTAAAATAGTACATTACCCTAATTACCAAAGCTAGCTAAAAACATCAATTTGTTAACTAAAAGTATTCGCAAAAAGTGGAGAAAACACACTTTTTTAGTTTAAATAACAAAAGTAAATACAAATATTCATTTAAACGTGGGGTAACTATTTAAAATTTGTGTAAGTATTTAATAAACAAAATATGAAATCACAAGTTCCTATTTTTGGCAAAAACGATCCCCATTGATGGAGGGAGGTCATTCCATGAGATGAAGACATAAAATAAATAACAAGTGTATAACCGCAAATGTAAAGACTGTAATCATATACAGATGCTAAGATAGTTTTGATATAACGTTACAAGTTTTAATAAGTTACAAATATTATAATACTGTATATGACCACAGACGTGAAGCCGGTTTAAAGCATCTTATACGGTTTTTTTTTCTGTTTTTTAACAGAACGGTTTAATTTGCTTTTAAAGCGGCTTCACATCAGTAATCTTACTACACCTGGACATAAATATTTGGACTCAATTATCCATACATCCGATTAAATGTATAAACAAAAATTTTGCATATTGTCACGGGTCTGTGCGGTTGTGTTTCTATCTGTTTCTGATTCAGTATTTATTATAACATTAGTAGACATTTTAAAATTATGTAAAATTTAGTTTTGATGCTATATTTTCATGGAGAAATACGAAATTGTTACTGATCTGTGTACCACCATTTTATACTACCATATTTACCACAAATAAATATATTCTATTCTATTTTGATTTCCTTGAAACAAGTGCTTTATTAACGCAATTTATGCTTCTCCGGCATGAGCTTATTGATGCACCCACTTGTGGGCCACGTTGTCTTCTACATATGAAAATATCGTAGCCTATCGGAATCTCTTTCTTTCATAATGTTTATATTACTTATTTATTTGGCATAAAATGACAATTCAAGTCTTTATATGTGAAAATTCCCTGCCACAGTGTTTGACCCCGATGAACATCATTGAAATTACTCAACCAATTCTGATGATTTCTTTTTATTTTGCTGGATTTGTTCTGACTTGGGACATAGGATAGGTTTCATTTTGATTTATATATAACACAGCAACGCGTGGCCGGGTTAGCTATTACTTATTAATATTTATTAACATAGGTTGCAAGTTAAATAAGTTATATATTTTTTATCCACACCATATCCACCCAGCAAGTTTGGTATATCAAATTATGTTTAAAGTTGTGCCTAACAATATATCGCCAAAAAGTTGTATGTCAAAAATAAAGAACCAAACTATCACGGGAATTCTTGCTTTTGTTTTATATAGTAGAATTTTGTTTTAGACCACTTGGCAACCTCATTCATTCATTCTGATCTTTTGACATTGACAATCCAATTGTTCTTGTGATCAGTGTCAGTAGTGCCGTTTTAGATTTTAAAAAAAACCGTAGCCTCAGTGAGACATAAACTTCGGTTTAATTGCTAGCCAATTTTCCCGCCATTAAACAGATAACCAAACTAAACTAAAATAACCCTTATATGGGAGTAGACAATTGAAAACGGCTGTCAGAGAACTGTCGATAGATTAAAAAATACGTAATTGTGATTTACAATATGACTATACAGTCATATTATATTTTAATAGGACTTAAAAACTAAAAAAGCCTTTATTAGATATAGGTAGGTAGTTGCAAGCGTCTGTAGCGAAGTGTTGATAAATTAAAAATTGCTAAATTGTGACTAGTTGTATCGATAGTTTTCTAACAACCGTTTATTCAAATAGCATAGTTACTTGCATATTAGTTTTTCATCATTTGACGTGTCTTCAGTATGCCAATGCCAGGTACTTAAAATGTACTCGTAAGATTAATATAAGAGAAAAATACTTAATAGGCGAGATAGCGGTCAAGCGCTTACCTATTTACAAATAAAAATATGTTGTTTAAATGATCGGGCTACAATATTACATCTCTTGTCTATGAAATACAAACTCATCTATTATATTTGCATTCACAACTAAGCTAACTAATCCAAGCAAATAAATTATATCATTTCTATAAGTAACAATTGTTGATTTCTTACAATATTGTTACCTTCATACCAATTAGCCTAGCCCAAAGAAAGCACTGTAAGGCTTATGTTATGGATAATAGGGTAACAGATATATATAATAGATGTTGATAGAAATAGATGTAAATACCCATGAGACAGGTAGAAAGACGATTCATCCCACAAATTGTAACCTAGCAGAACGAAATAGGTACTTACGCTAGTCAAAGAAAGCGAGATGTACGTTTTTTATCGTGAATAGGCGCTTGACCGTTATCTCGCATGATTGTAAGCGACGATACGACCTAGGATTTTTTTTAAATGTGTGATTAATGTTGGTCGCAGATGACCTTAACAACGATACCGGGTTTTGGGACGGCGAAATCCTTAAATGAACCTCAAGCCGAGAGTAGCGAGTCACCATAGTGGTTTTCAAGACGGCATCTCCCATGAGGGAGTCTACGAACCAGCATAGAGTCACTATAGCGCTCTAGCCGGAAAGGGACGATCTAGGATGTGACGCGCTTGCCTAGAAGACACCTATTCACTCGCGACTTGAAGACCTCTTTGTTATATTTATCAGGAAACAGACTCAGGTAGGTGATAAATTTTATTTCATAATCAATTTCTTTTTAATGCTCTGACCTAAATGTCATAATATCGCCAAAGAGTTAAAGTGTTGATAATCAATATTCAAAAGCAGCCATGATTGAACAGAAAACCATAGTAAAAGTAGATTTTTTTGGCGGGAACATTAGTGACACTTCAGCTTTTTTGGCGGTTGGAAATTTTGTCAGATATTAATGTTATTTGATTATTAAACGCGTAATTCTTAATCGTGTCATTGTGCATGTTGTTTTAATGTTTCTAAGCAGTTAGGTTAGGCGCTAGCTAAACAATCTCGATGACATTTTTTATAGTCGACATACTTAGTATTACAACTGATCTTCTGTCTTGGCTCCAGGCTTGATTGGGATGAAGAGCGCACCCATTCAAAATAATAATTAAAAAAAGAAAGCATGTATGCAATCACACGTGGTAGAAGTGAAACCTTAAAAAATAATACGTACACGTATACGAAATACCACGGTTGTTGTGATGCCTTCTCTCAAGCTTTGTACTACGCATGCGCACACAAACTTGTATTAACACACGTACATAATGCTTACTATCTCATTTTCTCCTACGTTAAATCTTATGAATTTATGTCTGTCTCTTTTTGGTTTCATCGGCTTTCAAATCACAACGATGCTAAAGAAGTTTTCACTCCAAAAAGTGAATTTACAAACAATCTAAAAGTTAATATTTCAACGTTTTTTGACGAACATTTTGTGCAACGGTAGCGATCCTGCCTCTCGCATTGAAAGTCAAGTAAGTTACAGTTTGAAGTCGATTAAAATTTATTATAAATACTTTTTATATTATACAAAAATCACGTTTAAAAACTGAAAGTGATCATTCCATTCACACCGAATAAAGAGATGTCTTTAAAAAAAATATATCGGTAAAGTTCTTTTAAAAATGACCATAACCAACACAATTGTTACATTTAATAATATTTAAGTAAGCATTTCGCAAAACTGTCTCATGCAAATTTTTTTTTCATCTTTCGTCATAGACAAAGACGAAAATAATATAAACAATGGCGAAACAAAATCATCGACCTTAAAAGAACCTTTTCTATTCTATACCCGTTTACAGAAGTTAACAATAAGTTTTCTTTTTTTAATTTTAGCACATCAGTACTTACCTTTTTGCAAAGGTTTATTGGTTTGTCTCCTTTTTATTTCGAACAAAAAGGTTAGTGTTCTAAAAAGTGGCAATTATTAAATGAAAAGATTGTACAGGGGCCATTCATTTATTACGTGAGACGATTTAGGGGGGGAGGGGGGTCAACCATGTCTTATGTTTTGAAAGAAAGAAAGAAAGATTCAAAATCCTGAATAACCAACTAGAAACAACACCTATTATTAAAGATGTTCCAGTGTCAGATTTTTTTTTTTTTAGGATGGGTTTTCTCTTGATCCCAATCAAGCCCGGGGGCCATGACAGAATCCACGATGGAACGAGCTAACTCTCCGCTGAATCGTGTCCAGTGCAGCAAGTTGGTATTTTGCTGAGCCATCCCAAAGGTGGCAGCAATATTCCATGCAAGATCGGACTTGAGCTTAATAGAGTGTTAAAAGCTGTCCTGGCGTGAAATATCGCTTGACCTTATTGAGGATGCCCAGCATTCTGGCTGCAATTTGAGCTTTGGATTCGATGTTGGCGCCGAAGTTAAGGTCTGAAGACAACTCCATGCCAAGAAGCTCGAGGCTGTCGGTCACAGGTACAGATACACTTTCCAAATGGGTTTTGAGCCCCTAAACTGAAAATCTTATGTTAGTAAAGATGAATTAGTAAAACCAAAGTTTATTCTACCAAAAAATTATTAGTACCTTTGTAAGTACTAATAAATATTTCTAAAAATTGTTACTTTAAAAAATAAACATTGAAACAAACCAAACGTGTATTCATTTTTGCCTTTAGATTATTACGTAATAAATATTAAATAGGGGGGGGGGAGGGGGTCGGCTTATTCTTATTTTTTCTTATAATAGGGGAGAATAGTCTTACGTAATAAATGTATGGCACCACAAGAAAAGTTAATTCATTTATTTACATACTAGCGGCCCGTCCCGGCTTCGCACGAGTGGACAAATTTCTTTAAATTTTTTCTAGCATTCAATATAGCCTATGTTACTCAGCGTGAATGTAGCTTTCCAATGGTGAAAGAATTTTTGAAATCGGCTTAGTAGTTTTTGAGTTTATTCATTGCAAACATACAAAAATACAAATCTTTCCTCTTTATAATATTAAAAATGCAGATATACATATATCATACATAGATATACAATACTTAAAACAGATACTTGTTGACTTTGTTGTAATCAACGAAATAATGATATCATAACACTATTAGTATTGTCATAACAAAATAATTTTGTTTTTTTTTTTTGTGTATTATGTATGGTGACGACGTATTATATTGTAAATGTCGTTGTTCTGTTAAAGCTGACGAGTTTCTTGCGCCCATTCTTCTTTAAAAGTTAAAAGACGTCCTGACTGGGTGATAGGTTAAAATGTTGAACGATTCAAAACAACTGATTTTAAATGCATTTGAATCAAGTTATTTTTATTTCCATTTTTAAGATATTTATAGAAATATATAATAACCCATGCCTCGGGTATAAATGCTCTTATTTACACAAACATGTGCCTCTTCCGGGACTCGAACCCAAGACATTGTGTGAAAGGAAGGATCGCTACCGTTGCACCAAACTTTCGTTTAATTCATAAATAAATTATGAATAATAACTCACATTCATTAATGTATTTATTTTATTTATTGCATTCTAAATGCTATATTTCTATGAGATTTAAAAAACGTATTTTTTCTATTTTTTGGAAATTCTTTAACATTCATAAAACGATACTAGCTCATAGTAGAAGTTGAAATGAATCGCGTCTCAATAGCTCAACGGTCATACTCACCCGAATAGCGAAAAGTCGTAGGATCGAATACTAATTGAGGACTCGGAGATTATCAAAGACATTTTTTAAATCTCACGTCAATTATTTAGTTCGTACAATCTATACATATAAATAAAATTGGAGTGTCTGTTTGTAATATAGAAATAACCGTTTTTTACTACATGCATATGAATATATATACGGTACCAAAATAACATTTTTTACAATTTTTGACTGTCTGTTTGTTCCGGCTAATCTCTGAAATGGCTGGACCGAATTTGACGGGACTTTTATTGGCAGGAAGCTGATGTAATAAAAAGTAACTTAGGCTACTTTTATTTTAGAACAAAAACTTTTATTTTAGAAATAATATTACTGCCACAGCACGCGTGCCTGGGTCAGCTAGTAATAAATATTTTTAATCAGGCTTTTTTTTTTGTTTAGGATGGGTTGGCTCTTGATCCAAATCAAGACAGAATCCACGATGGAACGAGCTAACCGAAAAGGTGCCTATTCACCCTGGCTTTGAAAACGGACGGGTTATAAGTTCTCGGAAATACAGACGCAGGGATGGTATAAAAACCAATTAACCCAAGTGCCCACTTTAAATTCTATGATTTAATTAAACTTCTAGTTTCTAAGTAAGTCATAATTTTATGAGATTGAAATAAGAGCTGCATTTGCTCATACCGCTATCTCCTTTTTTCCATCGGACATCTAGACGCACTGCAGGCTACCACCCTTTCTTGTTTGCTATTCCTAATTGTCGTACCAAGCGCTTTTCAAAATCCTTCATAATGCGCGCAGCAAAGGAGTGGAATTATTCCCTGCGTCTGTATTTCCGAGAACTTAGAACCCGTCCATTTTTAAAGTCAGGGTGAATAGGCGCCTTCTGAGTTAGCTCGTTCCATAGTGGATGCTGACTTGGAACCCGGGCTTGATTGGGATCAAGAGCTAACCCATCCTAAATAAAAAACAAAAAAAACAGTGGTGTGGTGGAAAGTAGATATGATAACAAAGATAGAAGAAGGGTCGGTTAGACGTGGAGAGATGATGGAAGAAAGAAGATTGACAAGTTTATGAGGCAAATGTGCATGGAGAAGTCGGTAAGGGCAGACCAAGGCGAAATGTCACTGGCCAAATAGAAGATGTCATGAAAAAAGACCTGATCAAAAGAAATGTATAATTGTATGAAAGGTGTGACGAGATTTGAAGAAACGAGAGATGTATGTCAGGTTCAAAGAAGATGGAAATCTGCCTCTGTTTATCCCTATCGAAAAAAAGCGTGATTATATCGTACACCCAGATTAAGACTGCCACAAGTAAAAAAGACCACTCTCAAGAAGACCGCGGGAGGTTTCAATGAATCCCCACACTTAGGGACCTAGGGAAATGGATTTCATGGTTTATTCATCATTGATCGATCATCTATCATTCAAGAATCGGCTCCCATCACCATTCATCATAATCAAATTAAGAAAACAAATTTCCCAAAAACTGGCAGTATAGCTTAGACCTTTGCCTATCCCGGAAAGGACGAATATATACAACACTTGTCGATACTGATCTGTTAAATATAAAAGTAACATACGTAACACGCATTTCAAACAAAATGGCTGACACTTGGGAGGTAAGATTTTATGAGAACTTTAACCTTCAAGATTAACTGATTATAGGTATAATATGTATACCTTTGATGACATTAAATCTTTCAACTTCCTGTTTTTAATGATTCATTTGAAAATATAGTATAGAAAGACCCTTTTATTATAAACTTACTTTATTTGCCTTTAAAATGGCATAAAAGATAATATAGAACCCGCAAAAAGTGATCCTGCCTGTCGCATCAACGCTCCTGGGTTCGAATCCCGGAATACGCAGATGTTTGTGTGATGAATACGAGCATAGTAACTGAGTCATGGGTATTTATATATATTTCTAAAAATCTATAATCTAAGAACACAAATTTGTTGTTTGTGTGTTTGTCTGTGCGCTCTTTTTCCATTGTATACGCGTTATCATAGCAACGCGTTACCGGGTCAGCTAGTATATACTCTAAGAATACAAATTTGTTGTTTGTGCGTTTGTCTGTCCGCTCTTTTGCCAGCTCTTTTTCCATTGTATACGCGTTACCATAGCAACGCGTTACCGGGTCAGCTAGTATTATATATTTATGTATCATATGTGTATGTCTTTCAGTTACCCAAGTAACCATAACACAAGCCTTAAAGTGTTTAATTTGGGCTAGGCTAATTGGAGTGAATGTAAGCAATATTATATCATTATTATAAATTGTATTGGGAAAAGAAAATGCAGGGAAATGAATTACCTACAAAACTATTTAACGTTTTATATTTTCTTAACAGTATTTTGTAATTGAATCACGACAAACAAATAAAAAAATCACGGCTGTTACGCGCCTTTTTTTTATTATTCTTTTCTTATCCCGCGTCAATGAAACCAGTATCATAGTTCCATATTTACATCAAATAGACACTGGTAAACTTTAGTTATATTTATATGAGCAGTTTTATAATTGAGTATAGTGCAATTTAGATATTCTTATCAAATATGTAAGTATATCATTTTCATAGTGTAGCTGTGGTAGCTTAACCAATATATTGCCTTTAGGTTTAGAAAAAAATTACTCACCTTAGAATTGCTTCTGAGCTAAGTCGATTTTTCTTGTAATTTTTTATAATTTTTTTTTCATATAAGGTAGCATTTCAAATGCATAAATATGAAAATCATATATTTACATTGTTGAAATTATAATAAACCACATAACCAACACGAAACCTCACTAAACTAGGTCTGCAATGAATGCTGCTGTTTGCAAATACTGAGCGAAGCATTACCTTACCTTCGTTTGTGAGTTTTGACGCCAAATTTCATCAATGTAGTATCAGCGGTTTGGCTGTGATCAGCTTTTGAATTTTTCTTTCAGTGATTATTCCTCCATGGTAAAGTCTATATTTTTTTTACATGTCCGTCAGGTTATATTCATGTATGTTCATGCCAAAATTCGTTCGAATCGGTTGAACCGTTAAGTAGCAGGAGGGACACAAGGGAAATTTGAGAGTTGCCTAAAAGAGAGCTTCGCTCAATTACATTAGAAGAAGCTCAATGGCGCAATTAGTAACCGCGTTTGGGCACCGCAACCTTAGTTGCGGAGTGCAACTTTTGCATTGCTGAGATGGATGATTGAAAAAAAATATCCCGATCTTATTCATGCTTCTGAAGGTTAGCTAGGCCTTTGGTCCGAGCTGATCTGCAGCGGTTACTGCCATCAATCCGCATTGGGGCCGCATGGGCCTAATGAGGAACGATGGGTGGTGAGCTCTGGTCAATTCTCCCTACGACGATATCATCCAACTGCTTTCTTTTGGTCGTATATCATTGCAATGTTTAACATTACTTATTTAAAACGGATACTCGTTGATTTTGCTGTCATCAGCGATAATTCGATACGATACGATTTTTTTTTTATATAGAAAATAGGCATGCGCTTGACCACCATCTCGCCTGATGGTAAGCGTCGATGTGATCTAGGATGTGACGCGCTTGCCTAGAAGGTACCTATTTACTCGTGACTTGAAGACCCCTAAATTGTATTTGTCAGGAAACACAGACTCAGGCAAAGAGTTCCACTCCTTAGCGGTACGTCTCACAAAATTGGAACCAAAACGCTTAGTGCGACTCTTTGGTATATCCACCATATAACGGTGTCGCCAGTTTGTAAGTCTGGTTCGGCTCATAAGTTGGACAGATTATTCCGCGTGAAAATAAACCGCGAGCCAAGTCGATATTTTCTAGTATTTATCCATTAAACTGAATTTACGCAAAAATTCAACGTGGTATGCGCAACTACTATTGTCATAATAGGATAAAAATGTGTTTTGTGGATTGTATATGGTGACGTATGTTGGGACTTCTATTAAAGTTGACGAGTTCCTTGCGCCCGTTCTTCTTATCATTTAAAATACAACCAGAATGGGTGGTAGGTAAAAATGCTGAATGATTCAAGATTTCTTTTAACTGAATTTGAGAATACAGTTATTTTCATTTACTCAAATTCCGCATTGGGACCACGTGGGCCCAATCAGGATTGATATGTGGTGAATTATGGTCTATTCTTCCTACGAATTTTTAAAGCTTGATGATTGCGTTTAGAAAGTTAATGTTTCCTTTCCCATATGGTTAGGCGACGTCACGTATCAGATAAGTTATCAGGATTTCGGACAGTTCTCGATAACCCGCTGCTTACCCACGCTTCTTGACCGGAAGTCGGTATTTCATATACTCTTATCACGGGAAAAGCTCGAAGGCGATTATGTTTGTTAAGAAATTTTTGCAGAGACTTAATATGGGATGGGTGACCGTAATTTTTTTAGGCAGTAGCCTCGTCGATATGCGTGCGAAGCATATGGTGGCCTGTGTTACCCAGTAGAAGATGGATCTTTTTTTTTTATCCTAATCAAGCCCGGGGGCCTAGACAGGATCAACGAAGAAATGAGCTAAACCAGAAGAAGACTATGCACCCTAGTTCTGAAGAAGAAAGGGTAATAACGGTATTCTTCTAAAGAGTAAAGAAAGGCAAATATTTTTTAATAAAACTAAACTATGGTATATTTCGATCGTTTGTTATAAATTTTAATGGCAATAAATCAATTGACATATCAATTAATGCGAAGACATTTAGTAAAATAAAGAAAGAACAGATTCAACGTTCGCTTATTATTTTATTAGTATTATGGAAAATATTGAACAGAATAAGCGATGCTTAAACGGACTTTCTAAGACTAAAGCTGAATTATCTAATAGATGCCCAATATTTGAGAAGAAACGTAAATTTTTAACAATAAAATATTTTGTCAAACAAACGTCAGCTGATTCCATTGCCAATATAACAAAAAAGTCTGTAATATGTTTTTTAAAAGCTTCATGGCGTAGGTTTTATAATTGACGATCAAAGAAAAAAAAAATTTATTAACCTTTTAATAAGATACAAAATCGTTATAGCTACGTTGTTATTATTTGAAAATTGATTAAGTAACAACAGTTATTAGAAAGGAGTTTAAAAATCTTTCGAACTTTTTCTTCATAAATTTTGAATAAACCTGGTTATCAACCTGTAAATTAATCGTCGAACAGCTGTGCCACGATAACACACGAATCCAAAAAAAGCAATATTTTCTAAAGTGAACTTAAAATAATATGCAACAAAGTCTCGTTTACGTAATCATTCGATATTTAAATGTTGATGATAAGTTGGTTTTGGCTCTTGGCGGGAGAGTTGTCTGGAGCTCCTAACATTCCAGATTTAAAATGTTAACGCCCGCAACGGTACCGTAACCGACGCGATGGTTTCGCGCGCTTTTGCATCCTACAACAGACTGCTTACTATTGCATGGGTCCTTATATTGTAGTGATAAGGTGCTGTATTGATAAGCAAAACGTTTTGTTTATTTTTGGCGGTCGCTACACTTGACAGATAATGTATTTTGAATAGGCAAAGGCGAGACAACGATAAGTGGTTTTTTTTTCTGGGAAATGTGCTTTCGGCCTTCCTTATTGAACTTCTAACGGCTATCATTGTACCAATATTGCAATTTTATACTTATTAAATATCTACATGCAGGGAAAGTGGTAAAATATATCTTACATTCACGCCTTTTCCCCTTGCCCAAGGTAATCGCCATAAGTCTTGCGTTATGGATACTAGGGTAATGGATAGCCATACATATACGATACATGAATATCGTATGGGAAAGGCAGGGTCGCTACCGTTGAATCAGATATTACTATAGAAAGGAAAACAACCAAAAATGATCTTTTTGAAGTTAATTTGTTTGTGGATAAAAGGCTGTCTAGTTTATAGCTTATCATAATATCGAGAATAATTCTACGTATTTTTCCTAATAAACGTTTTCGAGATAACAATCCTTTTCATCTGGACCAATGATTTGTTTGCGCTAAAAGCTGCTGTCATGATCATGATCAAAGGTATAACGTGCCTTTCGAAGCATGAAGGAATTAATGATAGTAATTTTTTGGTCACCCATCTGTTTCCTGACCTTCGCGAAAGTTGCTTAACATATGCAAACAAAATCCGCAATTACTGAAATATCGAATAAGATGTTCTTTTAAATTATTTATAATGTTAAATTTTAAATGTTATAAACATTTATTGTTTGTGATTAATTTTTTTTTTGTCTATACCGTAAAACCTTACAACTTTGCCCGCTTTTTGCAATGTTTCATTTTTTTTTAAGTTTATTACTTCATATTGGCTTACTTATCTGTGGAATTTACAACTTTGCGCACTATTCTTTGTGTGAGTAAGCACACTCCTGCAAGAATAAGTTTTATTGTTAATTAAAATGGCTGTAAAACAGGCGGGCCAAAAAAAATAAAAAATTTCGAGATTGCCCACTTTTACTTATTTAATTTTATCTTTTGCGTTTCCAACTTTATGGAAATGACACTTAAAGAACATATATTCTAGAATAGACAGGGCGTAGTTTTAGCGTACAATAATTCCTTTCAGTAAAACAATTCTATCTATAACTTGTTTGGGCAATGTCGTCAAAAAATATTGTGAATCCTTCATACAAAAACCTAATGAAGCTAGGGTTGTCAATTTTTGCTTGTATCCGACTACGACTAAACAAGAAGGTAGGCATATGAGTTTAATATGGAAAAATGTTGGTTGTTATTTTTACAAGGTACAAGATATACCTATTATATAAACTCAGGTAATTAATTACTTGGTAATTAATATACGCCTAGATTTCGTAAATTAACTATTGATAAAAATTGGTAGAGGGTATGTTGATAAATAAAAAACTTTATTGTTGGAAACATAAGTTTTTTTTTAATTCAGTTATTGTTTAAAAAAAGATTCACAAATTATCGAGATCATTTGGTAATGATTTACAAAGGAACAAAATATATTCAGACAATAAGGCCAAAATTGCACTGTATTAAGAAAAAAACAGAATTTGTGAGAAAGTATGTTATAGATATGGAGCTATTTCAGTGAAATCGTCAATAGTTTACATAAATTTAATCAATAACGTTTAATAACGAAACATATTATACTTTTAATATTATTACATATCGTTTTTAACTTGAAGTCGTACTTACAAATTTGTTAGCACCTTTTTTTTTACTTCTTCTTTTTACAAGTAATATTTTGGTCTTCGGACATACAATATATAACAATAATTACTAACTAAAATAACTGTGATTGCTCGGATAAAAATTGACCAATTTTTTGCAAAATATACCTATTCTTATTATGTAATTAAATATCGTATAATGTTCTTTAAATTTTCTGTCACTTACAAGCAGTTACAGTTAGTCGTTTAATACTATTGAAAAGGCTGGTCAATCTTACTCGAACATTCTAAGTTACCAGGATGGATTGTATTTCTATTAATAAATTAACACTTAGTACTGAAAAAACCCTATTAAATTGTAAAGTCTTACATATAAACTGTTCAAAAACATAACATGACACGTACGTACGTGTACATAGTTAACAAAAATAATATGAGATCATTTTAGAGATCAATATAAAACTTAAAGTCACATATGACAGTAGGTATGCCTTATTCATGCTTGGTTATAAAACATATTTATCTACCTGTTGAAACAAATTTGACTTTATTTATAACTAATAAAGAAGAGTTATCCTGAATATGCTTGTCCGAGGGGGACAAATGATCTTTTTGATACACCAAGCAAAATGAAAAAATAAAATGAAATCATCTGCGACAAACTCTAAAATTAACTGTTCGGAATTATTAATTAATTTTATTATTGTAAATTTAACTTACTCAAATCAGTATCAAATATTACTTGACCACGTCTGGATATTGTTGGTTGCGATAATATTAAAACCACATCATCTGCATGGGTAATCTCACCAACGTCCTCAACATTTGGATAGGTAAATATAAATTTATTTCCCTTTGTATTTTTCACTTTTCTCAAGAATTTTATAGTGGGGATTGAGTTCTTCATATGCAATATTTGTCCCACATAGTGCTTTACACTTGTTTTCGTTGTGAATTTAGCAATAATCCAATCATGTTGTTTTAAATCCATTGTTTCGCTTTCAAAATAATCGATGTCACTTATTCCGAAAGGTATTATAGGAACCAGATTTTCCTTTTCTTCTTGATCTACTTTATTCAAAACCTCGGCAATATAACTTTCAAAGGTATCATATTCGGAACTGTCTGTATCTGCCACACTAAATTGATCATCACAATCGTCGCAAGAGCTGGATTCTACGATTTTTTTTGTCTTTTTCTTTTTAAATGCCGTTTTGCTGGATTGTGCTCGATCGTTGACAGTTGTTGCAATCGAGTTGTTTCTTTTTTCTATATGTGAGTTTGTATTTACATGTTGACTCTTCCCATTTTCGGTTTCAGTTTTAAAAGAAGGTACATTTGTACTTTTTCTAGTCACTAATTTCATCTGAAGTGCATTAGATACAACCGTAGCATTAGTCACTGTAACTTTTTTCTCGTTTTTGATATGATGGGGAAGCTTTTTAATATCAATCTTTTGATTTGAAGTTATTATTATTTTAGACCTACTGGCTGGCACTATATTTGCCGCGCACGGCTGTAAGATCTGAGGCAAATGATTAATATTAGTCACACGGAATGGTATATTTTGGGGGTCTCTCTTCAATGTTTTTTGTAATACTTGTACTTTATCAGTACCTACGCCTTGTGCTGATATGCGTAACAAGTTATTTATATATATGATACATAAATCGTTTAGACTTTTTGGATTATGAAATATTGGATGATTCGATTCCTCTGATGGTAATTTGTTTTTACCGAGGTCATGGCCGTTTTTTAATTCTCCAGTCATCTCATCTAAAACGATCATTTGGGTTACTTCGTTCGAAGCGATATCCTCCTGCATATTTATTTCCGGTATATATACCGCAGTGTCTGAGTTGCTATGGTAATCAATTTTATTTATATTTTGGTTTAAAGACACTTTGGGCTTTTTCTTTGCAATCTTGTTAGTCACTTTATTTTTCATTCGGGGCTGCATATTATTTTTATTTTCTTGTTCTGTGTCGATTACGATCAGTCTGTCTTCAGTGGGTTCACTTTCCGGTTTATTGTTTCTTCTCACATTTTGGCTAATAGTTTTGACTAACACATCATCGGAAGTTACTGATTTTCCTGGTTCTGTTAGTAATTTTTTAGACCTTTTTATCTCCATAGGTTTAGGACTCCTTGTTTCTTTTAGGTACTCTATCAAAACGGACTCCACACCGTATTCTACTTCGTCAAAATATTCAGGGATCTTCTTTAAAACTGTCCTTTCGTTAACAGGATAGATGCCCGTAGCTTGAAATCCACTTTTTATTATATCCTTTTCCTTAATCTTTATGTTTTGCATCAATTGGTCTAAAAGATGTGGAAAATGTTTTTTATTTAAAGTGGTTTGAGCGGGGTTGGTGAACTTATATTGTAGTAAAATTTTCTTCCACTCTTTCTTAAGTGGAGCAAAAAATGCTACGTCGAGTGGCTGAGTGAGATGAGTGGAGTTAGGTGGCAAAAACACAAATCGAATATTATACTCTTGGCATAACTCAATCACTTCAATGTTTAAATGGCTAGACAAATTATCACCTATGATGACTTTAGGCCCTGTTAGCTTTTTTGCCCACTCAATTATTATTGTTTTAAAATAGTCTACAAAAGTCACAGAATCAAACCAACCAGATTTGGTGCAATTATACCGTGTTCCATCTGGACCTCCGTCAACCCACTCAGAATATAAATGTGCAGCTTTATACACTACATATGCGGGGAGACAATATCCAGCTGCACTTGCAGTAAACATAATGGAAATACAAGTCTTTGAAGTATTTAGAACCCTTTCCGGGTATTTTATACCCCTTCTAAATATACATTTTGAATCCCCCGGATTATCACTCAAGTTGGTTTCGTCATAGTTGACTATGTTCTCTGGTGGGACCTCTTTGAGTGTTTCATTTAAATTGCGGAAATATTTTTTCATTTCCTGTAAGCTTTTCTCCGCCCGCGCCTTTTTAATATTTTGTGTTGTTCGATGTGACAATTTTGTTACATGTCTTTGCAAAAAACTTGTGACCCAAGTATCACTGGGCATTTTTCCCTCAAAAATATCGAATGAATTATTTTTACAGTATTTTTGGACAACAATTTTTAAATCCAGTTTTGTGAGAGGACTACCGAAGTCCCCAGCCGCAATCAAAACTTTTACAAGTTTTTCCTCTTCTTCATCGGACAACTTTTTTTGCCCGCCTACCGGTTTCATATGTAACTTTTTTAATTTGTTCAATATTGTCCGCCTTGGGATTCCTAGTTGTTTTTCTGCATCTCGACTTGACATGTTCTTTTTGTCTACCATGTCAAGAGCCAGGTCTAACATCTCTTTTGTATAATTTTTATAGTTTCTGGCACCTAATTTTCGTCTTATTCTTTTTTTGCGGCTAGGACTTTGCAAATTGTTCGTTCTGAAAATAAATTATTTAGAGTTTAGTTATACAATAATACGTAGACAAGTAAGTAAGTAGTAAGTAATTCAGTAACCTTTATAATACTTTTGTAAGCAAGGATTAAATAGTCTAGAACCTAATTAAACTAATTATTTTTACAACATTTTTTAAATGTGCAAAATAGTGTTAGTATTGTAACACGTTTTTTCAACCTATCTATACGATAGCAAGCACTGGATTTTAAAGTACTATTTGTGGTGAAATTCTCGCCGTACTTTTATGAGAGGGGCAGGAACCTTAAGTATTAAGTTTATGTAGGTTTATTATACTGGTCAATATATAGTTTATATATACATTAATCCCGAAAAAACAGATAGTTCCCGCGGGAACGCTATTACCGAAATACCGAATATCACGCGGACGAAGTCGCGGGCAGAAGCTAGTTATTGAAATGAGCGACAACCCTAAGGTTACAATAGTGCTGGGCAAAGCCGTAAAAAGTGACACGCAATTACGTTTATGACATTGCCCATCACCATAATTACGAAAGTAATAGAGATAAAGCATTAATATTTCGTCTACACCGTTAATAAACTACATAATAGTCACAGCTAAAAGTACATACCTGTAGGACTTGTCCAGACCGATATACCACCGAAGTTTTTTGGTCAGTTTTGGCCCACTAAAAATCACACCCGCACTCACAACTGTCCCGCGCGTGACTGAAGCTAGTTACGCGTCAATGGATATGCCAGTGTTGCAAGCAATATGATTGGCTTTCAACCACAGATTAAAAATAAAATGTATATTCAACTAGTTTTCTGATATTTCGCTCCTACTGAAATGCGACGCGGTGGGCAAAACTATGTTGAAAAGGCAAAGTTGCCAGGTTTTACGGTACTTTATTTGTATGTTTGAATGTTTGTCACTAGATCAAGAAAAACAGCTGATATGATTATTATTATATTCTTTATTGCACATAAAAGATAAACAATACCGAGCTATAATCAATCGATCGATCTATAATATAGTGTTATAGTCGAGTAGGTACTTCTTACTTTTTTAAGTAGACCAACATTGCTTCATCAATGAGAGGAATATGCTCAAAAGAAAAAAAAATACAAATGGTTGACGTGGTCAACTAAATAAGTCCATTGATAAGCATCAGCCTATATTGTCCCCGGCAAATCAGATGAACATTTTTTTTTTTTATTGCAGAAAGTTGGCAAACAAGCAAACTGCCCACCTGATGGTAAGTGGTAACAGTCACCTATAATACATGTGGCTCTTGTGAGATTCGCAGCAAAACTGCAACCCTCACAAGAACCACAGTGTACGTTGCCAACTTGTGACAAAAGATGTAAAGTCACTGTACCCAGTAATTTTACTGCCATATCTTACCCTTCAAACCGGAACACAGCAATGCAAGTACTGCTGCTTTGCGGCAGAAATAGGTAAGACGGAGGTACCTAAGCAGACGACCCTGGTACAGTCTCCCTCCAGTTGATGGAAGGGGACTCCACATGATTTTGAAATCACGTGACATGCGCAAAATCATGCTCAACTTATTTGCCGGAGACTATACCTATATTAATATCAATTAATGAAATAATAATCGACGACCGTTTGGTGCAACGGTAGCGATCCTGCCTTTCGCACCGACAGTCCTCGGTTCGAATCTCGGAAGGGGCAGATGTTTATGTGATGAATACGAGCATTTGTACTTGAGTCATGGCTATTTATCAGACGTGTCAGTGTTGCCAGACGTCCCGATTTTGGCGGGATGTCCCGATTTTTAAATCAAAATTAAATGTCCCGACAGGCTCAATTTCGTCATGAAATTTTGCACACACTGCCAGGGGTACAGAAGAGGACATAGGACCCTTACATCTGGAAAGAAAGTATTGTTCCCGAGGGATGGATATCTAACTTTAAGTTTATTGGCAGTTGTGCCTACGCGTCGGCGATGGTCACTTCAACCTCCACACCAGGTTCGATGTTGATCGAGGTGATCTGCTTTACGAGGGTGAGTGGAGATCGATCACTCGCTTGTGGATCCTCATTTGGAAACGGTCCCAGGTCTTGGAACCTTCACCGCAGGGAGTCTTACGTGTGGTGATGCGCAAGATTTTGGTTGGCATACGTACTGGACCCTTCACGCGAAGTTTCTGCTTCTTAGCTCCCTTGATAAGGTTAGCGCACACCTTCTCCAGTGAACGGACATTTCGAGATGTTTTTGAATGACTTTGAATCGGTTTTTGTAGCATTTTACGAAATTTCGACTCAGCAACATTAAAAAACTTCGAGCCTACCAACTGAAATAGTTAGTCAAATCATTCAAGCCAATTTGTACTTAATCACATGACAATTGAGTTCAAAATCGTCACCTCTTTACTATTGAAATTGTGGACAACTTCCTGTTGGTGTGAAACGTGACTGTGCGTTCGTATGCCTTAAATAGACATTGTTTTTATTTAAATTATTCTCTAACAGTTATGAATTTATTACTTACAGTTCCTCGTCTAAAGCATATTTGAATAAAACCTTTTTAACTCGATTCACGAAGGATTTATTCTTCTTTTTTTTATTTCACTTGACACGAAACTTTAACGACACCAAGAAGTAAATAAAAAAATAAAAGAATTAAATTTGTACTTTTTGGCGGGAATGGGAAATGTCACTTTGTTGGTTTTGGTTTTCTTATTAAAAATTGTGTTGTGGTGGATATTAGTGTGTTAAAATAGTGGATTGTTGAACATGCATGAGTGTTGGCAAGTGAAACAAAGCAGCATAAGTTGTCTTTTCACGCACTCTTACGAACACCACGGGGTTTTCAGTAAAACCCCCACACCTTTATTGAAATCGAGGGAAAAACGGTATTTCATTATTCATTAATCATTCATTGATCATACGTAATTCATAAATCAGCTCTTTCCATTTCTATAAAGTTTCTATAATGAGTATTTAATTTTTCGTCGTCCAGGATCGCCCATTTTGGATCATTCCCAGTTTTCGTAAATGCGTTCAAAATGTAGCTGGTGAAATGTGTGACACGTACACGGATATCAAAAGAGTCGCACGAAGCGTTTTGGTTCCAACTTTGTGATACGTACCGCTAAACAGTGGAACCAAGTACCAAGTCACGAGTGAATAGGTATCTTCTAGGCAAGCGCGTCACATCCTAGATCTCATCGCTTACCATAAATAACTATAAAAAAAAATTGCCGCTCTATCTTGCTTATGCAGAACTTAGTTTTATTTACTGGCTCGTTGCGACATACAGATGGCACGGCAGACGTGTCATCCGCAACGAATCGGATAAACATGGTATTTTAAGCGGACGGTGAAATTAGCTTTTTATATAACTTGCCTTATTTTATAAGAAATTTGCCATATGCTAATTTATGTCACAAAAAATGTATTTTTATATTATTATCTGTATTGTAAACAATTCGGAAATCGGAAGGACCTTCCAAAAAGAGCTGGCTAACTTATTCGTTAGGCATTCTGAGTTGGGGTTTTTTATTACTTTTAGCTTTGTATTGACACAAAACAACGGTAATAAAAATAATATAATAGTAAATATAATCGGGACAATTTATATAATACATAAGTAAGTACATAAACGACCATTACTCGGTAATAAATTGTGTTTATCACAAAAATATATGCCTCTACCGGGATTCGGGACCTTTGGCGCAGAAGGTAAGATCACTACCGTTGCACCAAGCGGCCGCACAGCAAAAACTTAATTTAGAAATTATCAAACTTTGTAGGATTATTTTCGTTAAACGAACAAGATTTGGAATTGTCTTGTTGGTTTGATGATGAAAGACTGGATTTTTTTATAATAGTAAATAGTCAGACGCTTGCCTGATGGTAAGCGACGATGCGATCTAGGATGTGACGCGCTTCCCTAGGAGATACCTATTCACGAGGACTTGATGACCCCAAAATTGTATTTGTCAGGAAACATACATTTCAGAATTGCACCCCTTTCAGATTGAAGACGATTGCGTACAAACTGGCGAATGGCATCCATCCCTTAAAACTCCTTCGGGCCTCGAGGTTCAACCTTCTAGTTACTTGTTCTAGTAAATCCAATCTCGGTCAAAACGCACCTTAAAACCATCTCATCAGAGAGTTCAACATCTTTTATTTATGGTAACGTTTTCATATTTGAAAACATACACTTATCCCTGAAATTGGTGCTAATGGAATAATTAAATAGACAGTTTTCAAGAAGTGAGTTTTGTTTCCCATAAGAACAGTGAACGTACCGAAAGACCGGCCAAGTGCGTGACGGGCATCGTACATTTAGAGTTCCGTACCAAATGTAGAATAAAATTTATGGTATTTCTAAGTAAAATATTAAATTCCTAGGTCAATAGAAAGTTAAAAAAATAATCGGAACAAAATATTGTAAAAAAGTTGATTTTTTATGGTTTCCCATTTCTTTGCTTTCAATATTTCTCAAAAAAGATATTTGACTACTCTACGAGCTCTAAATAACAATACTCCATTCGTTGGGGTAGAACCTCCCTTGAAAATACATAACAAATATTTTCATTAATAAAAAAGCATGTGTGCAATTCACACATAGTAGAAGTAAAACCTTCAAAAATAATATCTACACGTATACAAAATACCACGGTTGTTGTGATGCCTTCTCTCAAGCTTTGTACTACGCATGCGCACACAAACACTTATTAACACACGTACATAATGCTTCCTATCTCATTTTGTCCTACGTTAAATCTTATGAATGTATGTCTGTCTCTTTTTACTGTCACTTTTTCGTTTCATCGACTTTTAAATCACAACGATGCTAAAGAAGTTTTCACTTCGAAATTTTTTTTCACATGGCTATCGCTCAACAAGATGCTTATATTTGTGAAAATTTGAAGACTGTAGCTTCAACCGATTAGCTACATATCTATGTGACAGATGGACACGGTAATGTGTCTCGGTCTTCTGGTACGGAACCCTAAAAATATGGATTTACTTCACTCGATTCTCAACTTTAACTGCAACTCATAGAGATCAATATTTATACAGGAAAAATAGGTGCTAGAGTAAACTTCCAAGGCAATTTTAGCACCACATCCGTTGCCTGAAAAATAAACAACGAATATCATTCCCGCAAAAATGACACTGCGTTCCCGACTCAGTCCAAATCTACTTTATTACAAAGCATTAAGAGTATTTTTTATTTGACGCGCTACTTTGACGTACTAATTTTCTCAAGAATCCTTGTTTTCCCGAGAAGAATCCATTTGCTATGTTGATTTTTAGCAACAAAATGGCGGTTCGCGGTATTATGTTTTAAAAATGGCGAAGAAATATTCGCAAAAACGAAACGCTGTTTGTCCAGATAATTATTTAACATTTTTTAACTGAATGCTACAAAGAATATTTTTATTTGTATCTGTTTAATCAAATAAATCAAAGGTTGAATGATTATTTACTCAATACCACGAATACTGGATCCAAAACGCGAAATTCTTGTTTTTTTTTTATTTAATCCTGACGTTTTTTATTACTTATTTAGTATGGGTTCGCTCTTGATCCCAATCAAGCCCGGGGGCAAAGACAGTATCCACGATGGAACAAGCTAACCCAGAAGGTGTCTATTCACCCTGGCTTTAAAAACAGACGGGTTATAAGTGCTCGGAAATACAGACGCAGGGAGGGAGTTCCACTCCTTTGCTGTGCACATTATAAAAGAAGTTGAGAAGCGCTTGGTGCGACAGGTAAGAAGAGTAACCAAGAAAGGGTGGTAGCCCGCAATGCGTCTGGTTGTCCGATGGAAGAAAGGTGATGGCGGTATGAGTATATGTAGCTCCTGAGCACACTCTCCAAAATACAATCTGTAGAAGACCGATAGACAGACAATATTGCTGCGGTGGGATAAGGAGTGAAGCTTGCTCTTCACCAATTTGTTGTCACTTATGAGCCTCTCAACTCTGCGCAACATTAAGGGAATTGAAACGTAAGGATAAAAAATAAAAAAAAAAACGCGCCGTACGCTACCAATAAAAATGTTGTTTCAAGGAGCTTTAAAACATTATGCACTGTTATACTAAAATACATTTATTTCATAAAACATTTGAAAAAAATTCAAAGTAAATGGGTAGGCGCTTGACCACTATCTCGCCTGATGGTAAGCGACGATGCGGTCTACGATGTGACGCGCCTGCCTAGAAGATACCTATTCACTCGTGACTTGAAGTCCCCTAAACTGTATTTGTCAGGAAACATACTCAGAAAATTGGAAATTATAACGGTGGCGCCTATTTGTAAGTCTGGTTGTCTTTTGATAAAATGTGGACTAGGAAAAAGGCTGTCCAATTCTGCTGCACGCTCTCCGAAATGTATCCTGTCAAAGAGCTTATTATAAAATCCTCATTGTCGATGAGACTCAAAGATGAGAACAGTAGGTACTCCATACACCATTGAACTTGAGCTTGGTAAAGATTGAGCAACCATTCCAGCGTGAAGTACCTACCTTCTCATCTTCGCCAGAATGCCAAGTTTTTTTTAAGCTAATGGAGCCTTACTCTCAATGAAAGAGCCAAAATTGAGAGTTGGAGACAATAACAAGCCGATAAGCTCAATATGGTCAGTGATACACCTCGGAAAGTAGGAGACAAGTCGAAAGGACTCGGTTTGGCGGAGAAAAGACACGCCTTGGTCTTTCTTGGATAGAACCTTACCAGATTGGCATCATGCGGCTGACCATCGCTTCCCTGCGACGACGTGACATTTATTATTTTAATATTGTGAGAACTGAAATCTACAGAAACGTTTATTATTGTATTATTTATGACATTTATATTTATTTATTTACTGTTTATATGGTTCTCATTTTCTATTTTCCCTTACCAATGCACCACCAGCACGCTATCTGTTTTCGACTTTCCGGTCGGCTGGAAGAGATTATTAGTATTAAATTCGTTATTTGTATATGTTTTTTATGTCAAACTAGCTGACCCGGCCACACGTTGCCGTGGCTCAGTTATTATAATTTGCAATATATTTTATTATTTAAAATCACCAATAGCCCGCTCGTGCGTGCTGAGCCTGCGCGATAGGCAGGCAGTGTTATGGAGTACCGAAGCAACAATAGTACCTTAACACCCAGATGCGAGACAATACAGAAAAACTCGTTTTCTACGTTGACTCAGCGGGGAATCGAACGGGGACCTAGGCGTTACCATGGAAACTGGTATTCCAGCCATTCGATACCGGAGATCGTGAAATATTGTCATCATGTATATCGGGTATAAAAGTCTTTATTGGTCCAAACATAAGACAATTTAACTTAACAAGACAACATTCGTCCATGACTAATATTCTCTAAGCACTCTTCTCTCATTGATTTTGCTGTAATTCCACACTCCACATAATTAATTAAAATATTTATTTCACTCAAAAACTGTCTTTTTATTAATAAATTAGTTGATTTACGGGATTTTTTGTCGCCCATATTGGATTGAAGGAGTTATTACGTCATTTGAACTCAAAATATTCATACGATATCGAATCTTATTGAGTTGGCATAAATTATAATACCCAATGACCCATAACAGCTGGTAACGACAAAGATTGCAAGTCACCGGATAAAGTTTATAGTAGTATGTGATCCTTAGAATTTCAAAGTTACGCAAATATAGTAGCGCCACAACAGACCGCAAAATTAAATTTGTCGGGCCGTTTCCCTCGCTTTTTGACGAGGTCATTGTCGGTCAAGAAACAGGTATTTTATAGCGCCAACTTCGATTCTCGCTGTTAATTCGAAGGGCATAGAGTTTATATTTACACGTGGTACAATTTTTCTCACGGTCGACATTATTAAGACTTGTTTTTGGACGCTCTAAAGTCTTAAGCAATAAGGTGCGTTTTGATGTTTGTTTTTTTTTTCTCAACGATTGTCTACACGTGCGTGCGTTATGTGTTTTGTGACATTACAATCTTGCTTATTATAATAACGCCCCTATGCTAAGATAAGGAGACTGTTTATTTTGTATGATACTGAACTGATTAAGACAATAAAAGATTACGCATCGGAATCTTTGATGGCTGTTTTCGATTTCTTTATTTCCTCATAATCTCATAATAAATTTAGACAGGTGACAAGTTTAATATCCCTCAAATTGTTCATGGGCACTATAGAAAAGAGTCCCTCCCCCTCAATCTAAGAGTTCCGTATATTGGATGTTAATATCTGGTCTATGTGTCTTTTCCACGTCCCACCCTGTTCGGTTCTAAGCTGGTAGTGGAGTTTTCCCCAATTTCTTCAGTATAGTTGCGAAAACCCACTTATCACCACCCTGTACGTAATTCCGGGCTTGAACTCGTTGACCAATGACACATGCTCTCATTTGTTTATCGGCAAAGCTAAAGCTTACCAAAGCAAGCCAGAAGTTGAGTCCTGATTTTCCTGCCAAACATCATTTCATATGAGCTTAGTCCAGTACTGCGGTGAGGAATTTGTTGTGTTTTAATTGTACGTAATTTACTATAAATTTCTTTTTTTCCTCATAATCTCATAATAATGTCAATTAAATTTAGACAGGTGACAAGCTTGATATCCCTCAAATTGTTCACGGGCACTATAGGAAAGAGTATATATGACAGCTGTCACCTTTGTTTTACGTCATATCCGCCGTATTATGACGTCGTAATTTAAAACATAACCTCAGAACAATAACTAAAGCTATAGAAGGAGTGCTAAAATAACAACACAATACGTTAGTTCGTACTATTTTGACTTATACAGTTGTAAATGTGTAAGAAAGAAATAAGTATACAAATTTTGTTTCGTAATTTATAAGGTAGTCACTAGTTTCCCTTACGTCAATAATGTAACGGCATCGATATTACTATCGATAAAAATAAAATTAAAAACATGTAAAAAAATTATGCTGTTGGTATATCTATGACACTAGAACGGACGGTAATGTGTCATAATAAACGTGTAGAATCTGCAATATGAACATTTTATAATGCAGTATTCATGAGTAGAATTTTGGACCCGAACCAATTTATTTATTAGATTTGCAGTCTTCAGTATCTAGAGAAACCAGGTAGGTACAGTTAAAAAATTGCACTTTGTATAGGTATATCATATTAGGCTACATGTTTCTATTTTAAGTTAGACCTCTAGCAGTACATTAGTGAACACTGCATTCAACATTAAATTTTTAATAGGTATAGATTAAAAAAGAGGAAAAATTTTAAAAGAAAATTAATCGACTATTTAAATTAAATTAACCAACTATTATTTTATACATATTTACTTATTATTTTTATATTTTTATATACTACTCTGTCAAGAAAGTACCGGGAAAAGATCAATAATATACACAATGTTTGTTATTCATCAATAATTATTTTATCACCTTCAAAGTATGCTCCTTTAGAAACGATACACTTACGCTAACTTAATCCAATCATCAAAACATTTTTTAAACGCTGTTTCCGGAATTGAGTTCAGTTCTCGCCGCGAATTTTTGTCATTTTTGTTTACACACTCTAAAAGTGCTAGGTTTCCGGCTTGAACATATTCTTGTTTCAATTTTTCTATCAATATGTTATAGAGTTGAGATTTCTTCGCGTTGCTCCTTAATGTTCTCTTTGTTAGTGTTTATTTTGCGAAGACGTCACTTGCTGGTCTTTTTAATCCTTTCTAACTCTTTTTTTAATATTCCAATTTGGTTTTTTATAATCTGCTATAATTTTCTGTAAATTAGATATCAGTTCAGAGATATCGGAATCAGTATTTGTTTCAACTGTGGTCATAGATTTGGGGCGTTTACTTGGTGGTTCATAATTCCTTCTTAATGCGATAGTGGTTTCTGAAACACAAAAATATTATTTATTGTAAATAAGCTATCATTATTATTTGGGATACACGCTGCCAAAATGTTAATTGAAAATCTGAATATTTATTGGTAGGATCGAAATAATTATATGACAAAGCAAGACTAAGATAATGTTTGGAATAAAAAAGGAGCAATTGCATGTTCTGTAAATGTAATGTGGGTATAGCATTTGCTTTCAGCCGCCGAAATCAAATGTTTTAATGTGGCTCGAACAAATGTGACTGTGCGCTTTCGGTGTCCAATTGATCCTTGATATACGGCGTATCCATTCAGTTCTAATAGGTTCATCTTTGGGAAAACTAAAGCAAAAAGTAAAAACCAAAGATGTTGACATCGATAACAAAGAACACATCACTATCATACTATCATATACAAAACAGAAGGCATGAAAATAAGACAATTTAAACCAAAACTCATGGAGCAATCTATTTGTAATATTAATTTACTACAATTTTCTGAATATACCGTTGTTATATTGTCAAAATATGAGAATTTAGAAACCAAACTCACCCATGAAATGATAACACCTCATCCGTATTTTCTTTTCGTGATATATGAGACTTGCAGTCTGGAACAACACAAGCCATCCTGGACGCGGACTCTAAGATGTCTGAAGCGTCTATATGCACACTTTCCTGTTATTTTATCACGAACTTCCTTGTAAAATAATATAATTTCACGCTAGCCGCTCACAAAGCTGTTCGGCCATTGTAATACGACCGCATTGAATTTGGTCTTACTTCAGAAACCACGTTCATCAAAGACGTACTTTTAATTTAGTAGTATAATATACAACCAAATTACAACCATTTGACATTTGTACTTTGAGAGTTTGTGACAATGACGTGAAAATAAAACCTTACAATTGTTGTCTATTTCGCTCTTACCCATGTATGTTAGATTACTTTAAGTGAATACGAGAGCTGTTATACAGTTTTTATTTTAGCGCTCCTTCTATAGCTTTAGTTATTGTTCTGAGAACATAACGTTTGAATAGAAAAACATACATTATATGTTATCAAATTCTTTTCCAGTCAGTTCTTGTCATTTGAAAATTGATTGACTGAAGATTTAATTAGAATTTGATTTTAAAAATGGCGGTGTTAACGGTTTTTAGATAAATTCTGTTGGATCACTATTAATTTGTTTTCAAGACAATTGTATTTAATTAATAAAGCATATCCTTCACAATATTTTAATCGGGCAAGTCCCTGTTAAAATTAAAGTTAAAATAAAGCATATTTTGTAGCGTTGGTTGTTTGGAATTAAAAATGGCATAATATTATCTTGCAGGTATTTAAAACTGATTAGATAGAAATATCATAATGTTTATACACAAAAAACTTTTATTTACATGATTCGGTTTCTAAAAAAAAATATTTATTATTTAAATATTTGTCGTAAGTAAAAAATCCACGCCAATTAATTATTTTACTAAAGAATGAACTTGTAAATTACGAAGGTAGAAAAGATCCCTTCGAAGCTTACCCTATGAAGTCCCTTGGACTATATAAGCAGGAATTGACAACTGAATCCAGGTCCAGGTCCAGGTCAAATGATGAGCGTGATCAAGGAGGCTATCACAAATTGTCGAAAACTTACGTTGTCTACTATTGGGTATCATTCTCTTCCAATTGAGGATGTTCAGCAATTTGCAAATACAGGATTCCTTGCTTCAGAAGGAACGGTAAAGTTCCTTTCTTGGCATTGACTACCTCAACACTGCCTGAAGGCCCTGGGAATATAAGAATAATGGTGCCCCTATGACTATGACAGAACACTTTTTTATAACTAGAAAAGACAATGAAACTAGATAAACATGGTTTCAGACTTATTTTATTGACAGTTTATTGAATAGATAATTATTAATTGAAATGGGGCGATACACACATATTTAAAATTATTTATGCATGCTGAAATTCTATAGCTTTATTTTGGGCTTGGCTTTATATTGAGGTTCGATTTACTCTAATTAAATAAGTTTTTCAGTAATAAATGTCGGTATTTCTTTAGTGGTCTGGCAGGAATTAGGGGGCCCCTATCGACCGCGGGGCTCTGGGTATTTGCCTAGAGTGTCCAATGGGAAAGAGGGGTCTGGACCTCTATGGTCGATTGGTTTTGCGGTTTTCATTTCGATGTCCGGCTCATGTAGAAAACGATTTTCTTCTACATTGGCTTGTGTCTGGTTGTTGTGGTACCGTTTTTATTTCTGGATTCCATAACACAAGTGTTTACGCTATTTAACTTGAGTTCTGAACACTGTATGTGATGTTTTTGGAGAGTGTGCTCAAGAGCTGCATTTGCTCATACCGCCATCTCCTTTTTTCCATCGGACATCCAGATGAACTGCAGGCTTGTTTGCAATTACTGCCTGTCGCACCAAGCGCTTTTCAACATCCTTCATAATGCGCATAGCAAAGGAGTGGAACTCCCTCCCTGCGTCTGTATTTCCGAGAACTTATAACCTGTCCATTTTCAAAGCCAGGGTGAATAGGCACCTTGTAGGATAGCTCGTTCCATCGTGGATTCTGTCTTGGCCCCCGGGCTTGATTGGGATCAAGAGCGAACCCATCCTAAATAAATAAATATATTCTTTTTATTTGCAGTCGTTAGCGCCTATCAATGCTTGCCTCCACCCGTGGGGACATTATTAGGCTGTTGATATTGATTTCAATATTTACCAATTAAGCTGTTGTCTAAATTATAGCACCAATACTTTTAAAGTAACTTTTCCCTTTAAATTATCACACATAATGTTTTTGAAATCATTAATTTTTTTTTTATAATAAGTATAAATGTCGATTTAAACCAATATTTTTCATTTTTAAAAGTTATAAAAATAACATTGAACCGATGATATAGAGTTCTTGGTCATATTGCTACAGTATGTCTTTTTTATTACATCTATTGCTACTCAAATAACTCTGTATCATGGTGAATAATGGCGTCCTCTTGAAGCAATTAAGCAAATATGTATTGATGAATATTGATAAAAATAATATTTCTTACATGCCTTTATCTGTAAGGCTTGTGTTATGGATGCTAGGGTAACGGATATACATACTTGTATGATAGGTACAGAGATATGTAATATTTATAGAAATATATATAAATACCAATGACTCCGGTACAAATGCCCGTTCGTATTCATCACACAAACATTTAGGCCCTTTCGGATCTCGAAACGCTAGGTACGTTGTACCAAACGCTCGTCGTAATATTATCATTGTTATTATCTTACAAATGGTAATAAAAAACTATCAATTCTTCCTTATATTTTTAAGATATGGCCTGACATTTGCACCTGTCACAAAGATCTTACCTTTGTTTATAAGGTCAAAGGATATGACAAGGTACTTATTCCCGGTGACCTCTATTTAGATGACCTTGTCATTGCAAGTAACACTTTTTAACTACAGGAAACTTTAAGTACGAATTCCTTTTATGTTTACCAAATAAAGTAACCACTACCCAAAGCTTAGAAAGTTAAGTAAAAATTTAACAGAAATTGGCCTTCTCGAAACACGTAAAAATTTTTTTTTCTTACCATGTTTTTATGGTGCTCAGCTGATCGGGCTTATAAAAAAATAGCCAAAATACTAATAGCTGCCCGAATGTTCGGAACGTACCTGCTGTGCAAGAAAAAAAATCGTCTCATTCCCAGAAACACGGTACAAAAGAATGCGAACCTGTTTTGTAATAGTGGAAAGAGAGAGAGCTACTAAAAGCGCGGGAGTTTGTCTATAGTTGTGTGTGTGACTTGTTTATTATTCAAGCACCATAGTTATAAAAAGACTCATTTATATTAAATTCTATTTAGAAGATTATTTTTGAGCGTTCAAAACTAAAAGATCGACTTGTATAAATATTTGTTTTCAAGAGAAAACTGATAAAATGGATGTGAAGCACAAGAAATTTTTAAAACTAGCTGTACATTTTAATAAATACCTGATGAACATGTTATATTTAAATGTATATATTTAACGAAAAAGTATTTTAAAAATAAATATGACATCTTTTACACAAAAACTTCAACCAATATCGTCTACTATTACACTGAATATTTCAAATATCTCCTTCCTTTTTCCTCGTGAGAATTGCGAGAGAGAGCGTCGATTTGTTTCTTCACACACACGAACGTTGGCCGGAGATAACCTATCAACAAGGTTTACTTGTCCTGCAACATAATGAGGCAAAAAACGCGGGCTGCGGCGCGCCTCTCAGCTGATTCCGAGTCCTCCATTTTGAGGCGCCCTCTCACCAATGTATTCGAAGGCAGGCATTTGTATCGTTAATCCATCGCTTGTCTGTCGCTACATATCTTTTTAAACTACGAAAAGAAGGTTAAACCTACAATTTGCTAATGATTTTATAATATTAATTTCAAATTGTTGTGTTTAAACTGTTTACCTGTTAATATTTATACGTGTCTTAAGAGTTTTCAGAGGAATTTGGATATCCGTTTAGCCGTTACAGTATTGTCTATTCAAACGTTTAAGTTCGTTTCATTTTGTAAGTAGGAATAGAAGTATTCGTATGATTTATTTTTAGGTAGGTAAGCACTTCTTCTTCATTCAAGATGCCAAATGGTATGCTTTTGAACCGTCGAGTCGCTTCTTTTTGATGGTTGGAGAAGCTTGTAAAAGCTGTATTACGTTCTTTGTTGTTTTAATATTATAAAAGACGCCCTTATTTAGTACCTATATGTTAATAGGACAGGGGTTTTGACATATTATTTTTAAAGCTATCCTGCATTTTTGAAATTTGAAATTACCAGCGTATCATATTGAATTTCAGCTCGTCTCGTCCAAATGTTGAAACCAAAAGACCTTAAGAATCTCCATAACGACCGGTCCTACGCTCTCTGCATCCAGGTGCTATCCGCGAGCTTTACCAGATCGTCGGTCAACCAAGTGGGAGGCCTGTGTTTTCCGGTCCATGTTCGCTACTCGAGAACTTTTCTTCCCCAACCGCCATCAGTTCTACAAGTCATGTGCCCCGCCCAATGCCACTTAAGTTGGTCAATTCTGCCTGACTTCTGACTATGTCGGTAGCTTTGTTACTCCTACAGATCGCTTCATTTTTAATTTGACGTAGGGAAACTCCGAGCATTCGAGCATCAACCGAAACACGACATATAATTACGTAATATGTACTTACTAAGGTTTAATTGTTAGAAGAAAAATGAAAACGTTCACGGCGATGCATGCTTTTCATTTTTAGCTTGACATTTTGCCTAAAATCGGAACACTGGACAACGTGTAAAATTTCTGGACAATCCAGCCAAGTCTATCCCATCTGGCAACACTATTTTGGTAGTACAATAAACACCTTCAAATGATATTATGTAAAACTAAAAAGGTCAGTATAATTTAATTAAATTTAAGCAAAATAAATAAGATAAAAAGAAAACTATTGACTTATACAATAAATAACAAAATAATAATACGATGCAAGGCAATAAAAAAAATGTCACATTGTGTTATGTAATTTTGGAATTTTTAATTCAAAATTATTATAAATAACGATTTACAATTACATTATATTTACAGAATGAATTAATCAAATTTAAGTTATTGCAGTAACTCATTCAACTTTTTTATTTTAATTGTTGTCTATTGTGGTGTTGCCAGCTGTCCTATTAAGATTTGCACCCAAATTTTCTTGAGATTTATTAATTTTTTATTTATTTATAAACAAAGTTTCTACAGCTTTCGTATACTATTAATTATATAAAAGTGTTATTACAATTACATAAACTCATGTTTACTAGTTCTATCAGAATAAAAGGTTGATCTGTAGCAAAGATGTTGTCTGTATGTTATTAGAAAGGATATGATAAGGTTCACCCACACCAATTAGCCTAGCCCAAAAGTAAGCACTATAAGGCTTGTGTTATGGATACTACGGTAACGGATAGACATACATATATGATACATAGATATGTAATATTCATAGAAATATATATAAACACCCATCACTCAGGTACAAATGCTCGTATTCATCATAAAAACATCTGCCCCTACCAGGATTTGAACCCAGGACCGTCGGTGCGAAAGGCAGGATCACTACCGTTGCACCAAACGGTCGTCAAAACCGATGACCTACATGGATAACCTTGTCCTTAGTTCCTCTTATTTGTCAGTTAAGCAAATAAAGCGTTAATTTAAGTGTCTTGGTTCCAATTTTGTAATACGTAATAAAGAATGGAACTCTTTGCCTGTCTGTATTTCCTGATAATTACAATTTAGTGGTCTTCAAGTCAAGAGTGAATAGGTATCTTCTAGCGCATCACATCCTAGATCGCATCATTGCTTACTAATAGGTGAGATAGCGGTCAACCGATTACCAATTTGCGTTAAAAAAATATATAAAAAAGCCACCATTACCCAAAGCTTAGAAAGTTAAGTATAATTTAACAGGAATCAACCTTCTCGAAACACGTAATTTTTTTTCATAGCATTTTTTTTTAACTCAGCTGATCGGGTTTATTTATACCTAAATTTTCTTGAGCGCTATCAGAATATAAGAATTGATTTGTAACCTTTTTTGTTAATATGAAACTGGCATTAAGAACATGCTTGGTCATCTTGTGATGTACAGTGAACAATACATAAACCAATACAATATTGTAGAAATCACCATTTTGATTTTATTGTAAAATCTAACATTTCATTTTGATGTCATCAAAGGAGGTTTTAGCACAACTTTTTTATCCTAACTTGATGTGCTTTTACCATAATTATCAAATAAATAACAAAAAGGAACCATAATATAAAAATCAATATTAAAGATATTTCTTATATTTCTTTGTAGAAATACATTTGAAATACGATCTGTGTTCGAAATTACACAATCTGAGGTTACTTTTGCCATAGTTGTTTAATAATAAATAAACGTTTATCTAATATTCCTGAGTTTCCAAGCAGATTAATTTTTAATTATACTATCATCGTCTCTGGCACATAAGTCTTTTTTTATTTATGTTTATATATTACGTTAATTAATATGTACTTATGAATGTAGTTGTTAGTGTACGGATCTGTGTTATCCTAATAGTCTTAATATAAAGAAACTATTTGCAAACCAATTCCCAAAAGGCGTCTCTTGGGAAGCGAAATAATAATAGCAATCAATGATAAATAATATGTATATTTAAAATTTACAAGTTCTTAGTAAAAGATCAAAAAGGTCTGTCCATGTGCCAAAGACAAAACTATACTTTAAAACGTAACTGGTTTGTGTCGAAAAAAAAAAGAAACTAAAGATTTTCGTTTCATAATAAAAGACCCGTCGGACGGCCCGCTCAGCTGATTCTCCCGCCATTCCGGCGGCGTCAACTCCAATACTCCTTTATAATTGCTTTTGTCCGAAATATTTTGTTAAATATTGTATTTTAGAGTGAACAATAGCCTTTTTGTGACCGAAGAGGCGCGTTTTCTCACGTAATAAAACCTACAAACATAACTGTGCAGTTCTTTCTGTTAGAACGACGAAGGAATACAGCGCTGTGCGGCTTAAATGGGTGCTTATCGTTAAGTTGTCGCGTGGTATAAAACAGCTGATTTTGGCGCGCTTTCGTCGGCCATTGCTGCTGGTTAGCAGTTGAATCTTGAAACAGGTTGGTTGCTAAGTGTATCGGAGTGCCGATTCGCATTACTTTGTGCGCTTCATGTACCGTTGGTTATTTCGTAAGAAGGATGTATACTTTAAATATATTATCAAGTTTCTGTGTGGACAGTATTTTGTATAGAATTTTTTTTTCTTAATTTTATAAATGACAAAAGTAACTCATAATATGTGTTACTTCTGCCAGTGTTAACTTTTGTTCGATTTTAAAGTTTTCTTATGAATGATTAGTCTTGAAAGCAATTGAGACTTTTAAGTCCTAATGCTTAAAAAGTAGAATTATTTTGGTGAAACCTGCAAGACCAATTTAAATGAGTATTGAGTTAAAAGCGAGTTTAAAGACCACACATAGAACTGTGTTTCCACAAAAGAACTCAAATTATTAAACGAACTTCAAGTATTTTTAATGAACTTTCGTATTTTGTAATAAAACTAGATCGACTGGAAGTACCCTTTAGCTTTTGATTTCCTCGCGAGTAGTTGCGAGTTCGAAAATATGCGGCTTAAATTGCTATTTCTTTTGATTGCGTTGACGTTAAAGTTTGATTTTGTTACAGCTCAAAGGTATTATAGACCTGAGTATTTGATATGAATTTCAATTTAATACCTCTACGCGTTCATGAGAAAAGAGGTAGTATCTTTAAAATTTCCAAAAATATTTTATATAATATGATGTAACTAAAAATTTACGGTTTTTGCAATTTTTCCTTTATCTGTACTATTAGACGTTACTTCGTACGAAATTTCAAGGTTCTAAGTCTACGAGAAGTACCCTGTAGGTTTGATTCCCGTGCGAGTTTCGAAAATTTGCGGAAATTTGCGGCATAAGCGTCTGTATCTTTTGATTGCTTTGGCTTAGGAGTTTGATTTTAACACAGCTCCAAGGGACAGTAGGCCTGAGTATTGGATATAAATTTTAGTTTGATACCTCCACGCGTTCCTGAGAAAAACAGTCTTGACAGACGGACGGACGGACAACAAAGTGATCCTATAAGGGTTCCGTTTTGTCCTTTTGAGATACGGAACCCTAAAAAACAAAAGAGTTACTACCTTGGTGGGTCCATATTTTCCAAATTAAATTCCAATTCTTTTTTTTCCATTTGGTCCAGATCGAATAGACTTCCTGAAGAATTCAAATTATCAAATTAAAACCAAATCAACAAAATCAAATTATGTATTAAACTTAAATAGTCAATTAATAATCACAGAAGCTCAGGGGGTGTTAACACTTAAAACAAATTAATATAAAACAAATAAACATATATTTCTAAAACACTTTCCTCTAACTTTTATAATTTAAAAATTATTAAACAACTTTTAGCTTATTTTGAATTAAATTATTTTTTTTGATAATTGGACACTATTTATTAATTTGATAATTATAATTAAAATATTATATACTAATATAGATTTCAGTTCCTTTGTTACTAACCATAATGAGACATAGTTTCTTGATAAAATAAATTAATTGATAAATATTCGAATCAAGACCAGAAAAGTGAGTCTATTTTTAAGAGGACTCCTTTAAGACTATGAATGATGGATAAACGATCAATGGAATAAATGAAACATTATGCTTTTTCAATCCCATTGCGATTTCAGTAAAGATGTATCTATTAAGAAGAATCTTCGCAGGCGTCTTGAGATTACACAACAAAGCCTCCTGCTGTTTCACTTGCCAATACTAAAATTATTTTTACTAGGTCTGCAATGCATGTTTCTGTTTGCAAATACTGAGCGAAGCATTACCTTTCCTTCGTTTGTGAGTTTTGGCGCCAAATTTCATCAATGTAGTCTCAGCGGTTTGGCTGTGATCAGCTTTTGAATTATGATTGGTGATTATTCCTCCATGGTTACAATCATTTATGTTCATGCCAAAATTCGTTAGAATCGGTTGAACCGTTAAGTAGCAGGAGGGACACAAGCGAAATTTGTGAGTTGCCTAAAAGAGAGCTTCACTCAATAAATGGTTAGGAAAAAAAATTACAATTATTATACACGACCGTTTGGTGCAACGGTAGCGATCCTGCCTTTCGCAATGACGGTCCTGGGTTCGAGTCCCGGAAGGGGAAGATGATTGTGTAATAAATACGAACATTTGCATTTGTACTCCCATAAAAGCATAACTGAGCGTTTAATACGTATACGATGGAGTGGCTTGCGTATCGGTTTCCATGGTAACACCATACCGAGGTCCCGAGTTCAATTCCCGACTAAGACATTGGAGAAAATGAACTTCTCTATATTGTTTCGAGTCTGGGTGTTGTTGTACCGTCTTCTGAATCCATAACCCAAGTGCTTGATGTTGTCTAATATTAGAAAAAAAAAGTTTTAAGTCATTACCAGAAGGTAGCATTTTTTAAGGTTTGCTATAAGGAAAGGCAATGGTACAAATCCCATTCAGCCTAGTATTCAATTTTTTTTTTAATTAATGATGATGAGAGTTGATTTATGAATGATAGATGATCAATGGGTGATGAATGAATAATAAAAGAATACCTTTCCCTAACTTTTAGTAATGGTGTGGAGTTTTAATGAAAGACACCTTACACTATTTTATTTCACTTCACAACTCGTAAGTAGAAATATTTAGTGTTTAACATACATAATCCAATATTATAAAATAAAAATAATTGTTTCTTACATTCATTCCAATTAGCCTAGCCCAAAGTAAGCACTGTAAGGCTTGTTTTATGCATACTAGGGTAACGGATAGACATACATATATGATACATAGATATGTAATATTCATAGAAATATATATAACGTAGTATTTAATCCAGTTGGATTTTTAGAAAGAGTGACGCCAGCAATGCTGACGTCACTATTGCTATCACTAGGCTCGCTCATTGCAAATAATGAACACCGAAGTTGATTTCAAATAATAAGCTTTAATTTACTTTTACAAAAGTCAAACTAAACGTCATAAATCGGTATAACAATATCCTTAGGTACTCACAGTTTTTGAAGTCCAAGATTTTCACACTCTTTCCTCTACCAAAGCTAATTCAGTAATGAATCATATCTCGCCTTACCGTGTTACTTAATACCAATCAAAAAATGGCGTCAGGCGGAAACATCGAGTAGTCAAAACATGATTTTAGTAATAACAATTTAACAAGAAGATTTTTCACAGTAACAAAATAATTTGTAAAGTAATTAATTAATATTACGATTTAATTTTAGTCCTTAACTATTAATTAGTTAAACTTTAAATCATAAATTGATTTCTCAGTTGAAACATCCGTGGCGCCAAAATGGCGGCGCACGTTTCGATTAGTAAACCAGTTCAAATAAGTTTATTCGTTTTAAGTTTATGACCAAACGTTACACAAAACCTACTGTTTGCTATTTAAAAATCACGATAAGAATTTAGAATGAATTAAATAAATATAAATAGGCCAAAGTAATTATCACGAACTTAAATTAACCAAAGTAATTTCTTAATTAAGTCTTGCGTCGACACGGCCATTCTGCGAGACGGTGCGTGCTCTGCACTAGTCTCGGTTCTGGAAAAGAAATAAATAGGCTCTCTCAGATAGGTATCCGTTGCCAGGTATACTGGCTGATAATTTGGTAGCAGCTACATTTGCTTAAGATGATGGCGTTATGAATCTTAATGATCATGACCGCAGCAATCATTTATTATTGTCAACTACACATAAAGTTAATATATTAAGCAGGCAAAGTATGTTGTAGGCGATGTATTTAATAAGCATTAATCTCAAAGTTTGTCAATTTGAATAAAACAACCTAGTATAAGTTTAAGAAATAGGATGTACATATGCTGTAGAAGGAAGTGAGCGAAGTTTATATTATTACAGCACGGAAACTATTCAGATACCGTAGTTTTTTTTTTTATTTATTTTTTTATTATTATTTTTTTTATCTTTTTTTTTATTTTTTTTTTTTTTGTTGTACCAATGCAAATGCTCCACGCATACTTGCATGTTTATCTTACTTAGGAATGATGCTGAGGCCTGGGCCTTAATTTTATGACCGTGGTCCTCAGGGGCTCTTAAAGTGACATAGAAATAGGAAAGGAACCCGGGAATTAGTAATTTGTACAGTCTATTACTTAGTGAAATATTAGTCATTAGTATTGACTAAAATTTCAAGTTTTTTTTTTATTATTTTTTTTTTTTTTTATTTTTTTTTTTAATATTTATCGTGTATCGGGTTAATAAAATGTATTAAGATTGATACCAGAACACTAACCTGATTAATGAGGCATCCAGCAACTAGACAGTTTGGGACGTGGACGGCAGTGGTTCTTTTGGTTCATCAGCGAGATGAGCTGTTGTCTGCTGTTGGTTTTCGTCATCAAAACCCGTCGACACGGTTTCTTGCTCTCCAGGTTGAGGAGCTCGGCGCAGTTGATCGTGAGCAACCTTGCGTGGCCGTCCTTTGCCTGTCACACGCTTTACCATGTAGCGGTCATTGTCCAATATTTTGTAGACCTCGTATGGTTCACTATATTTCAGATCCAGGGACGTTTGGTTTCGCGGGTTATTCTTGATAAGTACATAGTCACCTCTTTGGAATGGGCGTAGTTTGGCTTTATTTCTATCAAAACGCTTTTTGTCATATACAGCCGCAGCTGCCATTTTCTGCTGCACATGCTGATCAAGCATGTCAAAATCGATCAATTCACTCTCTATGTTCACCAATCTTAAAAGTTCTGGTGGTACACTGTGTTGACGGCGTGTCAGAAGAGTCAGTGGTGAAACCCCTGTTATCCTGTGTGGGGTACAGTTAAATGCCAGTTGAAGGGCTTCTAAAGATGTATGCCAGTTTTCGGTGTCATAGTTTTTTATCATAGTTAACGCGTTTTTCAGGGTGCTCATCACTCTTTCGACTTGTCCATTTGCTCGGCTTACTCCTGGCGCTATGGCATGTATATTAATACCATATCGATCGCAGTATACTTTGAAGTCACCTAGAAATTCACGACCGCCATCAACTACAACTTGGACTGGAGTTCCAAATAAGTGCACAACTCGTTTCAGCGCAGCTAGGCTGCTGCTTTGACTCTTGTCGTTAGAGTAACTGAGTAGTATGTACTTAGTGAATGCATCGATGATGACTATCACGTACTCATTCTGACCTTCAACATTTCTTGTACCAAGCTTACCGGTAAAGTCCACATGAATGACTTGAAATGCTGTAGTGGGTTTCTGAATTGGGTGAAGCTGCGCTTGAATTGCACCCGAAGGCCCCTTTGAAGTTCTGCATATTACGCAATTGTCGACAAACCTCCTGACAATTGTGTTAATATTAGCAAACCAGTAAGTTTCTTTTAGTTTTTGGAGAGTTTTTTCCCATCCGGGGTGGTGCAGCGATGTGTGAAAGGAATTTATCAAACTCCACTGGAATGACTTTGGTGCTACTATTGGTTTGTACGTACCGAGTATAGGATCCGTAAGTATTTTTTTTAACACACCCTCTTCTAAAACAAATCCTGTAGCTGGATTGTCCGTAGACATGCTGTCAATTAACGGACGAAGAACATCATCGCGTCGTTGCTCTATCTGCAGCCACTCAGTATCTCTGGTCATGAAGTTGACTGTTTTTTCAGCTATATGGTTTCTGCTAAAAAAATCAGCGTGCTGTAGTCGCTCACCTTTTCTATACTCGACTTCAAAATCGTAGTTCTGCAGAAAGGCCCACCAACGATGGATTCGTGGAAGCAAATCCTTTTTGTGCTTTGATGCTTTCAAGGCGTTACAGTCTGTAATGACTTTGAATTTGCGGCCATATAAATAGTGCCGAAAATGTTTCACAGCCCTTACCACCGCCAAAGTCTCCAGTTCGTACGAATGGTAACGGCTCTCGGCATCCGTGGTACGTTGGCTCATGTACGCAACTGGATGCCGGCGGTCCCCGATGATCTGGACCAGGACTGCTCCATAGCCAAGGCTACTTGCGTCCGTATAGAGTTCGATTGGTGAGTCTTCCTGGAAAAGTGCAAGGGTGGGCGCAGTAGACAAGTATTGTATAACTTGGTTACGAGCCTCGTCGTGTCTGTCACTCCATTCCCATTTGGAATCTTTCTTCGTTAATTCATAAAGTGGTACCATTAAACGTGAAAAATTGGGAATGAAGCGTCTGAAGTACCCGGCGAGACCATTAAATTGCCGAACTTGTTTTGCCGTTTGTGGAATAGTTGCCTTTGTTAAAGCCTCTACCTTTCTTGGACTAGGGCTGACTTGCCCATTTGTGACTATATTGCCCAAGTACTCAATAGAGCGTTTAAAGAAGGCAGTTTTGTCTATATTAATTGAGAAACCAGCTTTCTCTAGGGATATCAGTATTCGTTCGATATGGGCGAGACCTTCACCAAACTCTCTACATTTTGAGAGCACATCATCAACATAAACTTGGCATATTTGATCTGGTGAATTAAGAAGAGCCGCCAAAGCCCTATTTATGCATCTTTGGTAAACAGAGCATGCGTTACTAAGTCCGAACGGCATGGCGAGATACTCATACATGCCGTCTGGGGTAACAAAAGCAGTTTTCTCAACAGAACTCTCAGCAATAGGAATTTGGTGAAATCCAGCTGCCATATCGAAAGTAGAGAAGTAAAGACCCCCCGCCAATTGATCTATTTGATCAGAAATTATCGGCAGCGGGTAGTGATCTCTTAGGGTATTTCTGTTCAGTTCACGGTAGTCCACACACATGCGATCTTTACCATTTTTTTTCTTGACTAGTATGATTGGACTAGCGAAAGGTGATTTGCTCTCACGAATGATTTTGTGCTCGAGAAGTTCATTAACAATATCACGCACCTTTTCTCTTTCAACCGGACTTAATCTGTATGGCCTACGCTCTACACACTTGTTTGGATCTTTTAAGCGTATCTCTAATACGCCAGTATTGACGCGTGTGCGAGGATAACCGCGGATGAACAGGTGTTCGAACTTGTTGAGCAATATTTTGAGTTGGCTTATTTGATCAGCGTCAGTTAAATCACAATCTAAATCATCGAATTTTATGCTGTGTGATTGCATATGGTAGACCACCGGTTGATGAACCAATTTTGCACCCCAAGAGCTCACCACTACACTCAGATTAGTATTTTCGACAAGATTCATCCCTATTAGTATATCTGAGCACACTTCGTAGTCCGGGACCACGTGAAACTGTAGTTCTACTTGCAAATTATCTATTATACAAACAGTTACTAACGTTGATAGTGACACTACCGTAAACTGCCCTATTCCTTTCAAATAATTGACAGCATCTATTCTTTTACCGGGCAATTTTGCAGCCAGTGATTCACGTATTAAAGAACATTCCGCCCCACTATCGAAAACCGCTGACAACTTTAAATCTCCAATTACCACTGGCATAGAATTTAATTTCGTTATGCCCACACAATTCACATTAGAGACTATCGCACGTTCACGTTTATAACAAGTCTCGTAAGTGTGACCTACTCTCGAACAAAACGTACATGTCGGTTTGTTATCTTTTTGAGACACGGATTTATTATCCAGATGAGGCAGCTGAATATTACCGGTTTTATTCCGAAAGTAACAATCTCGCGTATCATGTCCGGGCTTTTTACAAAGTTGGCAGAATGATGATGATTTGTCAGACAATCGCTGTCGCTTGACAGGGCCTTGTTGTACGTTTGATGTACTCGGGTAAGAACGCTTAGTGCGTCGTATGGTCGAAGCTACTGAAATCAATTCGGGTACAGAAGTGGCCCTAGCATTCAACAATTCGATTCTCAATCGCTCATCCCCAACGCAACCAATTACAGCTTCAACTGCGTCATCATTGGATAATTTGTCTTTGGTGATACGTCGCCATAAAATCCAAGCCTGTGATAAAAATTGCGCAATGTCTTTAGAATTGTCATAACTATGTTCTCGAAAACGAGCGACATCGCGCGAATATCTATTCTCAGGTTCAAATGTTGTAATTAAAACATCGCGCAATTCCTGCCACGTGCTGGTGGAGACAAGCCAGTTATCGACCCATAACCTTGCGCGACCTTTAAGTAAACTACCTGCTTTCATTCTTACATCATAATCGCTCAGGTTATAGGTCTCCATAGCGGTGGTTACATGCTGACACCATTCGCGTACACCAATATTCGTGTCCGGATCGTATGATGGCAGAAATACATCGTTAATTTTTACTTTTGAATCCGGTAATGTAGTTAAACGATCGGACATATGCTTCATTACTTGCAACATTTGCGAGAACAGCTCAGCCGGAACACCGTTAACAGATGTGTTATTAATTTCATTGTTTGTACTAGAAGACCGAGCAGAAGTGGATGCTGATCCCACTTCTGATAACGTAGTATTTAATCCAGTTGGATTTTTAGAAAGAGTGACGCCAGCAATGCTGACGTCACTATTGCTATCACTAGGCTCGCTCATTGCAAATAATGAACACCGAAGTTGATTTCAAATAATAAGCTTTAATTTACTTTTACAAAAGTCAAACTAAACGTCATAAATCGGTATAACAATATCCTTAGGTACTCACAGTTTTTGAAGTCCAAGATTTTCACACTCTTTCCTCTACCAAAGCTAATTCAGTAATGAATCATATCTCGCCTTACCGTGTTACTTAATACCAATCAAAAAATGGCGTCAGGCGGAAACATCGAGTAGTCAAAACATGATTTTAGTAATAACAATTTAACAAGAAGATTTTTCACAGTAACAAAATAATTTGTAAAGTAATTAATTAATATTACGATTTAATTTTAGTCCTTAACTATTAATTAGTTAAACTTTAAATCATAAATTGATTTCTCAGTTGAAACATCCGTGGCGCCAAAATGGCGGCGCACGTTTCGATTAGTAAACCAGTTCAAATAAGTTTATTCGTTTTAAGTTTATGACCAAACGTTACACAAAACCTACTGTTTGCTATTTAAAAATCACGATAAGAATTTAGAATGAATTAAATAAATATAAATAGGCCAAAGTAATTATCACGAACTTAAATTAACCAAAGTAATTTCTTAATTAAGTCTTGCGTCGACATATATAAATACCCATGACTCAGGTACAAATGCTCGTATTCATCATACAATCATTTGCCCCTTCGGGGATTCGAACCCAGGACCGTCGGTGCGTAAGGCAGGATCCCTACTAACGGTCGAAAACGGTAGTGTTGGATATTAGCACGCATTAATATCCAGCACTACACAATTTAAAAAAAAAACCGCTCCCGCCAAAAAACCCCATTAAGGCATTAAATAATAAATAAAAAAAACTTAATTAAATAGAAAAAACGCACTCAGCTAGTTATTCTTGTTTGCATAGAAATTTAAAAAATATAAAAAAAACTAAATGGCTATTTCATTATAATCAATTGTCTAAACATTTGTAAAAATGTTTCTTTCGAATACGAGAGGATATTCCTCTCATTGATAAGACATCGCTGGCCTATAGGGTAAGAAGTAGAAATTTACTAGAAAATTGCACAAGGCTCGGTACATTTGAAAGTTAAACATTAAACTCAGTTAAAACTAAACTCTCAACCAAGCTACGGCCGCCTTACAAGCTTAGGTGCCTTAGATGCTTTAAATGGTGATGGGGAAACTTACCTTGGTACAAAACTTAGATTTTGAACTTTTTATGATTCAAATTGCCGCCTGTCGAAAAGTTTAGGTCGCTGGTTTAATAATTGCTAAATGCCGTGCACCGTTGTTTACATGTGTAGGACACATAGATAAAAATAGAAATAATTTTATATTCTAAACTCATCCCAAACCGCAATAGAGTCGAGTTATAAATTTTTCTGTCCGCTAATTATTGAGCGAAGCTCTCTTTTTTTTTAGGCAACTCACAAATTTCGCTTGTGGCCCTCCTGCTACTTAACGGTTCAACCGATTCGAACGAATTTTGACATGAACATACATGATTATAACCTGACGGACATAGGCTATGTAAAAAAATATATACTTTACCATGGAGGAATAATCACCGAAAGAAAAATTCAAAAGCTGATCACAGCCAAACCGTTGATACTTTGAGCGACATTGATGAAATTTGGCGCCAAAACTCACATCGTGGTAGTGACTAATGTGCAAAAAAAAGTTTTGAAATCGGACATACCATCGAGGAATAATCACTCTTCAAAAATCTAATTCAAAACCATTGAAAAAAGTTCACATGCAAAATAGAATTTTTCAATTTCAAATGTGAAAAGTCCAGCAAAGCCCTTTTCGACCTGAAAGGTTAGGTTAGGTAAGGTCAGGTGGTGAGGTTAGGTAAGTTAGTGCTTCGCTCAGTATTTGCAAACAGCAGCATGCGTTGCAGACCTAGTAATTTTCGGCAGCCGCCATCCAAACCTCTTTTTTCAATTTTGGCACCAATTCCATTTTTAAAAACGATACTTTTTCATAGAGTTGCTGTTCCCTTGCCCATAGTTTAAAAGGAGGTGGAGGATGATATAAATAGTAAAATAAATATGTGTAATATATGAACTGTGGTGAATTGTATGAGTGTAGCCATGTGTTCAGTACAACAAGATCTATTTGGTTACGATTCCAAATTCTTTATGGGCAGCGTAGCCGTCAAACGACGTTTACTGCCGCTCGCATTTTGTTTGTTGCGTGGCAACCACATATAATAAAATATAACAAAAATCTTACGTGAAATAACTAGCAAACACAGCAGCTCAGTGCACTCAAGAAAACCAGCACTGTTATACAGTCCACTTGTCACGAAGAGGCGGGCCCGCCGGACATCATCCTCATCAGCCTAACCCGTGCACCAGCGAGCGGCGCGGCGGAGACGAGAGACGGTGAGCTGCCCTTTTCTCTACATATTTTTTGGTCCTTCGAGCCGGATTCTTGTTGTGCTGATATTGTCGTTAGGAGAACGTGGTGCGTGCCAGACTAGAGCGCTGCCCGGTTTCGCCCTAACGAGCAAGATACCTGCTCATCTTGCTAACTCTTATTAGTTACTTTTCCAAATATTTTTATTACATCACTACCAACATGGCCGAGCTGGAGCAACTTTTGGTTGAACGCGATTTCGTATTCCAGAGCCTCCAAGAAACGTTGGATATTGCGAATAGGGATAGAAAACAATTTCAGTGCAGAGTCGCTGACTTGAATTCATTAAAAAAGGATTTTATGCGTATACAGCCTAAAATAGAGAAATTGCGTATTAAGTCCGAATCATTTAATTCTGAAACAGAGCTTTTGTGTCGTAATAAATTTTCGACACTCTTTTACGAAATAAAGGCCGAAGCCGACATAAATAAAGAAGTCGAAAATTCAAAATTAAATAATAGTTCCGGATCCCATTGCCAGGTCCGACCCAAAATTAAACTTCCACCTCTTTCGTTGCCTGAATTTAGTGGTGACCCTACTTCGTGGAATTCATTTTATGATTTGTTTAATTCATTAATTAACGATAATGAATCATTGAGTGATATTGAAAAATTTCGATATTTGCTTCTCTCTGTACACGGAGAACCCTTGACTTTGGTAAAGTCTATACCGCTTACGGCTAATAAAGGCGGGAACATATTATTAAAACGCGACGCGACGCAACGTGTCGACACCCGATATGCACCGTGCACATTACCAACACGCGACGCGACGACATACTAGCAATTTTTGAATACAGTTTGCTTCCAGCAGCGGAAGTGTATGGTTATATACAATGGCTTTAATAAATAACGAGAGTCAGATGCAGGCTTTGAAGAAGATTTGATGCAAATTTTGTGTACATATATGATACTTAAACGACTCAATAAAAAGAGAATAACTAGGGTACATGAAATAAATCAAATGAGAAATATGTGTGGTGAATATCATACTCTGTATCTGGATACAGAGTATGATAGGTCTGGACCTACTTCAAGATAATGAAAGATTTCATATGTACTATCGGGTTATTCAATATCTTGAATTGGCAATTTCTTCCCATGCATCATTTATGACAGTATAATTGCTGTATATAGCGAAATTCATGTCATATAGAACAGGATATTGTCTTACCAACTTTTTTAATTTTTCGTCGGTCATTTCGCTAAATAAATGCAAGAATTAATATTAATTTGGCATAAATTCCGTTTCACAGTTTGAAGAATAGGGATGGGGTCAAAGAATTCGTATATGCTGTGTGACAGTTCTCGAACGACTGACGCGTGGCGTCGGGTGTTGCCTAGAAACATACCGCGCACGCTACGTCGGATGGCGTGTTTACCCCCACCATGGACAACACACCGACCTGGCCCGTCTGGATCGGGTGGCGTGTCCGCGCATGGCGTTGCGTCGGGTGTTCATAGTATGATTCTGGTCTATAGAAAACAATACATTTGATTCAACTCAACACGCATCGCGTTTCGTCGGGTCGCGTCGCGTTTTAATAATGTGTTTCCGCCTTAATTATTTGATTGCTATTGATATTTTGCAACAACGTTATGAAAATAAAGGCGGGAACATATTATTAAAACGCGACCCGACGCAACGTGTCGACACCCGATATGCACCGTGCACATTACCAACACGCGACGCCACGACATACTAGCAATTTTTGAATACAGTTTGCTTACAGCAGCGGAAGTGTATGGTAATATACAATGGGTTTAATAAATAACGAGTGTCAGATGAAGATTTTGAAGAAGATTTGATGCAAATTTTGTGTTCATATATGATACTTAAATGACTTAATAAAAAGAGAATAACTAGGCGTTAATGGGTACATGAAATAAATCAAAAGAGAAGTATTATACTTCAAGATACTGAAAGATTTTATATGAAAGATTTCATAAGATTTCACTATTGGTTTATTCAATTTCTTGAATTGGCAATTTCTTCCCATGCATATAGCGAAATTCATGTCATATAGAACAGGATATTGTTTTACCAACTTAATTAATTTTTCGTCGGTCATTTCGCTAAATAAATGCAAGAATTTATATTAATATGGCATAAATTCCGTTCCACAGTTTAAAGAATAGGGATGGTGTCAAAGAATTCGTATATGCTCTTTGACAGTTCTCGGACGACTGACGCGTGGCGTAGGGTGTTGTCTAGAAACATACCACGCGCGCCGCGTCGGATGGCGTGTTTACCCCCACCATGGACAACACACCGACCTGGCCCGTTTGGATCGGGTGGCGTGTCCGCGCATGGCGTCGCGTCGGGTGTTCATAGTATGATTCTGGTCTATAGAAAACAATACATTTGATTCAACTCAACACGCATCGCGTTTCGTCGGGTCGCGTCGCGTTTTAATAATGTGTTTCCGCCTTAAGCGTATCATAGCAACCAAACATTTAGATAAAATTCTTGACATTGAAGCTATGTCTGACAAACCGTATTTGAGTGAACGCGGTATTCGAAATATTCTTACCGTGTATTATGAAAATATTGGTGCGTTACGTGTTATGCATTTTCCGACAAATAATTGGAGTTTTCTATTATTGAAAATTATTTTGCGAAAATTATCGCCATATACTAGGCGGCGTTTCGAGCAGTCACTTGACTCTTCAGCTTCGATTCCTGATATTGAAGACTTGCTTGCTTTTCTCAAAAAGGAGTTAGTTACTAGTGAGGTGATGGCCAGCTCGGCTCCGTCGACGTCACCTCCTCATAGGAAGCAGCTTGAGTCGTTGTCAACACGCTCTACCGCGGACGCGGCGCATGCGCCTTTTTCGCGATTTGCGATATCTAAAAGCAAGCAAGTAATGCCCGCTTTATGTGCGTCTACGTCAAAACAGCCCGACAAACCTGAGTCTAAATCTGAAAAGGCTAAATATGTAATTTATTGTGCTTTCTGCAAAGTCAATCCGCATTTACTGACTAAATGTGACAAATTTTTGAATCTTTCCGTGGCCGATCGTCGTGCATTTGTTTCTTCTAATGGCCTTTGCTTTAACTGTCTGACATGTGGTCATAACGTCAATCAATGTAAATCACGTTATGTTTGCAAGCAGTGTTCAGGGAAACACCATTCTTTGCTTCACTTAGATAAAATTAAGGCACCTGAAACAACTGACGAACGGGCTTCTTCGTCCTCGTCATACGCGTCAGCGGAATGTGCACAAAACATTGAGAAAAATACTGCAGCTTTAAGCGTTTCTTCTGATGCTGCTCCTATTGACAAGAGTGTCTATAAATCGACTTATTTTATTCTATTGCAAACAGCCCTTATTGATTTACATCCCGGTGGTAACAGTTCTAAAGCTCCACTTACAATCAGGGCTCTTGTTGATCCTGGTGCTCAAACATCGCTCATAACTGAATCGTGCATTCAAAAATTAGGCTTGACACGTTTTCAACCTTTTGAACACAGTTCCATATCACCCGTTGGTGACCGCGAACGTTTTGATGTGACTCCCAGGAACAAGTTAGAACCTAAAATATATATTGAAGCTAACGTTCTTCCTAAAATTGTAAATTATGTTCCAAATATAAGGAGTAAAGCAACTAATTATGAACTTTTGCCTCATCTGAATAACTTACCTCTGGCAGACCCAGAGTTCCGATCCTCGCGCCCAGTGGATCTGTTGATAGGTGGAGATTATAGTGACTTAATTCTGAAAAGTGATAATATAGTTGGACTTCCTGGAACTCCAGTTGGTGTGAATAGCATTTTTGGATATCTTCTCACTGGAAAAATTAAAAATGATTCTTTTTCGAAGTTGAATGTTTGTTTAACACCTATCGCAGCGGACAGCTTACTTCAGCGGTTTTGGGAGTTAGAATCAGTTTCTGAAACTCAAATGCTTACACCTGAGGAAAAGTTGTGCGAAGCTATATTTGTCCAAACTCACGAAAGGCTTTCGTCAGGGAGATATGTTGTCTCTTTACCGTTTAAGCCCGAGGCTCCCCCGTTAGGGAATTCATGTGAAATTGCACTCTCACGTTTTCGTAAATTAGAATTCCGTTTCTCTAAAAATCCTGACCTACATACTGAAAACAAGAAATGTGTCGAAGAATATATTGAACTTAATCATATGGAATTAGTTCCTGAAGCTGTGAAAAATAAACCTGATTCAGATGTTTATTATGTTCCACATCATTGCGTAGTTAGGAAAGATGCTGCAACTACCAAAACACGCGTTGTTTTCGATGCGTCTTGTAAAACAAAAAGTAACAGATCGCTGAATGACAATTTATTATGTGGCCCCAAACTACAACAAGATATTGTTAAGGTCCTGCTGAAGTTTCGAATTCATCCCATAGTTTTTACTGCCGATATTAAGATGATGTATCGAATGATTAATGTTCGCGAATCCGATCGTGACTTTCAACGTGTCCTTTGGCGTGCAAGTCCTGCACAACCTGTTCAAGAGTACAGGCTTTTTACTGTTACTTTCGGCGTTAGTTCATCGCCTTATTTAGCTTTACGTACGTTGCGACAACTCGCATTTGATGATGGTGATAAGTATCCAAGAGCTAAACGCGTTCTATTAAATGATGTTTTTGTAGATGATACGGTGACAGGTACTTCATCTGTTGAGGAAGCTCTAATTCTCCAGAAGGAATTAATTTCTCTGTGTCGCGCGGGTGGATTTGAACTTCGCAAATGGAGTAGTAATTGCCCTGAAGTACTGGCTGTAGTTTTAGCTGAAGACAACAAAAGTGAAGCTCTTGTTCTTTCATCTCTCGAAGGTGATAATGATAATGTTGTCAAGGTTCTGGGCCTTAAGTGGATGCCACGACAAGATACATTCACATACAACGTCTGCCAGCCACAGTGTAGTGAAAAATATACAAAGCGCTCCATCCTTAGCGAAATGTCAAAAATTTATGACCCATTAGGCTTTCTGGCACCTGTGATTATTTCAGCCAAAATATTAATGCAATCTCTTTGGCTCTCCGGCGTTGAATGAGATGAATCTCCCCCACCACAAATCCTTGCTGTATGGAATAGATTCGTCTTAGAGCTCTCATTGTTGTCTCAAATATCACTACCTCGCCACGTTGTTCCTAAAAAGGTTCCTATTGAAATTCATGGGTTTTGTGATGCATGTGAAAAAGCATATGCTGCATGCGTTTATATACGGTCAGTGGACCTTCAAAGATGTGTTCGTGTTCATTTGTTAATAGCCAAAACGTGAGTTGCGCCTATCGCTCGTGTTTCTATACCCCGGCTAGAATTGCTAGGTGCTTTACTTTTGTCAAAATTGATAGAATTCGTTGTTGAGACTTACAAGGAGTTTGTACAAATTGAGAAGATTTATGCCTGGACAGACTCGTCAATTGTTCTCGCTTGGTTGAAATCTCATGAGTCCCAAGATTGGAAAGTGTTTGTTTCGAATCGTATTACAATAATACTCGATCGTGTTCCTACGTCACAGTGGCGTCATGTACGGTCGGCGGAAAACCCGGCGGATGCTGCTTCTCGCGGAGTTCTCCCTTCAGAACTAAACCATGACTTATGGTTCTCTGGCCCTGTTTGGTTACGTCAGCCAGAACATCAGTGGCCTCAACTTCTTCCAAGCTATGAAACTAACGAAGAAAAACGTGTCAAAGTTCTTATCACAGAGTCGAAAGATGAGACAAGCATCGACTTCCTAAACAAATTTTCTAAATTGGGCAAGCTCCTTCGGATTGTGTCTTTATTGTTTCGCTTTTGTCACAAGTGTAAGCGGGATCGAAATTACCAAAGTCAAGTGATTACGGTCGATGAAACCAAATACGTGCTTAACCGACTTATTTTTCAAGTTCAACAAAAAGCATTCGACAAGGACATTAAAAATATTCGTGAAAACAAACCATGCTCTACTGGTTTACAAAAATTAAAACCATTCATTGATGATGTAGGATTTCTCAGGGTCGGCGGCAGAATTGAGAGATCTCATTTAAATTATGAGGCCAAACATCAGTTGATCTTACCAAAAGACCATTTCCTTACCGTACTACTAATATGGCATTATCACATTTCGCACTTACATGTTGGGCCTCAAACTTTACGGTTTCTTCTGTCTCAGAAGTATTGGATTCTGTCCGCTCGAAATGCAATTCGTAAATGTACACGTCGTTGTATACAGTGCTTTCGCGTGCGACCATCTGCACCTCAGCCATTAATGGCGCCGTTGCCGGACTATCGCGTCCGCCCTGCTCGACCGTTCCTGAAAGTAGGCGTAGATTACGCTGGTCCTTTTCAAATACGTGTCAATAAATTGCGGAATAGTAAAATATACAAGGCCTATGTTTGCGTGTTTGTTTGCATGTCTACTAAAGCGGCTCATTTGGAACTAGTACCGGATCTGACTACGCAAGCTTTTGTATTTGCACTAAGACGATTCGTATCGCGTCGCGGACTTTGCACTGACATTTTTTCAGACTGTGGTCGAAATTTCGTCGGTTGTGACCGGTACTTGAAACATCTTTATACGTTTCTGAAAAATCATGAAACTGACATGCAACGTTTCTTTGAGGGCGCTGGTATACGCTGGCACTTCAATCCCGCTTATGCGTCCCATTTCGGTGGACTGTGGGAAGCTTGTGTCAAAAGCTTTAAGCAACATCTATTTCGGGTCATCGGTGCACAAATCCTGACTTATGACGAGTTCAATACTCTGCTTCATCAAATAGAAGCTATATCAAATTCAAGACCCCTATGTCAAGTCAGCAACGATCCATCCGACCCGTTGCCTCTGACACCCGCACATTTCCTTATCGGTGGACCACTCGCTTCTCTACCAGAGTACGATTTTGGAAGCTTAAATATGAGCCGCTTAGACAGATGGCAAATGGTGCAGCAAATGCTCCAACATTACTGGAAACGATGGAGTTTTGAATACTTGCAGCAACTGCAGCAGCGAGGCAAGTGGCATACCGACCGATCTGTCCCTCTAGCAGAAGGGATGGTTGTTCTAGTTCAACACGACCAGTTGCCACCGATGCAGTGGCAACTTGCTCGTATTCACAAGCTACATCCTGGCCGCGACGGGATAGTTCGCGCAGCCACTGTACGTATCGGCAATAACGAAACACAACGACCAGTTGTTAAACTGTTTCCCCTGCCTATTAATTGATATTGTCATTTAACTTTTATTTTAACACAGAAAATGTTTTGTTTATGTTTTTCATTTATTCGGTTCATTTTCCTTTATTAGTGAGCTTCTTATTCTTATCTTGTAAAGATCCTCCTGTACTTTTTTGTATTTAAAATCCTGCCGCATTTTAAGGTCGGCGGCATGTTCAGCACAACAAGATCTATTTGGTTACGATTCCAAATTCTTTATGGGCAGCGTAGCCGTTAAACGACGTTTACTGCCGCTCGCATTTTGTTTGTTGCGTGGCAACCACATATAATAAAATATAACAAAAATCTTACGTGAAATAACTAGCAAACACAGCAGCTCAGTGCACTCAAGAAAACCAGCACTGTTATACAGTCCACTTGTCACGAAGAGGCGGGCCCGCCGGACATCATCCTCATCAGCCTAACCCGTGCACCAGCGAGCGGCGCGGCGGAGACGAGAGACGGTGAGCTGCCCTTTTCTCTACACCATGAAATCGAGAATTTAAATTGTATATATTAAACAAATTGGAAATACATTCCAATTAGGTTAAATTATATTAGTTCACACGTTAGACGGAGGTATGAGCTAGTATTTTATCTGTGGTATAAGTAACGTCAGGTTTTTGTCCGTTTAACATCACTTTGTTTCTGCTCCTAATTTCTATTCTATTCAATCTCTGGGACAAAAATGTAGATTTTGTCTATGTCTAGTGCTCTCAAAGTAGGCAATACCGCCCCCAGTGGGCGCGAAAACATTTAAAAAGTCAATTTGTGGCTGTGGCCGTTATTGATTGACTTTTTTATGTGTAATATAAATAACAGTTCATGTTTATTTAAACTAGTAAAAGATAATTTATTAAAATGTGTGATGAGCGTGAAAGTGTAAGGATTAAATTTATTATGTTAAAACATATATATGGATGTGTTTTTTAAATATTTCTCACTCAACTTTAAATTTATAAAAGTGATTATTTTATTTTGATAGAAAGAAGACCAAAAACAGAAACGATAAATATATTCATTGTAAACAATCAACCGAAAATAAAATGCTATTTCCTAAAATGCATTAAACAAGGTTACCTAGTTTAGGTATCACAGACAATAATATAATTATGCACTAACTCAAATAAATTCTGTTTATTTTAGTTTCTGTTTTTACATCCATTATAAGCAGTATACATAGTACAAGGCTTGGTAAATAATTGGTGCCTGTTGTTAAATATTATTTGAGGTATGTATGGCGCCGCTGCCAATAAAATTGTGAATTATAACTATCATATGTGTTTTTATAGTAAATTTAATAATTTCATACCTTTATAAACTCAGCTACAGTAAGTGTTTTAATTAACAATGGAACACATTTTATTGAATTTGTTGTGAGTAGTTCTATAAAATTCAAATGTAAAATATAGTGAAACAATATTAATTATAATAAAATAACAAAAACAATAAAGGTGAAAGCCAGCCCTGCTGTTAAAAAAGGTGCCCAAAAGGCTGGCAGCGTTTTCTAAGTACAACAGCATATCAAACTATTATAAACTGTTAAATTTTCTCAATTCATATTGACCTCCATATCTTGTAGACTATAATGATAGTACTGCATAAAATCCGTTCATTGTAATTGTATTTTTACCTATACATCTTGGTAGTCCAAGAAAGTTTTCTAAAATATTTTATACCTATGTAATCTAAAACAAAAAAGGGAGAAAAAAACAGCCTATGCCGAGATCCTTGCTGCTACTTTTCAGTACAAGTTCTCCCAACGTAGAATTTACGAAGCCATGACGTAGCTTTGACGTTCAATGAGCATTGTAAAAGTTCATATTTAATATAAATAGTTTTGCATGTATTCATGAAAATAATTTTTTTTTTTATCTCTGTTAAGCTAAAAACAGAATGGAGATATCGTTGTATAGGTTGACTTGTTGCCTGTATTTATAAGCACTAAACATTTTATTGTTCAAAACATAATGTTCAAAGATATTATATAAAACAAACAATGGGTTGCGCTCCGGGAGTGCCGGCAGAAGTGAAAACATGAACATTATCGTTGTCCATTTTTGATATTTTGGAATGATTAGGGAATAATTTCGCACGAATTGCTTTAATTATCAGTATTAAAGTACTATAATTTATGTGGTAAACTTTATTTAAATTCATTTATTGCGCTATCGTACACAAACGTGACAACGAACACACACGCACACTCGCGCAAGCACTCTGCCCTCCGTCTTACGAATTTTCGATCCCAAAAAGTGCATAACGCCGCTAAAGTAGTTTTCACTTCAAAAATATACAGATCATTTTAGACTTATTGGGGACAGAATCTATACTCAATACTCAATACTCAATAATTTATTGCATAAACCACAATGTACATAAAGATGTTAAAAGAATAGGGTTAAAGGTCATTGTGGACCCTGTCGGGCACAGCAATTTGGATGAGAGGGGGAGAACCCTTCACAACAATTTACGGTAACATTTTAAATTAATTTATTTTATATATACTTAAATTTATATTTTAATTGTATTAATTTATTTAGTGTGTATTTAAATTGATTATGATAAGTATCGTATTATGATTATCATGAATTTTTCATCACTATCTTTAATTTTTTAAGCCAGTTAATACAAATTTAATACTTCAAAGTTTTCTCATTTGGTTATTCTTGGATGCTATAGAGCTTAATGTTTATTCATTAATAATCAGTTGTGTAATCATCTATTTATTTAGTTATTTGATTATAAATTATTATTTTAGAGGTTTTTATTATTATTATTTTTTTTTTTTTTTTTAGAAATGATATTATTTTATTAATTTTGTCGATGTAGCAATGTTAGTTCTATTAAGTATAGTAAATGCTACTTAAAAATTTTTGTCATTAAGGTATTCTTGGATGCTATAGTAATGTTTATTTATTAAAAGTTCCTTTAGACGTGTTAAGAATTTTTTATCTTCAGATAGATCTCTTATAGAATCTGGTAACTTGTTGTATAGTTCTATTGACGCAAATAAGGGTCCTGAAGAGTGCAGCTTTAGACGGGAGGTTGGTAATCTTAGTTTGTTCCGTCTGCGTAGAGTGTACTTTTTTGTTGATTCATCACGCGTTTCATATAGTTCAGGATGTTTTTTTATAAATGTACATGCTTCCAAAATATAGATACAAGGTAATGTAAGTATTTGATATTTGACAAAATATGATTTGCAGCTAGTTAAATTGTCTAAATTAAATATTATACGGAGCAATTTCTTTTGTAGTGTAAATAAAGAGGTAGCGTCGGTACTATTACCCCACATAATTATACCGTAACAAAGCCACGCATATGCATATGCGTAGTAGGTGGTTAGTGCAGTGCGTTCATCTGTTGTTATTTTAATTTCACGTAAGGCGTAGGCGAAGCTAGAAAATTTTGACTTTAGCTTTTGAACATGTGCTTTCCAATTTATATGTGTGTCTAATATGAGGCCGAGTAAAGAAACTTCACTAACTGATTCTATTTTGTTTCCATTATATGTAAAATTTAAATGTATGTGGGCCTTTTGATGAGGGTAAAAAGGTATCAATTTAGTTTTTGAAAAGTTTATATCAAGATTATGTTCTTTCATCCAGATGTTAATATAGTTAAATATAGAATAAAGTTTGCTGTTAATTTCCGTACTGTTACTACAAGATGTCAGGAGGGATATGTCGTCCGCAAATAGTACACACGTTTCCTTCACCACTTTAGGGAGGTCATTAATATAAAGTAGGAACAACAAACATGAGATGACACTACCCTGTGGAATGGAGGCATTGGTTATTATGTTATCTGATTTGATGCTTTCAATTTCGTTTGTGGAAGAGTTGTAATGCTCTATTTCAACTATTTGCTCTCGGTCCCTTAAAAATGATTGAAACCATTCATAGCATTTACCTCGGATTCCAACCCCATATAATTTTTGAAGCAGTATTTTAAATTGGACTTTATCGTAGGCTTTCTTCATGTCGAGTAAAATTCCAATCGCGTATTGCTTTCCATTAATTATATTTAGAATTTCCTGTATGTAATTGTATATTGCCGATATCGTAGATTTGTTTTTACGAAAACCGTTTTGGGAGTCGTCAAAAATTTTATATTTTTCGCAAAAATTGTAGACACGGTCACTCATTGCCTTTTCAAATATCTTTGAAGACGTTGTAAGTATAGCTATGGGCCGATAGTTGCTAGGGTCTAACTTGTCATTTTTCTTGTGTATCGGTTTAATAATAGCTTTTTTCAGTAAATTTGGAAATTTGCCTTCATCAAAAGATTGATTGACAAGTTCAGTTAATGGTACCGCGAGTTCAGAGGCATCTAGATCACATTCTTCTAAATTCCACCCGCCCCCGAAATTATTATTCGCAAATCCCTTAACGGGGCGACGATTCGTACAAATTGGGAACCTCTGATACAGTGTTTTTGACCTGTTGAGCCTATAAACCTTGAACCCGGTACCTTCCTACGCCTATGTAAATCTCCGTCGAGATGGGTGCGGCACACTTTTTTTTTATTTCTTGAATTCCTGTACAATCACGAGCAGCAAAACCATGACAAATCAATACGTTATATTCTGCTTTGAATACTGTATTTAATAGGTTTGTTTTTACAATTAAAATATCTATATCTTTTAAAACAGAAAATAGTGATAGCTGGAGAGCTTGCAGCTATTTTAGAGTACATATGAAAATGAAAATAATTTTATTCAAATGCACTTAAAAATAAGTAGTTTTGAATCGTCCAATATTTTTTCCTACCACCCATTCAGGACGTCTTTTAACTGACAAGAAGAATGGGCGCAAGAAACTCGTCAGATTTAACAGAAGTAACGACATTTACAATATAATACGTCGTCACCATACACAATCCACAAAAAAAAAAAATTATTATGACAATACTAATAGTGTTATGATATCATTATTTCGTTGTTTCGTTGATTACAACAAAGTCAACAAGTATCTGTACTTACTTAAAGTAAGTATCCCTGAACATTGCAATAACATACAGGGAATAAACGACAAATTTAAGAAAGCAACAAGATTTGATATATTTGAGGCGCATTAAAAATATAAATTTTGATTAGTTGCTAATGTGTGAATGATGAAATGGCCAACCTGGCTGGGAGGTTGTGGGGCGTTAGTGAGCTATGAATTTTTGAATTACTTAACATTTTTTGCATAGGAAATATTGCAAAATTAATATCTTCAATGTGCCTCAAAGATTTACTCAATAATGGCTGCCAGCTCTTAGGGTATAAGTAAGTTAGTCTATATCCATCAAAAAAACCGACACGGCTCACAATTAAATTCTTATTTCCAGCCTGAGATAAAATATATTTATAAATATCATAAAAAAGTACTTTTAACATAATTTATTACAAATTATTTCTCATTTATTTCTCTATTTATTTGACAGTCCATGGGTGAATTTTATTGCATGTGACAGCTTTTTTTAAGGCAGCACAATGAAATATTTTATTGTTTAATGTAAATAATAATAATTTTTACATTCAAACTAATTCACGACCGTTTGGTACAACGGTAGCGATCCTGCCTTTCGCACCGACGGTCCTGGGTTCGAATCCCGGAAGGGGCAGATGTGTGATGAATACGAAGATTTATACCTGAGTCATGGATATTTATGGAGATAATTATACAGCAACGCGTAGCCGGATCAGCTAGTATTACTATAAATATTACATATCTATGTATCATATATGTATGTCTATCCGTTACCCTAGTATCCATAACAAGCCTTACAGTGCTTACTCTGGGCTAGGCTAATTGGTGTGAATGTAAGGAATTTTAGTATTGTTACGGTTTTATTAAGATAAAAGCCATATAAATATATCCGGAATTAACAGAATTCAACATTCCACCGATAATAATACGTGTATTGTGTAAGGAAACGATATCTTTTTTTATCTGTACCTTCGGAATGCCTTCGCCAAAATAGGCACAGGTTCCTCTTTATACTGCCAACGATCAGGTAAAATTGAATTATTGCTTCAAGGAGGTCTCAACTTGTGTTTTTATTGGACCTTTTTGGTCATTCTTGTGGGTTTGATGGTTACGAAATCATTTTTCGGAAAGGCCGTGGCAGTCCTCGTAATTGTGATAAATTTGGTGGTATCAAACCTTTTTTTGTGTAGATCATTTTTTAAATGAGATTGTATGACGTTTATGCAATAGATGGAAAATTGTCTATGATAGATATTTTTATAAATGAATAGACTTTTACGAGGGAAAAGAAATTAAAAAGAAAACGAATAATATTTGTAATTCATAAGAGACTGCAGACAAAACAGTTCTGTAGGATTATATATTTATTTAAAAATTCTAATATATTAGAGTTAAAAAGGTGTTAATTAAATAATATAGCTTTGAAATTGGGTGAAAAGATCGCCATTTTTTTTCTAAACAAAGAATTCTTTCATTGTCTACACATTGCATTGATACATCTCTACCGGATGCATAAAGAGTTAATTGACATTATTATATTCTTTGTCTAGTTCTAATCTTGTTGATCTGGCCACGCGTTTCTGTGGAACAGCTATTATAATTTGTAACATTTTTTTATTATACTTAAATTACTAGGCGATGCAGTCGCTAAGCATAAAGCTACGCTAGCACCATATATTGGAGCGGAGCGTAATACCTAAAAAAAAGTTTTTTTTTTGTTTCGATGGGAATTTTTGCGAATTTCGAAATTCTGGCTCCGTCACCATCTGGTCCTGTTGATTCGATTCCACACAAGAAATCTTAAAATCGGTTAAGAACTCGGGGAGTTATAGCATAACAGACATTGCACCATTGAAGCTGATCCAATTATAATAACTCGTAATTTATTTCCTATTTTTATACTGGTTGTGCACCCTACCTCTCACTTGTCTCCACATCACCCAAAGGTTGACTGGTAGTAAATGCCTAAGGCATTAAGTCCGCCTTTGTACTATTTGTGCGGAAAGTATAAATAAAAAAATGAAATAAATGAAAAACACATCAAAATCGCTTGAGTATTTTCGGAGTTCATCGCGGTTAAACACTGTGATAAAGAATTTTTATATGATAGATTGGGGAAAAAGTTTCTTCGTATTTTATATGAAAATTCAAGACACTTTTATTCAAAGTTAATATACATTTAATTACAGTATATATGTGCCATTTTATTAGTAGACTTTCTGCCATCTTTCCGCCAGCTTTCCGTATTGTATTATATTGTAAATGTCGTTACTTCTGTTAAAGCTGACGAGTTTCTTGCGCCCATTCTTCTTGTCAGTTAAAAGACGTCCTGAATGGCTGGTAGGTAAAAATGTTGGACGATTCAAAACTACTTATTTTTAAGTGCATTTGAATGAAGTTATTTTTATTTTCATTTTCATCATGACATGATCGCGTTGCTGTAAAAATTTTGGCATTCCTCTCTTGATGTTAACCTGACACTGCCTAAAGAATTCTGAAGAGACCGAAACAGGTGGAAATCTGAAGGTGCAAGGTCAGGGCTATATGGCGGATGCATTAACACCTCCCAGCGAAACTCTCTTAATTTTTGATGAGTGGCTAAAGATGTATGTGGTCTAGCGTTATCGTGATGAAAGACCACACCTATTCTTTTAATCAATTCCGGCCGCTTTGACATAAACTTTGAATCTTATTGACCTGTAATAAAATAAAATAATTATTAATTAAATTCCTAAATGTGACTGCAATTGATTTGTTCATCTAGACGTAGTGATCCAAGATTACATGATATTCTTCTGAAAGTGGGAGATATTGTACTATTTTTTATTATTATCGTTGTAATCAATGTAATTAAATTAAATGTTGAATTTCGTTCAAAATCTTTGGATCAATTTAAATTTGTTTGGTTTGATTTTGTTGTCATCTTTCCTTTTTTTTTGCTTATTTAATGTAATTTTGGCGCATGTTATGTAGGTACGCCGTTATTGTGACATACATCAGAATTTTTGCAACCTTTGTGTTACGGCCCGCCTGACGTCTTTCTAATAGCAATTCCTGTGCTTTATCAATTTGCGCAGCAAAAACATTTTTTGTATTATATCCCTACCGTCACTCCTTTTATAGACTCATCTACGAGAACGTCTGTCTCTGATATATTTGCTGTTTAAAATATTTTTTACAAAGTTATTATATTGTTATTTGGTGTAAAACAAGATTACATCGACTGTCAAGAAACCTGGATTTTTATTTCCGCATTTATGTCGCAACGAACATAAAATTTGGTGACCGTGACAGGACACGTGTTTCATCAGATTTTACAACAGCTAAGAAGCCGAAATTTCACATCATATTTGGAAGACCTTTCCTGAGCAGAAAGGCAAAGTTCATTACTGGAGGTGCATTATCAAAGAGTGCAATTCAGAAAGTGCAATTGAGAAAAATTTCTTAGCCACCACGTTGTCAATCATCATCACCATTATTCCACAAATATTTCCACCCAGGCCAGTGATGTTCTAAATCATCACCCTGCAGTGACGAGAATCAAAGATAAGTGCCCTTTTATTCCATACCTATAATATCCAACTACTCTAAATGGTCCAAATCCATTAACTAAAACTCAATTTTTCCATTCCAAACTCCATCAAACATTCCTTATTTCCAAATACAAGGACGGTTTTACTGTCTACTTACTTGCAAAATACTAATTATTCAAGGTATATTTCATTTTTACTTTAAGATCAAATTAAAATTTGCATTTACCCTAACACAATGAATAAGATTTAAGCCTTAAGTTTATTGCACATTTTGACTATATAAAATATTAGTAAACTGTAATTAAAATACAACTTGAGATAAAATAATAAATCTATAAAAAACTAAAACAAGCAATATTACTTGTTACTTGTTTGTTTTGAATATTAATCGTATAAATTTCTAAAGTATAATTTGCCAAAACTTTCAGATATCATCAGAACGATTGAAATTGCGTTTCAACCAAATTAAAGAGGTTTCAAGCAGCCCATTGCATTTCGCACGACGCAGCGCGGAGTTGCGTACGAAAAACCGGTTTCTTATTGTTCAACGTCAGCTGTCCGTGCCGCCGAGTGAGAATAACAGATAAGCGAAACTTATTCATTATACGCTTTTACAGTGACTTGCAATATTTTCCTTTGGAATCGACTTTATCTTAATTAATTAAAGGCAAGTTTTTTTAAACTTTAAATACATATACGTAATATAATGGCGACAGATAAGGGTGATTCCAATAGGGCCTTATTGAGGGACTTATTAGTTAAACGTAGCTCAATAAAGGGCCAAATAACAAAATATAAAAATTATTTAGATAGACTATCAAAGTCAAGTTTTCCTACCAATATAGAAATGGCCGAGCTGTCTCTTAGACTAAATAGGTTTGAGGGTTTGTCATTAAAATTCGACGAATTGCAAAGTCAGATAGAGGTGCTTAATTCTGAAAGTCTGGATTCCGAGCTTGATGAACGGGAGTGTATCGAGCAGGATATAATTATGGCAATTGCTGCAACTAAAACCATCATGACTAGCTACAGTTCCGCGGACGAATCGCGACGCGAATCCTTATGTCCACCAGCTCAAGGGCTTCCCGATGATCAAGATTTTGGTGTGAAGCTGCCACTAATCCACATATCAAAATTTGACGGTTCCTACTTCCGATGGCTGGAATTTCGAGATACTTTTATTAACCTTATTCACAACAATAAGCGTTTATCTGAAATTCAGAAATATCATTATTTAATATCCTATTTAGAGGGCGAGTCGGCCCGTATAGTTTCAAATCTCGAAATTTCATCCAAAAATTACCAGGAAGCCTGGGGTTTATTGTGTGCTAGATATGACAACAAGCGACTGCTAGTAAATCATCATTTAAAGTCTTTATTCAATATACAACCAGTGTCTCGGGAATCAGATAAGGCTTTACGCTTTCTTATAGATCATGTGACAAAAAATTTAAGAGCTTTGTCAAATTTGGGGCAGCCTACTGATAAGTGGGATCTTATGTTAATTTATATGATAACATCAAAATTGGATAATCATACATTGCTAAAATGGGAGGAGCAGAGAGAACATTTTGATGATCTACCTAATTTAGATCAATTCTTCAAATTTTTAAGCAATAGGGCAGACGTTCTTGAATCTTTAAACAACAATAAAGTTAACAATATTCATATAAAATATCAAAACAATCAAATTGTTCCCTCCACTTCATTTAACAACAATAACAAACAACTTAAGAATTCTTCACAACAAATCAAGTCATTTTCCGCTACAAATCATAAATCATCATTAACTTATACATGCATAATATGCGATAAATTTCATAAAATTTATGATTGTCCAGTTTTTAAATCCAAAGGTGTTAATGAACGATTAGCCGAGGTTACGAAATATAAGCTTTGCGGAAATTGCTTAAGACAAGGTCACGCGCCTGAGAACTGTGTTTTGGGCCCGTGTCGCATATGCAATAAAAAACATAATACTTTGCTTCATAAACCTATAGACAATGAAACAAATAAAACTAAAAACATTCAGCCTGAATCTTTAGTCACTTACTGTAATGAAAATAGTCAAATATTATTGTGTACGGCAATGATACATGTAAAAAATCCTGAGACTAATGAATCAATGTTTGTGCGTGGTTTACTTGACTGCGGTAGTCAATCGTCCTTTTTAAGTACTTCTCTGCGTGACGCGTTATCTATTCGAACTCGTCCGATCAATAGAAACATTATAGGCGTTGGGAATAACTGCGTTACTAATGTCACAGAGTGTTGCACTGTTCGACTTCAATCTGCGTGTTCAGAGTTTAATGTAACTCTTTCGTGTTTAGTCATGGATGAATTGACCGGGAAGTTACCTAAGCATCCAATAGACGTCCACATGTTAAGTATTCCTAAAAATATTGTTTTAGCCGATCCACATTTTAATCAACCGTCAAACATTGATGTGTTAATTGGCGCTGACCTATTTTGGGATATTGTCAAGTGTGAGCAGAAAAGCCTAGGAACTGGCAAACCTGTTCTCAGAAGCTCCCATTTGGGATGGCTTGTTGCAGGGCCAATTAAAATTAATAATTCCCAACATATTTTTTGTAATCATTCACTTACTTCAATACCAGAACTAAGAGTTGACAATTTGGTTACAAAGTTTTGGGAACTCGAAGAGGTACCCCAGAGCTCTAAATTAAGTGCCATCGAACAAGCTGCTGAAAAACATTTTTTATCTAATACTACTCGTCTTCCTACTGGTAGGTTTTGTGTGAGACTGCCTCTAAAAGAATCACCTATGTGTCTTGGTGATTCTTATGCTATGGCAAAAAGGCGATTTTTTAATTTAGAAAATCGTTTTCGCAAAAATTCAAACTTGAAGGCTCAATATGTCGATTTTATACGTGAGTATGAAAAACTTGGTCATCTTTCTGCAGTTCAAAAAACTAAACCGAATACATATTTTTTGTGTCATCACCCGGTTTTTAAACAAAAGAGTGAGTCCACAAAACTTCGAGTTGTGTTTGACGGCTCCGCCCCCACCTCTTCAGGTTTCTCTGTTAATGACATTCTGATGGTTGGCCCAAACTTACAAGGCTCCCTTTTCTCCATTTTATTGCGTGCTCGATTATATAAATACCTTTTGACTGGCGACATTGAGAAGATGTACCGCCAGGTCGAAGTAAATAGTGATGATCGCCATCTTCAAGTAATATTATGGAGAGAAGACGAGTCTCAGCCACTAAAGAAAATGCAATTAAATACGGTCACTTACGGTACCGCAAGTGCCAGTTATTTGAGCACAAAATGTCTTTCGCAAGTCGGAGAAGAGTGTGGCGATGAAACTATAAAAACAATCATCCAGAAGGATTTTTACGTGGATGACTTAATCACAGGAGCTGACGATGAGCAAACATTGCAATACATTCAAAATTCTGTCACTGAGGCACTTAAATTGGCCTGTTTCAAATTACGTAAATTTAAATCTAACTCGGCTGCAATTCAAAGTAACGTCAACTTTAATGATAATCAAACTTTAACTTTTAGCGAGTCGCAGAGCACACTTGGACTGGGTTGGAATCCTTTAAAAGATTGTTTCTTTTTTCCAATTGAAATTCTGCCCCAAACTAGCCAAGCGTCCAAAAGAAATATTTTGTCATTGTCCTTTAAAATATTTGATCCTTTGGGTTTACTCAGTCCCTGCATTATACAGACTAAAATAATCTTACAACGATTGTGGAGAAAAAAAATTGATTGGGATGACTTTGTCCCAGAGGATATACAGAATCAGTGGAATGAATTTAGCCAGAGCCTACCACTGCTCTCTTCTCTTTCAATACCTCGTCGAGTTCTCTGTGACTCTCCAATTGAAATACAATTGCACAGTTTCTGTGACGCTTCTCAGTTAGCTTATGGTGCATGCATTTACTTGAGATCCATTAATACTCAAGGGGAGGCTACGGTGAAACTCCTGTGCTCAAAGTCAAAGGTCGCTCCACTGAATCCAGTTACTATACCTCGTTTAGAGTTATGTGCTTTCAGCTAAACTTTGTAAGGCAGTTAGCGAATCGCTCCGAATTAAACCCTCTAAACACATTTATTGGAGTGATTCTCAAGTGGTGTTAGCATGGTTAAGTGGTGATCCTTCAAAATTGAAAACATTTGTCTCAAATAGAGTCTGTGAAATATTGGAGAGTACTACAGCTAAAAATTGGCGGTATATCCCAACCAAATCAAACCCAGCAGATTTCATATCCAGAGGTGTAAGTCCTAATAATCTGTCAAATCTGGATTTGTGGTGGTCGGGTCCTAAATTTTTAAATCAACCTGAGTCTGATTGGCCTAGTTAAAAGTTTGATGTAAAGGACTTGCCTGAAACAAAGGCTAGCAATGTTTCCGTTAATTTCAACTCAAACGATTCTAATAAAAAATCAGATTTATTATTAACCTTTGAAAACTATTCCAGCTTCACTAAAATTCAAAGAACATTCGCATATGTCCGCAGATTTATATACAATTTAAGAAATCCAAAGCAAAGGAAATCAGGATATTTAAAGCTAGAAGAATTAAACGACTCATTTAATTTACTTTGCTTAATGGCACAAAAACAATGTTTTCCCCAAGATTACGATAGGTTAATAAAGAAAATGCCCTTACATTCAAAATCAAAAATTCTCTCCCTCTCTCCATTTTTGGATCAGAATAATATAATACGTGTAGGCGGTCGGATAAATGCTGGTTCGTACAAATATGACAAGAAACATCCAATACTTTTGGATGGATCCCATCATTTAACGCAATTATTATTCCAACGTGAACACAAACGCTATTTACATGCCGGTCCTCAGTTGCTTTTATCGGTCATAAGAGAGGTAGTATGGCCGGTGAACGGCAGACGTGTTGCTCGAAACACGGTTCACAGATGCGTGCTTTGCCGAAGTTTGCAAGGCAAAACTCTCTGCCTAAGGATGGGTGACCTACCATCTCAACGGCTTAACGTTGATTTTCCTTTTGTTTCCGTAGGGGTCGATTTTGCCGGACCTTTTTATACATTAAGCCGCAAAGGCCGCGGGGCTAAGTTACAAAAGTCATATTTATGTTTATTTGTTTGCCTGAGATATAAGTGTGTCCACCTCGAGGCTGTCAGCGATTTGAGTAAAGACTCATTTATACAAACGCTTAAACGATTCATATCGCGAAGGGGTAAACCGATGGAGATTTTCTGCGACAATGGTCGCAATTTTGTGGCAGCAGCACGAGAATTAGGTGAATTCATTAAATCAAAAAATTGCGCCTTATCTGACTATGCAAATCAAGAAGGTTTTAAATTTATTTTTACTCCTACGTACGCTCCTCACTTCGGCGGCATTTGGGAGGCTGGCGTGAAATCTGCAAAATATCATGTCAAGCGCGTAATGGGCAACTTACATTTTACCTTTGAAGAGCTAAGCACTCTTTTCGCTCAGGTCGAATCAATTTTAAACAGTCGTCCACTTTGTCCCTTGTCCTCGTCCCCTGATGACCTCTTAGCACTTTCCCCTGGGCACTTTCTAATAGGAAGAAAATTGACGTCATTGCCAGTGCCTGATTTTACCAAATACAAGGAATCACAACTGAACCGCTACGCTCGGCTAGAACAAGTACATCAACACTTTTGGAAGCGATGGCAGCGGGAGTATATCGGCGAATTACAGCAGAGGTTGAAATGGAAAACCAATAAGACCAGCTTACAAATTGGAGACATGGTGTTGCTGCAAGAGGACAACGTCCCACCGCTTTCATGGCGTCTCGGCAGGGTGTCTCGCCTATTCCCTGGACCGGATGGTATCACAAGAGTAGCCGACGTCATCACAAATCGAGGATGTGTACGTCGACCACTGGTGCGCCTCTGCCCATTGCCAAATTCTGAGGATTTCCAGTGTTGAAAGCCGGAGACTTTTAACGGCCGGGAGGATGTTACGGCCCGCCTGACGTCTTTCTAATAGCAATTCCTGTGCTTTATCAATTTGCGCAGCAAAAACATTTTTTGTATTATATCCCTACCGTCACTCCTTTTATAGACTCATCTACGAGAACGTCTGTCTCTGATATATTTGCTGTTTAAAATATTTTTTACAAAGTTATTATATTGTTATTTGGTGTAAAACAAGATTACATCGACTGTCAAGAAACCTGGATTTTTATTTCCGCATTTATGTCGCAACGAACACTTTGTTAAATCTATACAATTGTGATAATGTAAGTCATGTGGTAGTACTTAATTGATAAATAAAATAAAATAAATAAATACTTGATTTGTGAACCAACTTTGACATTCTATATTTTTATCAAATAAATATTTCATTTAATAATATCAAACAGACCACCCAGTGAATAACGATCGTCCTTCTATCGGAAATAGGAAACAAGTTAAAAACAAAAAAAACGACTATTATCAGTGAAGTGTCTTTGCAGTACAAAGAAATTCCCATGAGATCCGTATTTAAAAAGGTTCCACATATCAAAACATGTAACATCAAATTCGCGCTTACAGACGCACCGACAAAGAAAGAAATTCGATCAATGCGTACATACTTCAACTATTCCTACCAAATACACCGTATTTTCCACAATAAAATACCAAAACATCAATAATTTCGTTGGTGGCAACACAAAAAATGGAGGCAATCACGCGCGTAGCTTAGTAACGGATGTTCATTCACAGATTATTTAAAGAGCTCTAAAAGATTCCGCGAAAATCAAGCAAAGAGATCCGACAAGTAGTTCGTGTACAATGAAAAGTACAAATAAACACAAAAACCGCCTTCGCCTCTTGACAATTAAAATGTTTGTAATACGATTCGGAATTTGAACGTTTGAGAAGGTCCATAATGCATCCGTTGACTGATGGCGCCAAAAATGTGGCGCGATTTTTTATTGGATGTCATTTTGTTCTGAATAAGTTTTCTATTTAATGTTAGCATTAATAATGATATTCATAGACAATTGCAACTGATCCTAGAGTTTTTTTATTCAAAATAAAAAATAACATGATTATACTGTTTTTGATTACAGTTTTCTTTACTTTGCAATATGAGAAATAATATTCCAACGCATTCATTGAAATAGGCCACCATTTTTAAACATTTCATCTTTAAATTAAATTATTATCATTTGAATAATTATAACTTTATTTAAAAAGTTTTATTGACAGGCTTAATAGTGCTAGTAGCATTCTCTACCAACCTACAAAAAAAAACGAAACTTAAAAGCATTAAACAACGGCTATAGATATACTTATACTGATATATTTAAGAAACTGTTTTATAAAATAAGTATATAACTACAATAAACTACATATATAAACTATATAAATACATATACGACTATAGTCTGACTGCAACCGCTGTACCGCGCCTTAGGTATCCGCGGGGAGGTATCATGAACGCACATGAGATTCTTGGTGTCAGACAGATCTTACGATATCGAAGCACATTTTTTAAAACTATATTTACGAGTATAATTATATCCAATCCCTGTTTTTGTCCAATGTGCCGAAGTACAATTAAAGAACCAATATAAATGAAATGAATCTTCAATCCTTGGAAATATAAAATCATTGTATATGAAAAAGAAAAATTGACTGACAATTCAAACTAAAAAATTATAAATTGTTTATTAGGTAAATAAATTACACTGACATATTCTGACATAGATTCTGTTTCAACTTCACATTCCATTTCTCTATCGGAGCTTGAATCAGAGTCATCCTGCAGATTTATTCTTATTGGCTCAATAATATCATCGAATCTATTGTCCCGATCCCAGTAATCGTTTTCATTTTTTTGGACATGGTCATCACATATCTGCCATTTTTCTGCCGTGTACTCAGAAAACAATAAATTCAGTGCGTTTATCTTTTCGTCTAGAGAAGAATTAATATGGTTTTGCGCTATATTGTTTTTGACATCAGCCCAGACCAACTTGATGGGGTTCAGATCTGGATGGTAGGGCGGTAAACGCAGTACTGTGTGTCCATGGGCTTATAAGACTTCATCAATTCTGTAAACGGGCTCTTTTTGTGTGTTATTGATAAGATTTTGCAGTCGAGGGTTTTTCATAGTTTCGGGAAATTCAACGTTGTGGCGCCGCAACCAGTTCAGCGTTTCACTTTTGAGGCTTGCAATGGTTGGTTTCTTCTCAACTTGAATGCTGTGGTAAGATGCGTTGTCCCTGCTGATAACTACAGAGTTCGGCAGCAACTTCAATTTAGCTTTTTATCAACCCAAATATAAAACGTGGTCCCGTTCATGTTTTCATGGTCGGTCTTAGCATCTAATTTAAATATAGTTAATGCACCTTGAACCAAGCAAAATCCCTCTAATTTTTGTTGGAGGCTTCCGTCCAGCAGTTGAAGTTTGATGGTACAATATTACTAAACCAAGTGTTGCCAGCAAACAATACTCAAAATTAACATAAGACAGATAAAAAAGTAATATTTGCACGCGAAAATTAACATGAAATTATTTATAAAAAACTCTAATACTTAAACTCGCTAAATTTAGGTAGTAACAAATGAAATGAATAACATTATCATATTTTACGGCTTTGCTGGTTGGTACTTAGCTTGGCTTTCTTACTAAATTCCAGATCCCTTAAATGCTTACTTATAATGTTTACTTAGGTACTAATTATCGTTAGCACACACAAGTCGATAACAAAAAACTAACAATTTTAAACGAAAATTAAAAATATGTTAAAAGCTTCACAAAGTTAATTCATAGATTAATTGATTTTTGTCTTTGAATCGTCGTTTGTGTAGGTTGCTTTTTTCATTTTTTAATAATTCTTAATAGTTATGTAAAAGTAACATTTTAAATCCTGTAACATGGAGGATACACGAGACTATCAAAAGTAACGTAAAATGGTGCAAAATTTACATCCTGGCAACACTGTAACCAAAACTACGGTCTTATTCCTCTTTTAATTAAATCTCAAAGGCTATTGTATCGTCTAGCTTAGACCCTTTGTGGGCGTTAAGTGTAAATTACTGCGAAATGGCCAAACAGTCCATGGGGAGAATTTGGGTTGCCTGAATAGTTTTGTGGTTGAGGTCGCACGTACAGTGAAAGCGAAGCGAATCCATGCTACGTCATAAAAAGAAAAAAAGTACCTACCAGCAGCGTAGCGTGGATGTCGGCCGCCCGGGGCGAAGGACAATTTTGCCGCCCTCTTATTTAGGTATTTCAATTTAATGTATATTATACATTACATTCTAGCTAACTTTTTGGCGAGAGCAGCCATTATTTTGCATTATACAGTTTAGATTTTAAATAAAAAAGTTTACCTTTATTTGCCCAAAAGTCACAGTTTTAAAGCGTAACATAAATTTCGATACGAGACAATGTGACTTGCACAACTGAGTATCCATCAATAAAACTTTCATTGAATTGTCAAGACATTCTCGCCTCTTATTAGTCATAAACAATTTAAGCACAAAATAAACTACGGGGAATCCCCGCAATTCAGCATAAACGAAGTTGCCAGCAGTCGCTACAATATATAATTCAAAGAAAGGGGATTCCTTGAATTCGTCACAGAATAAGTAATGAAAATTTCGTGCTCTTTTCAATCGGGCCGTAATTGCGATAAAAATATGAAATATTTTTATTATATATTGTAAAATTTTGCCGCCCCCACTTACGCTACGCCACTGCTACCTACTTGTATGTTTACGCACACCATGATTCGCATAATCTTAACCTAAGCGTGTTATTCATAAAAAGAGGATGGATGGAAGAAGAGCAATCAAGACAGATTTATGAGGCAAATGTGCTTTGGCAAGTCGGTAACGGCAGACCAAGGCTAACTTTCAGGGACCAAATAGAGAATGTGCTGAAAAAAGGACAGGTCAAAAGTACCCTTAACCGCCGGGCTTGTATGAAAAGGCTGATGAGGGTTAAAGAAGCGAGATTGTATGTTAGGATCGTGGTGGAAATCTGTGGTCTCTGTCTATCTCTGCAGGATAAATGCGTGAATTTATTATGTATTCAAAAAAACGTCAACCTCCTTTCAAACTTATGTAAACTAATGGACTTTTTTGCCCCTTTCCGTCAAGTTGAAGTTAAGCTTTATCCCTTACAACACTGCTGGGATATTTAATATCCCAAACATTTTTGAAATAACTAGCGGCCCTTCCCGGCTTCGCACGGGTCGACAAAATTCTTTAAATTTCTTCTATTATTAAATATTTTTCCGTTAGCGCCATCTAGTGTCCGGTAGACGAACTACTTGCTGTTAAGGCGTTGCTATGGTAACGCGTATACAATGGAAAAAGAGCGGGAAAAAGAGCGGACAGACAAACAACAAATTTGTGATCTTAGATTATAGATTATATCAGTCATTTTTGTCCCAAAATGTATGGAATATGAGTATTCTAGTAGTTTATGATATTATCCTTATGCTGTGAAGTTGGTAGTACCGTAATTGTAGTGTATCAACAGGTTCAATAGTAGTGTGATAGAGGTGTTACTGCGTAAACATTTTACGAAATATTTCATTCATTTTACTAATTAAATAATAAAAAAGTGTAACAATGTGTCGAGGTAAGTTTAAATCGATGTTATTATATTAAATATCAATAAAGTTTATGATAATAAATGCAAATATTTTATATTTTATTACTTGGGATTATTGTTGGGTTGGGACAAAACTTACTGCTGGGATAAAAATATCCCTACCATAACATATTACTGGGATCTATGCTATCCCAAATGAAAATCTGAAAACTCTTAAAATAAAAAATTATTATCAGTCGTATTTTTATTCCATTTCCTGTAATAAAAATTACAGACCGGTAAAACTTAATCATTTTCTGAAGAAATAAAATGCAGTGTTGAAAGGGTTATAGAAAAGGACGAAACACCTCAATACCTAAAATAAGCAGTTGCCTTTTTTTATGAATGGTTAGTATGGTTAATTTAAGAAGTTTTAAAGTGTATATGTAACTTTATGTTATTGTATTGTTTATAACACATATTAATTATTGAGTAAATTACGTAAAATACAACCGAAGGATCTATGAGAACTAAAATGACTTTCATTAATCTATAATCTAAGATCACAGTGGGTTGTGTGTTTGTCTGTCCGCTCTTTTCCCCGCTCTTTTTCCATTGTATCAATAACGTTACCATAGCAACGCGTTAACCTCAAGTAGTTCATCTACCGGACGCTAGATGGCACTAAACGGAAAAATATTTAATAATAGAAAAAAATTAAGAATTTTTCCACCCTTGTAAACAACAAATTTGTTGTTTGTCTCTCCGCTCTTTTCCCCGCCTTTTTTCCATTGTATACGCGTTACCATAGCAACGCGTTACGGGGTCAGCTAGTTATATGATAAAAATAACAATAGGTATTAATGTGCTACAACTAAAAGGTATTGCCTGATTGATTTAGTTCTTACAATTTAGCATATAACACATTTAAATTAAACAACTTATTTAGGGTTTTTGCTTTTAATTTATTTTTAATCCTGACGTTTAGACTCCTTTACAAGAACCGTGATCACAGGATGACTAAGATATTGCCCAAGTTCAATGCTAGAAAGAAGTGATCGAATTTATTGTGTAAAACGTGGATTTCGAGAAATGCTGACGGCAGGTCACGATGTCCACGGGATGGTTTGGTTGTCACTGCATTCCAGGACGTTGTCATCTTGTTCGATGTAACTAAGTCGCGTTTATTTAATACGATTAATATAATTATTATTTTCTAATTAGTCCACTTATAGTTTTAATGTGACAGGTATATTCAATATTTTGTGGAAACTGTATGAGCCATTATTTAGACCTAATATTTTTGAACCGAAAACTTCTTTAGCATCGTTGTAATTTGATAGTCGATGAAACGAAAAAGCGACAGTAAAAAGAGACACAAATTAATTGATAAGATTTAACGTAGGAGAAAATGAGATAGGAAGCATTATGTACGTGTGTTAATACGTGTTTGTGTGCGCATGCGTAGTACAAAGCTTGAGAGAAGGCATCACAACAACCGTGGTATTTTGTATATGTGTACGTATTATTTTTGAAGGTTTCACTTCTACCACGTGTGAATTGCACACATGATTTTTTTTTAATAATGAGTATAATATTTAACTGTATATTTTACTGTTTCTATAAAACATAAAACAACATATTTTTTGTAAGGCGATAGTAACTTCAGTTTGTGTAGATCGTGTGAAAACCGAACGATACTTTTAATTTTTGGTTTACGTCAGCTTTACACAAGTGAACTGAGTTCGAACCGATGTACTACAAACGTGGAGCCACTCGTAATAACTGTTTAGCTTACAATGAGGGGTTAACAGAATTATATTTAATGCTTGATAAGTATTCCATTAACATGTTCGCTGCGGCAGTAACTTTCAAACACTTTCCATTCCTTCGGTACAAGGCCAATATACCTGGTAATAAAACTTCCATTATAGCGGCACAAGGCTTATAGACCCTGTGTCATTTAAGTAACTTAAATCCTTTTTTTGGCTTCCGTGCGGTGCCAGGTGTCTTAACCTAGTATTAGGGTAGGTACACCATTGGATTCTATTTTAATAATACATCTTAGATATATACTCATCTTTTTCCTACACCGAACCAAATTAAAGTTATGCCTTCCGCACGACAAGGAATGCTATACTTTTCATAGCCGCACTGTAAGCGAGACATATACAAGATGTTTAGACCTGGTTTCGCACTCAAGGTGTTAAAAAAAGATTATTTACAAGCAAAATCAAGATATACAATTAGTTATCATGTAACCATTTTAAGTTTTATATTTTTTTAATATTTTATATATTTTTAATGCGATCTTATAAGATAAATTATTATAATAGAAAAATACTAGAAAAATCGATTCGACTTTCGACGAGTGTTCACAAGGCTCGGTAGTTCAATAGCATTGGACCGCATTTCCAAAGATTGCGGGTTTGATTATTTTAGGTTTCGCAGGATTAACGATTTAAATGCAAGTCTTTGCTATGTTTTGTTATTAGTCTAACTTGGTTGGCTGCAATCTCTTTTAGGAATAAATCCGCCATTGCTTAAACATAAGCTTTTTATATCACATTCTCACGAATATTTATCTTTCCGAATATCTTCGCTTGCATTGGACGCTTCGTCTGTAGATCTGTTTTGAAAGTTTTTTTTTCTATTACCATCAACTTCCGTCGTCCTTTGACAGTATAGTCAATTCTGTTTAGGTACACAAGCTCTTTTGAATGCTACAATACCCAATAAGCAGCAACCACCTCCAGGGAACAGTTTACAATGCACAATGAACACTTTAGGAAGTTGATAAATTCCTTATTTATTTGAAAACATCAAATATATACATTAACTAGCTAACCCGCAACGCATTGCTGTGTTATAAATTAAAATGAAACCTATCATATGCCCTAAGTTGGAACAAATGCAGCAAAATGAAAAAACTGGCCAAGTGCGAGTCGGACTCGCGCACCGAGGGTTCCGTAAAATATTTTTATTATATGATGTAACTAAAAATTTACGGTTTTCGCAAATTATCCTTTATCTGTGCTATAAGACGTTGCTTTGTACCAAATGTCAAGATTCTGAGTTCACGGGAAGTACCCTGTAGGTTTTGATTCCCTTGCGAGTGTCGAAAATTTGCGGAATTTTGCGGCATAAACGGCTGTATCTTTTGATTGCGTTGGCTTAGAAGTTTGAGTTTTTTACAGCTCCAAGGGACAGTAGACCTGAGTATTTAATAAAAATTTCAGCTTGATACGTCCATGTGTTCCTGAGAAACAGGGTCTCGACAGACGGACTGACGGACAACAAAGTGATCCTATAAGGGTTCCGTTTTTTCCATTCGAGGAACGGAACCCTAAAAATAATCATCAAAATCGGTTGAGTAGTTTTGGAGTTCATCGCGGTCGTACACTGTACGGTTGGTACAACGGTAGCAATCCTGCCTTCCGCACCGACTGTCCTGGGTTCGAATCCCGTTAGGGGCAGATGTTTGTATGATGAATACGAGCATTTGTACTTAAGTCACGGGTGTTTATATATATTTCTATGAATATTACATATCTATGTATCAAATATGTATGTCTATCCGTTACCCTAGTATCCATAACACAAGCCTTGCAGTGCTTACTTTGGGTAAGGCTAATTGGTGTAAATGTAGGAAATATTTATTTATTTATATTCCAATCTCGTGTTAAATAAAGCACTTTGTGTTTTTATTTATTTATTGATTTATCAACATTTGAGTACATTATTACATTTACAAATAACAAATCCTAAAATTTAACACTAAATGCATCAAACAATTATAGGTAAATACCACATGCTAAAGTAGAAATTTAACAATTAATTTAATTTAAAATAAATAATTATTAACATTAGAAATGTCAAATAAGTGTATTGTAAATAATTGAATTGTAACTTTTTTAAAATATATTTAGTTATTATTTAATAATGTAATTGTATTAACATAATGTAATTGCATTGTTATTAACAAAATAAGGATGTATATTCAAATCTGAAACAAGTGATTATTGTAATCAGACTATAACCACCTAGTCGCGAGAAAATATCGTTTAGGAAATCGTCTGGGTTTAAATTTATCCTTTAGTAAAGTTTTATTTATAAAGGTCATAGTTTTAACGTTAACACAATTAGTACTTTTAATAATGATTGTAAACAAAATTATCAACTTGTTTCTAGTGACTCGAACCATTTTTTTTAACCAATTTAGCTGCAGAGATCTTAACAGTCCCGTAGAATTTCAAGTATTTTAATTTGACGTTAACGCCATCTAATTGGCGTAGATAATACTGTCTCATATATCGTATTAGAAAACTTTTCACTTCATTGTGAAATGTAACTATTTATAATTCTGTAATAAATCATATTTTAAATTAATGTTCACGCGTTAAGCTTCTACCATCTCAAGCAACGACTGCTTTCGTCACAATTGCTATATCCTTTTATCAGGCGCTTACTTAAGAATAAAGGATACCCTCAAGCCTTTTGAAGATTATGATGTCGTCGTTGGATAATCGTTCGAAGTCGTGGCATTCGAATCTTGGTCTCACACAAGACATCACCCTAATTTTCATTGTCTGCAAAATACTTATAAAATTTTGTAAAAATAGTAATAAATTGTATTCGTATCACAAGCAGTTTCTACTACTACTCATCAGCGCAAACAATTAACATGTCAATCATAAGTTATTATGATATTTTTGGTAGAAGACGCCATATTGATGGCCAGGAATTTTAGCGGTATCCGAATAGAGTGTTCTGAACACTGTTTTTCATTTCTGTTTTAAAAGTTAAACAGAAAGGAACTGTAACACTTTGAATCTGTTTTAGAAAATACCGGTTCATAAATGTTAATATCTGTTACAGTCAATAAGGTCACTAATGATTTGGATACTTTGAAATGCCTATGTTGGTGTACTGTGTTTACACATAGATAATTAAACGTAAAACAGTTTCTAACAGATTGGTAACAGAAAACATTATATCTGTTACACTTTTATAAGTGTTCGACGCAAAACAGGTTCAAAACACCCAAAAAAGTGATACAGGAATAATTCTGTAACAGATTCAATGTGTAACCCTTATGAAAGTGTTTCCTTATGAAGGCGTCATTGAATCCTTGTTGATGACGACGACGAACATTGAAGAGTTCAGTGATTGGGAAAGGTGTTTTTAAATACAGAATTGTGTAATGAAATTAATAAATAACCTTACTACTTCCGGATTTTTATTAATCCATTGCAATACTTTTAAAAGTATCGAATAATCGACAAAGGAGAAAGTAGAATATTATATGAAAACAAAGGTGGAGGGTAGTTAAGACTGGCTTTGGGCCTATTTTATTTATTACAAAAAATAAAAAAAAATGTTTGCTAGTAAGTATCTAGTGCTAGCTGATCGATGGGATGCTAGTGTCATTGAAGCTGATCGATGGGAGCTGCTCCAATAATAAAAAAACTGAGTCTTAGACTTAATTTGCTTTTAATGTTTACAATCTATATTTTCAATTTCTTCCTAATTGTGTCTTCATCGTCACTATAACTTGATTCCACATTTATAGGTTTAACAAAAGATTTCCTAGCTAAAAACTTTCTGACACCATCTTTTAACACTTTATTATTTTTAACTTCAATATCTTTCTTCCCATTACGCATGGTAAAATTATTGAATAAAAGACCCTCATAAATTTTTGATTTCAAAACAATTTCTTCGCTACTGTAACTTGAGAATTTGTTTATTTTATTGACAGTTGCATATAGGTCATTGTGTCTTCTAAAATTAGGCATTTTATCAGCGTATTTCATTGCGTCATAAATATTGAATCTAATCACATCTTCTTCATTACTGTACATTCGTGATTCAGAGATGTCATTGCTTCTTGTAGTTGGCAATTCTAATTTGTTAAAATTCTGAAATTTCTTGAATAACACATCTGAATATTCGGTAACCGGTATTTTATTATAAATTGTGGGATTAATTGTGAAAAGTGGACTATTATTTACAGAGTTTATGTTAATAGGAAACCATTTTTGAATCCGGTCCACATTATCGTAATTCATTTCATGATATTTTGAATTATACGTCCTTTTTTTAGTAACTGGCAAATTGTTTACATCAGGATTTCCTATTGTGATGCTGTTGTCATTGAATTTTGATTTGATTCCGTTATCTGATAATTTAATTTTGTTACTTTTGCCTTTATCGTTAGCAATAAACTTCTTTAACTGTTTTTGATATTCATGTTCAATCACTTTATATTTGAGTAGAAGTTTATCTTTCGTCGACAGTTTGCGCTTTGCGTGTTTCTTCCGAGATTTCTTTTGTTTCTTGTGCTTGTTATGCTTCTTCTTTTTCTTGAAATATTTCTTATATAATTTAGGATGTTCTATCTTTATACGTAGCAGTTTGTTTATAGATACCTTTTTGCGATGGTGGTTCTTCTTTTGGTGTTTGTTTTTCTTTAATGTGATCGCTTTAGCTTTTGTGTTACTCGTTTCTGTTGTAGTTGCGATTGAAACATTTTCGGACTTCATTGAAATTGCTAATTTATTTAGTTTGTTACCTTTAATTTTGAATCGTTGTTGGTTCCCCTTTATAATGTCAGATATTTTTAAAGGCGTAATACTCATAACTGGTGTAGTACTCTTCACTTGATTACTATATTTCTTGGTTGAAATTTTCATCTCCGAAGTATAGTCCGATTCATTGAATCCCATCATATATTTCTTTTTAAATTCCATAATCTTTTTCTGTTCTTCAGTAATTATAAGCGTTTTGTTGTTCCGTCTTCGAGCAATTGGTGGTTCGTGCCGGTTGTGATTGACTATTAATTGATTAAGGGAATCAAGTAAAATCCTCTCTTTCGATCGTTTATGGTAACGGAGCATTGGATGTAGAATGGCCTCGCTAAAATCTCTAAGGAGCTTTTCCTCACTGATTGTGACATTTGGATGTTTGTGAATATTATCAACGGCTTTAAGTAAAGCTATTCCATCCTCGTCTACGAACATGGTGTCGATAAAGTCAATCAGAGAGTTCACGTCTAACGTCAAAGTTTCTTTTCTTGTCAACATGGCGTGATGGAGAATCTTCGCTTGTTCTAGAAATGTAAATATATTTCATTAGCGCGTAAGTGTAAGAACTAAATGATTGTAAATATGTTTGTGTTTCTTATGAATATGACACAATGAACGACTCTAAAGGTATGGAAACAGGTAAGCCTAAAGGTATATCTCCTTCCTTACAAAAAGCCAGAAAAAAATAGTTTGAGAATTCTAGTTTAGTTTAGCCTATTCTTGTTTTCAATTATAGATATAAATAAATTATTATAATAGAAAAAAATAGAAAAAATCGACTCGGCTCAAAAGTGAATTCTTAAGCGGAATCCAACCCGCAACTTTTGAAGGGCGAAATTTTGAGGTTGTATTATCAATGAGAGGAACATCCTCTCGTATACGATAGAAACATTTTTACAAATATTTGGACAATCGGTTAAGATGAAACAGCCATTTAGTTTTTATATTTTTTATGTATTTTATGCATTTTTTTTCAATGAGAATTCACTTGTGAGCACATTCGATTTTTTCTAATATTTTTCTATTATAATAATTTATCTTATAAGATAGCATTAAAAAAATGCATAAAATATATATATTATCTTTAAACCAATTTAACGGGCAGAAATCCAGTTGAGAATTTTTTGGTACTCCTTATTATTGTGCACGATTATTATAGATGTGATATTTCTCAACAGAATCTGGGTTTTAAATAATTTGTATCACGTATATATTTTTTGTGACGGAATTTTTAAGGAAATATTTTTTTTCGAAAAATCAATAATAGTTTTAATAATTAGGACAAAATATTACATATAATCACACTAAAAACATTAAAAATCATAAGACAATGTAATTCCATGTTGTTTCTGTCATTTTACTTTGTAGTTTTTTTTTGTTTTTATATTTTCTACTGGAGTTTCGCGACGAATCGAACGACAAAAATCGGCAAGCATTGCTCCCGATCATTTTCCGTTGTAGCGCCTCTCAGTGTGCGATATGTCCTGATGAAATCTTTCACCGTGTTCAACGGATACCGCTCCAAGATTTTCGGGAAAGAAATCTAAGTAAGAATCTAAAAAATGAATTTGAGTGAGATGTTGCATTTGTAAGAAAGCTTTGTAAGAAAGCATAAGTTATTGGATGACTTTTTTGTAGTTTTCACTTTTTTTGTTTACAAGAAAATTATGACAGACTGCTACGAAAGCGATCCATGCCCATTTTTCAGCTTTACTCAGCTTAATTTCAAAATTTGAGTTCTTCATGAGCTCTCGTATTTGGGGACCTAAAAAGATACCCTCTTTCAATTTCACGTCGCAGCTGTTTCGAAGAAATTTTGTTTTGAGGTATTGAAAGCCTTCTCCATCCTTATTCATGGCTTTGAAAAAAATTTTCATTAGATCCAGCTTCAGATGGAGTGGTGGTAGAAAAATTTTGGAACAAAACACGGAGTCACAGCGAGAACTGCGCAAGCGTATGCATTAGTGTAAAAATACCATCAGTCGATATCGTTCCCTCTCTTTCTATCATACCCAAGTCGTTTTTGTGTGGAAAAATATGATACAGACTGAATAAGTTAGCGTAAGTGCAAGAATGACTCTCAAAAAATACAGAATTTCGAGGTATTTAATGTTTTAAAAAAAAAAGGTATACGTGATAGCAAACAATGGGTAGAAAATCTAGATTCAGCATGTTAAGCTCTTCATATTTATCATATTTTTATTTAAAGGAGGATTTCGTTGCAGACCAGTGTTATTATAGAAAAAAGAAGAGGTGATAGAATGCCGCCCTGAGGTACGCCAGTTTTCAGGCCAAATCAAACAAGCTCCATCGTGTCTGTTGTCTAAATTTCGACGTCCACATTATCGAAGATAAGAGAAATACCGTCCTAGCACTTCGTAGGAGGCTGTAAGACGGGGCAAAATTGATAGCAGTATTTCGGTACTGACAGCATTGATAAATAAATAATTTTATTTTATTCTAATAATAATTTCTTTAGATAAAATCTGACAGTAGAATAAAAAATATAACAATTATACTAATTATGTTTCATATGAAACACAAACCTTGAATCATATCTGCGGCGCTACTTGATAGGAAGGTGGTAAACCATTCTACAGCATCGTAGATCGGTCTACCGTATTCAAATATTCTGTTGATATTTTCCCTGAAAACAAGAACGTCATTAGCCAGGGGGAAGTCAAGTTTTTTTAATACAGGACTTTAAGGGCAAGTATCCAAGCCATAAAAACTTTAAAAGATAATGAGCTTGATTTGCTGGGATGGCTCAGCAAAATACCAATATGCTGCACTGGACACGATTGAGCGCAGAGCTGAGACGCTTATTAGTGACAGCAAATTGGTGAAGAGCAAGCTTCATATCTTAGTTCACCGCTGCAAAGTTGCCTGTCTGTCGGTCTTCTACAGACTGTATTCTGGAGTGTGCTCAGATTGATAGAAAAATAAGCATGAGAAGACAGTTGCATAAGTCGGTCAACTATCATAAGAATGAAAACTTTGAAAAGCGCGCGCTTTTTGTTTCATTGGGAAATTTCAAAGAGTCAATGTATTTTTGGACATAACTTTTTTATTTTTGCGAATTTCATAATTCGGTCTCCGTCACGATCTTGTCTTAAACCTGTTGGTTTCGATTCATTACAAAAATACGAAAATCGGCTAAGAACTAATAGAGTTATGGCGTATATTTCATCATTGAAGATCCATAAGAGTTTCGCTCCAATGAATAGATTATCTATCTATCTATAAAAAACGAATACCCTGGCTACCTTACATCTAGGATCTTGAGCTTATTATAAAAAAGATCGTCATTACCTTCATGGAGATTCTTTTGAAACTTACAAGTTGTCAAATTCCTTATGGCATTTCCTTAGGATCGCCCAAGCGTCCGCCCTCTTTTTGTTGGCGATGGTGTCAAACAAACCGATCAATGCGACAGTGAAGTAGCCTCCGTTCACCTCCTTCCTGAGTTCCACCAGCTCTTGGACGTAAGGACTGAAGACCTCTGTAAACCGGCATCTTTTTTTAATGGGTTCGCTTTTGATCCCAATCAAGCCCGGGGGCCAAGATGGGATCCACGATGTAACGAGCTAACCAAGAAGGTGCCTATTCATCCTGGCTTTAAAAACGGACGGGTTATAAAGTACTCGGAAATACGACGCAGGAATTTCATTTATTTACAAACTTATCAAATTATTTCAAACACACAGGATTTTGGAATATAGGCCAAACACTACCCTCAAAAGAAGAAAACATATAGTTAATACATATTTCTTACATTCACACCAATTAGCCTAGCCCAAAGTGTGTTATGGATACTAGGGTAACGGCATAAGCGCTTCTTAACATCTTTCATAATGCGCACAGCAAAGAAGTGGAACTCCCTCCCTGCGTCTGTATTTCCGAGTACATATAACCCGTCCGTTTTTAAAGCCTGGGTGAATAGACACCTTCTAGGTTAGCTCGTTCCATCGTGGAATTTGTCTTAGCCCCGAGCCTTGATTGGGATCTAAAGTGAACCCATTCTAAATAAATAAAGAAATACATATATAATACATAGATATGTAATATTTATAGAAACATATATGAAAACTCATGAGTCAGGTATAAATGGTCGTATTCATCATGTATGCATAACATTTTTCTCCCTCCGGGATTCGAACCCAGTACCGTTCAGTTCGCTACCGTTGCACCAAACGGCCGTCGATAATTGGTAAGTACAACGTACATACACTAGGTTTGCTCGAAATCAATTTCAACAATTATCAGTATATTTATATGTATAATAATACTAGCCGATCCGTCCACACGTTGTGGTTCACTTATCATAATATGCAATTTTATTATTAATTAAAATGAAACACATCCTTTTCCTAAGTTGGAACAAATCCAGTAAAATGAAAAGAGATCTTCAAAAACGGTTCACTAGTTTCAGAGTTTATCCCGAACATACATCGTAACACGAGATTTTTATATATATATAGATGTGAACAAAATTACATAGCACACACACACACACGATCACACATTCATGCACGCACGTACACACATAAGCATACACAATCATAACAAGCCCAAATTTTATAATTATATTTCCTTATATTATAAAAATAAGAATAATATGTAAAACAAATTGTACATAACACGATTTGTTATGGAAGAGTGACTCATTCTGGCACAGGTCCTTTAGGCCTTAGTACTTGAAAGAGCCCACCTTTGAATTTGTTAATTACTTTTGTATTATATCCCAATTAAGCCTGGAGGTCAAGACAGAATCCACGATGGAACGAGCTAACTCAGAAGGTGCCTATTCACCCTGGCTTTAAAAAGGGACGGGTAAATGTATACTCTAAAAACACAAATTCGTTGTATGTGTGTTTGTCTGTCCGCTCTTTTCCCCGCTCATTTTCCATTGAATACGCGTTACCATAGCAACGCGTTACCGGGTCAGCTAATTTAAGTTTATTAAAATAGTCTTTAGTTTTACAGTGGTCCCCCGGAAATCCGACAAACGTAAGATCCGAATATGTTGAAACAGAGTACCTTGTAATCCGACAAATTACAGATCAAAATGATAATATTCTATCTGAACAGGTAAACAATGAACGCACGCTAGGCCGCTCCCCTATCATATGTAGTCAAATTCAAACTGAGCAATCAGAAGCAAGACGCATTGAGCATAATACAGCGTAGAGGAGACGGAACCTATTGAATCATGGATTACGTACATTAATGAAGATTTGCCAAAATAAGGTATCTACATTCAACTTTTTTCACTGAATAAAAAGAACGTACTGATTTTTTTTTTAATTTCTCCATTAGTGTGTAGCTAGCCACGATATGACGACGGAGGAATTATTCAAAATTTTGGTCTCTGTAGGTCTTTTATTGTTACTATTTTTTATAATTATTGTAATTATCTATGACTGTTTGTTTCCAAAATAAAAAGAAAAAAAAGACAATGATAAGCATGTGGAATTACATGACAAGTCAGGGGCCGGATTACCGGGGGTCCACTCTATAATCTAATGAAATATGAAAAGTTATTTATTGTACCTGGTGGTGTATTGAAAGCAGGAATAGCCGTAGCATTCTTCGGTGGTCCTCGTCCACCCTTTACAGTTACAACAATGGTTAACGGTGCCGGTAGAGTGAGTTTTTCAGTTGCTTCTGTAGTTGTTCTATCAGGAGTTGTACCATTACCCGCCGAAGGTGAGCTATCGTCACCCATCCCCCTACCTGGTAAGTCCATCCCTCCAATCACTCCCGTATCTTTAATAATAGGTAGATATGCCTCAGGATCTATGTGAGGATCTGGATTATCGTTAATGCTATTCGTAATTTGTGCATGAGTTGTCATAAGTTCAGCGTCTATTGTGATGTTTGGATATAAATTGCCAAAGTTTTCTACATTAGGATCGTCTGTAGGCGTTGGGATATCGTTTTCTCTGTTTTGAAGAAGTTGTTTGTTTACATTGCTTTGGATCAATTGATTGCGGTTAAGACCAGTATTGGCATTCGCATTTTGATTTATTGGACTTCTGTAAAAGTTTTGATTGTTGTTCAATGGGTTATTATTAAAATTTTGATTTGAAATTCTGTTATAATTATAACTTGGACGTCTGTTGTAGTTTGCACTAGGGTTTCTATTGAAATAAGAATTTTTATTGAATTGGTATCTGGCGATATCAGCATTATTGTTCTGGTAGTTTCTAATTACATATCCGTTTTGATTAAACGGGTTCCTGTTGAAATTTTGATTTGGTTTTGCATTGAAAATTACATTTTGGTTAATCGGGTATCTCATAAAATTGGTTTGGGCTGGTTGATTAAATTGATTTCGATTGATTGGTCTTCTGTTAAAATTTGTATATTGGTTCATTGGATTTCTGCCAAAATTAGGATTCATATTTTGGTTGTACGACTGCCTGAATTGTTGAGGCATTTGATTTATTATTTGAACAGGCGTAGACGTAGTTGTTTCTGGTGTTACTTTATATTTATCGTAAAGACTTTTCTTGACAATCTTCGCTAATTGTCCAGTCGATTCTGGACCAATAATAATATTGGCACCCTGCTTCAATAACTCCATTCCTTTTGCTGTTTCTTCGGGTTTCAAAATTTTAATGACCGTTCTCCCATCGTTATTCCCTTCGTGACTTGATATATCAGCGTAATATTCATACGCATCAGGTTGCATACCAGAATGAGAGATGTTCTTTTTATTTTTGTCATGAATTATGTAGTCGTATTCAGCCATTGTAATGCCCTTGTCAAATAAATACGCAGAAGTGACAGCAACATGGAGCCCTTCACTCTTGCTGCGGTTCGTTCTAAAATCGACAACTATATTAGTATCATTCGTATCAACAGACAAGTCACCCTGATCGTCATTTCTTTTTATAAGAAACATGTAATCTACTTCCGTTGTTGTGTCAGGAAGGCTTGTTTTTGTGACGCGTTTCTTTTTTCGTATTTTATAATACACACTCTTGTTTTCTTGTCTTGGTTTATCATCAACCACTCTGATTACTGGTATAGGTTTTTTTATTATTGTAGGTTTCAATGTTTCCTCTTTTTCTATTTGCAGTCTAAAAGTGTTGTTGATATTTTTGCTGGTAACCTCTCCATCCTTGATTTTATGGAATACATTAGTGGTCTTTACTGGTTCCTTTGTTGTTGTCGTCCACCATATTTCTGGATAATCGTACATAGAAGGTCCGGCGTTGTATAACAAATCCATTGAGTTTTTATTAAGGCCCATTCTTTTAATGCGCTTGTCAAAATTCTTGAACATATTTTTGACAGGATTGGTAAAAGCTATAGTTGTGAAATATTGTTCATTTGTATGCAAATCTGAAAGAATGAATTACAATAAATTTATTTGATTTTATGCCCGAGTCGAATTGTCTTTTGGGCTGAAAATTAACTTAATTTTTTTAGATATTATTATCTGACTAAATAGCACTGTTATATTTTGTAACCATGAGCGAACGATTATCTTCAAGGATACTTAATATATATAACGTAGGTTGCAATGTCGAATTTAATGCTAAAAGAATATTTTTTGTAAATTTTTGGAAAAAGACTAAGTATTAAGAGATACGTATGGGTTTGTAATTTGAAGGCGAATAAATAAGATGGTTGTCTGATGGAATCACGGAACTTATTCCATAAATTAGAAGCATGAATAAAATTTGATTAAGGCCAAAAAACTAATGTTATAAACCTACAGACTAGTATAAAATGAAATGATTGAAAATTAACTGCCATACGACTTTGATGAAAAAGGGGAGTAGAGAATGCTAACGAAATGGCGTATTAAAGCTGATTGTCATGTGTGTTATCAGAGGTACATTTCGAGAATATAGAAAAGGAGGAAGATAGCAAATGATAGAGAAGATTGTGCACAGAAAGATTCCCCTTGATTTCCAATAAGCTTTTTTTAGTAGAAAAGCATAATTTGATATAGCTTGTTGGTTGGTAACAAATAAAAAATATTAAACCCAACCTGAGATGCAATGTATATCAATTTTCAAGTAAATTAGGAATTAATACATTATGCGAAAGAAAGGAATCCCCAACAGCACACTCAGCTGTAAGCGCATATCGGGAGCCAATTAATTTTAGCTGGAAATAAGACAATATAAAAGATTTTTTGTATTTTGGAAGCGAATCGAACGCTTATAGACTTGCCACACATTCGCTACATAAAAAGACGACTCATGCCATTGACTCCACGGCAATTAGGTATACGAAATATAGGCGTTATCTCCGTTGTTTACTGCAGGTTTAATAAGGAGCGTTATCCTATCCCTTGGTCCAGGATTCCACCATGAAAGTGTAAAATAAAATGAGTTTTACAAAGATGTTGTAACTTATCCGATTATTTTTTGAATGGGTTTGCTTTTGATCCCTATCTAGCCCAGGGGCAAAGACAGAATTACGATAGAACGAGCTAACCTAGCAGGTGCCTATTCACCCTGCCTTTAAAAGCGAGTGATTGTTTTGACGACCGTTTGGTGCAACGGTAGTGATCCTGCCTTTCGCACCGACGGTCCTGGGTTCAAATCCCGGAAGGGGCAGATGTTTTTATGATGAATACGAACATTTGTACCTGAGTCATGGGTGTTTCTATATATTTCTATGAATATTACATATCTATGTATCAAATATGTATGTCTATCCGTTACCCTAGTATCCATAACACAAGCCTTACAGTGCTTACTTTGGGCTAGGCTAATTGGTGTGAATGTAAGAAATATTTATTTTTTATTATTATTATTATTATTGTAATAAATATCATTTTATTAGCAGTCTGTCGCTAGTACATACATACTATTGGATATTCTCTCTTCATTCTCTGTTACATTTTCCGATGTATTTGTTGTTGTAATTTCAGTCGTTCCATTTGCTGTTACTGAACGAAAATATAACACACAGCAAATAATACATAGCATTATAAAATAAAAAATGCAAACATACATTTGTGTTTTCGTTTCAAAATTTAATGTTTATTATATTCTGTTATTGTTGTTTTTTATTACCGCCATTTTATTGCGGTGGAACACACGTTTGTAGGGAAATAATTGGAAAGCGATATTTTTTTTATTTTCCCAATCAAGCGCGGAGGACAAGACTGGATCCATGATGGACGAGCTAACCCAGAAGGTGCCTTTTCACCCTGGCTTTGAAAACGGACGGGTTAAAAGTACTCGGAAGTACAGACGCAGGGAGGGAGATCCACACCTTTGCTTTGCACGTTATAAAAAATGTTGAGAAGCGTATGTCAAAGAATTTGTAGTTAAATTCATTACATTATGCATTTGTGCTTTATGTAAACTTTGATACCGATCCGTGGTGGAATACCTTAACCTTCTTTATAATACACAATTCTTTTGCGACAGTTTGAGTCAGAATCACAATCAGAATAAAATTGCTTTGCTTACCTCTCGCACTCTTGCGCTGGGTTTTTTCCCGAACGGGCAAAAGTTTGTGTGATGAATACGAGAATTTGTACTTGAGACATGGGTCAAATACCTCCTTATTGTCATTTTTCAAGAAATTTACATTTTTAACGTATTTTGAATATTTTAGTGAAATCTCCTCAGCGAATTCTTAGATGTAAACAATTTTGTATAAGGAAATAGAATATCTACAAAATTTTTACTTATGAAGAAATTAAACGTTTTGTGATTAATGTAAAACATTAATTTAACAGTTGGGTGTTATTGGAACTTCGCGGTATCATATATCCGTTACCCTAGTATCCGTAACACAAGCCTTATAGTGCTTACTTTGGGCAAGGCTCATTGTTTTTGTCAAATTTTTAGATGCAACTGGTGTATAGACCTTTTCACTTTTTGTCCATTCAGGTTACCTACTAGTTTTTCATTGACTTGAAACAGGTTCTTTTTATGACTGGCAATATCATAGAAGAAATTCCCAGTATTATTGAATCGCCAGTCACCCTTACAGACCTTGTCCAAGAAAAGAGTAGTCGCGATTCAAGAAAGGAACATGCCACCGGAGTTACTGGATAATTTGACCTCCGTGCTCAAGTGGTTCTCACATCGGTTTTATGGTGATGCAAAATCCAAAGTCCCGGGTTTAATTCTCGGTCGGGTCAAAGTAGAAAATTAGCTTTTCATATTGGCTCGGGTTAGGTGTTGTGGTTCAGTCGCTGATTCTGATTTCCACAACACAAGTTCTTTAACTACTTAAATTGGCGTCAGGCGATATAAGTAGTTTTCAGGAAATTTTATTTTTTTAAAACATGTCAGTTCCATCGGACCTTATTATTTAACAAAATATACTCATAGTAGAATTTGAAATACGTTTGTAAAATTCGACACGTTTGCCAGCGTCTCGGTAGCTCAGCGGTGAAAGCACTCGCCCGGATAGCAAAAGGTCGTGGGTTCGAATCCCATCTGAGGGCTCGGAGGCGTAGTTGTTTTTTTACACGTGTATTTTATATCTTATAAAGCTATACTATTAAGCTAACTTAGAGACTAAAATATGGATCATCACAGCTGAACCGATGGTTTAGCCAGGATGCTCCGTAATATGCCGACATCAGCGGCGCTCTGTTTCAAAACATTATACAATTCCCTTCTTTCACTTTCCAATTTTTTACATTTTAACATACGAGTAATGTGCTGAATGTCATCTATAGTGCCACATACATCACAATTAGTTGATTCTGCTCTTTTCATTAGAAAATCAAACTTTTTGGAAGGGAAATGTGGAAAACTATCTTTTCAATATTGGCTCAACCCGGGGTTTTTCCCAATCAAGCCCGGGAGCTTAAACAGGATCCACGATAGAACGAGTTAACCCAGAAGATGCCTCTTCACCCTGGCTTTAAAAACAGAAGGATTATCAATACTCGGAATTACGGACGTAGGGAGGGAGTTCCGCTCCTAAGCTGTGCGCATTATAAAGGGTGTTGAGAAGCGCTTGATGCGACAGGTAGGAATACCAACCATGATAGGGTGGTAGCCCGCAATGCGTCTGAATAGTGGTCTTTTTCTGCGATCTGCCAAGACTGGAGATTTTAGCAGAAATCCTCATTTTTAGGAAAAGCTTTCATCCGGCTGTTGAACTGCTATTTTCGAAACCATTACAATTTCGGGATTTTATTAACCGACATTGAAATAAAATCAAAGGCAGGTATTTTTTAATTTTGATGTGGATGTATTTAACTCCAGTATCTTATTAGCAGGCGCTTCTTCAATAATGAATAATTATGCTTTTCTTTTTAGGATTCCGTACCCAAAGGGCCAAAAGACAGCGAAGTCTTAGTAATAGGGTCCCGCCCTATTACTAAGACTTCGCTGTCTGTCCGTCCGTCTGTCTGTCACCAGGCTGTATCTCAAGAACCGCGATAGCTGGACAGATGAAATTTTCACAACAATAACAACAAATACTAAAAACAAAATAAAATTTACTGGAGGGAGACTCTGTACCAGGGTCGTCTGCTTAGGTACCTCCGTCTTACCTATTTCTGCCGCAAAGCAGCAGTGCTTGCATTGCTATGTTCCGGTTTGAAGGGTAAGATATGGCAGTGAAATTACTGGGTACAGTGACTTTACTTCTTATGTCACAAGTTGGCAACGTACACTGTGGTTCTTGTGGGGGTTGCAGTTTTTGCTGCGAATCTCACAAGAGCCACATGTATTATAGGTGACTGTTACCACTTACCATCAGATGGGCAGTTTGCTTGTTTGCCAACTTCATGCAATAAAAAAAAAATGAATATTTAAGGGAGAATTTTTTGCCCTTTTTTGCTCGATGGCAACAGGTAGGCACTTGAAATACGAGTATTCACAAAATACTCAGTTATGTTTTTACTTTAATAAGAAATAATATGAAATTTGTGTACCTACTGTTGTTTACCTAGTCAATGGTACGGAACCCTTCGTGCGCGAGTCCGACTCGCACTTGGCCGGTTTTTTATTGTATCATTATTTTTATATTCATTAATTATATTAATTCTACTCACTTTAGAAATAGCTAGACCAATTTTACCTGTGTAAATATTTTATTAGCTTTTAAGTTATAGCTTCTAATTATACAATATTTTAAGCTGTTGATTCGACGAATACTACATAAATACTGATGAATTCTCTAGAATCAATTGTACAGGTTTCTCTTTATAACTTCCTCTTCGTCGCTATAACTCGATGCTGCGTTTATCGGTTTAAACTTATACCTCACTCTTTTGGTAGTATCACCAACACCCATCCTCCTTACATATTCCCCAAAACTTGTGTTCCTACCGTGACTGAATCCAATAACTTTGTAAATGTTAGATTTTATTGTAGCCTCTTCATTGCTGTAACTTGAGTATTGATTGAATTTTTTATCTTCTACTTTTGCATTACTTTTTCTGGCGACATTAAAATAAACTTTGTCATGTTGTAAAGCATCGTTCAGGTGGAATTTTAGTTCATTTTCTTCATCGCTGTAACTACTGTACCCTGTGACTTTCTTTAATACTGAGTTCTTATCATCAACGGTACTTTTACCAAATTTTTTAACCTCTTTGCTAGATTTAAAATTAGCAGCGTCATACTTATATTTGAGTGTTGGGTATAGTTTTTTTGTATACGCATTAAATTCTTTTTTTTTACTTACACTAATTTCAGGTTGTATTTTCTCAGCGTTGTTAACTATTATAACTTTTTTTATTGGCATTTTGTAGATTCGTTTTTTGGTACGTTTAGTTGCGTATGTGTTGTATCTTTTTGTCATTTTATTTCGGCCCCATTTTGCCTTAATTTTGGGATATCTAGGCAGCTTTCGGGATGTGCCAGAGGTGATATATTTCATCCTATACGGTTTGTATTTAATGGTTCTTCCCATAATCGTGTTTCTAACCGTAGAAGGGATTTGTTGGCTGTACTTTATGATCTTATCTTGGTTCACGTTGATGTAGTCTACTCTTTTAGGCAGTTCTCTTGAGAGTTCGTCTCCTTCCTGTATGATTTTCTTGAGTTTATTGAGTATTTGGTATTTTTTATAAAGTGTGGGATTTTTATTTTTCAAATGTTTGTATGGAATTGTAAACAGGGCTGTAGTAATTCTTTTTTTCTGACCGCCACGATTCTCACCTGGTCTCCTTACAATCCGGTAGCGATCTGTAATTTTTGCTAAAATATTAGTATACAGGGTAAGGTTAAGAGAAATGGATTAGTCACTTGAACGCTTTTCGCTTGCTTTTTATTGTTAAAACGATTAAAATAAAACTTTTTGGCAATGTAGAATTTTTATCGAGCACGAAGGTCGTTTTGAAAGTTTGTAGTAGTTAAATAATAAATAACAATGAAATTCTGGAGAACTTCTTTGGAACCATAAAATCACCTGTTTCGATTGAAAATGTAGGTCATAATTAAGCGAATGGCCATTTTACACTATCCACCTTTTTTAGTTAAAATAGTTTTTAACAAACTAACGAAGCTGGTTCAGAAATTGTAACTTAAGAAAATCAGTTACAAAATAATCTCTCGAGAAAGTCCTCTACATTTTTTTAAAAGTTGTTTAAGTTGTTCAGCTGGAAAATTCTTAAAAAATTGAAATTTCTATGAAAATTGATCACTGAAATATTGCGGAACATAAATGGGGAGATTCGGAAATCCCAAGGGGTGTTCAATCTCTGGACCTCCACTTGACTTTATTATTTGGGGCATCCTGTATAACACAACTTAGTAGTGTTAATAATATTTATAATTTTTAAAATTTCATCTGTAACATTACCTTTATATTTGTAAGGATTGTATTTCGTTGTCCTCGGAGACACTATATCTTGAGCTTCAATTTTTTGCTTCTTAACATTTTTAATCTCATAAAAATTAAAAGTAAAAGCTTTAATATCATTACTTTCTGTTATTCTTTCTCTTTTAACTTCTTTGTCTATATCACGATTGACTACAGCGAATCTTGTTTTATTGGTTAAAAAACCTAACCTCCTTTTGTTTTTCAACAATTTTGCTTTCTCAAATTCAATATCTGGTTCAATTCTAACAGTGGAAGTAGTCTGTGCTCTTTTGATTTCACTGTTTATCGATTCAACAAGCATTTGCGCTTTAGTAGTACTCCTTTGTCTTAGATAGGGAGCAAACATTGACGTAGTTACTCTTCGAGAAATCTCGTAAACATTTTCAGTTGTGTTTGGGTATCTGTTGACTAATTCTAAAGCTTTAAACAACTCCGTTCCTTCGTCATCGTTGAATAAAGTGTTTATGAAGTTTATGATAGAGGCTATGCCTAACGCTAAGGTGTCTTTTCTGCCAGGCATCGAATCGTGCAGCAGACTTGCATACGCTGCAACAGAAATTCTCTCATCAACATTGTAATATCAACAATAATTTCTATTTTAAATGAAATGTGCTCTATTTTTTAATAATGTTTTTTTTCGTCCCTTATTGTTTGTTTCTCTCTCTCTCTCTCTCTCTCTCTCTCTCTCTGTGTGTGTGTGTGTGTGTGTGCGTGCGTGCGTGCGTGCGTGCGTGCGTGTGTTTGTCTGTGTGTGTCACTAAATGTTATTTCTTTCTTTCTAAATAATTAAGTAAAATAAAATAAAAATCATTCTATGGGGCAATATGTCTGAAATGCCGCTGACTGTTTTTCTTGCTTCTTGTTTCTATAATTTTACAATGAAAGATATTCAATTAAAAATAAATTAAAACTGGTGATCCTCAAATACTTTACCTTTAATATACTCCACGTGACTTTCGAGTATACTCACGGAGAAATCCCCTAGTACTTGCAAGAATTCCGGACCAAAATCGTGTATAAAACTTTCTTTTCTCCTGTAAAACGTCAGAAGATGATTAAATATAGGTTTATCCTACCCGGCGTGACTAATTTTCCATGGTATAAAATTAGCTTAAGTTAGTTCTTAAAACAACTCCATTTCTATTTACAGTATTCACTACTGGCAACATTTTATTATATTATATTAATAATAATATTTCTTACATTCACACCAATTAGCCTAGCCTAAAGTAAGCACTACAAGGCTTACGAATACATAAATATTATACAAATGCTCGAATTCATCACACAAACATCTGCCCCTTCCGGGATTCGAAACTAAGACCGTCGGTGCGAAAGGTAGGATCGCTACCGTTGCACCAAACAATATTAGTAAAAATAATGCAACCGATTTTGTTTTTATTATATTCTGTATTTTTAATATTAAAAACTAGCTCACCAAACTCACAAAGAGCAGGAAAAAAGAGCGGACAGACAAACACACAAACAACAAATTTGTGTTCTTAGAGTATATATTAGCCGAGATTTGGGATATCACGCAAGCGTTTTTATTAAGCCTTATAGGCTTAACCCCCCGTGCTTGCTCCCGTAACCCGCACAGGCTAATTCAAATAAAACCATTGGATTTTTACCGGATTAACAATGCATTCTTGCTTTTAAAATTGAATCCTGACGTTTCGATTTCTTCACAGGACACGTGATCAAAGGGAAGGCTTATTTTATTGGTTAGTTAAGTGGTTAATGGAGCGAAGCTCCCACCCATGGATCAGCTTCAATAGCGCAATGTCTGTTACGCCATAACTTCCCGAGGAATCGAATCAACAGGTTTAGGACCAGATTGTGACGGAACCCGAATTTTGAAATTCGCAAAAATTCCCATCAAAATAAAAAAATTTTTTTTTTCTTTTTTTAGGTATTACGCTCCGCTCCAATATATGGTGCTAGCGTAGCTTTATGCTTAGGGACTGCATCGCCTAGTATATTATTAAATGAGTCAATAAACAAAGGGGAAAATTGTCATATGATCAATTTTTATATGGGTTCACCTTTTGATCCCAATCAAGCCCGGCACCCAAGATAGAATCCACGATGGAACGAGCTAGCCCAGAAGGTGCCTATTCAACCTGGATTTTAAAACGGACATGTTATAAGCACTCGGAAATACAGACGCAAAGAGGGAGTTCCACTTCTTTGCTGTGCACATTATGAAAGATGTTGTGAAGCGCTCAGTGCGACCGGTAGAAATAGAAAACAAGAAAGGGTGGTAGCCCGCAGTGCGTCTGGATGTCCGATGGAAAAAGGGTGATGGCAGTATGAGCAAATGCAGCTCGTGAGCACACTCTCCAAAGTACATTCTCTAGAAGACCGACAGACAGGCAACTTTGCGGCGGTGAGTTAATGTGGGAAATTTGCTCTACATATTGTTTTAAACTTTCATGGTCACTAATGTTATAGTAATATAAGTTATATACGCAATAAAAGAAACTTCGTCGGAGGGTAGACCGATATGTATACCAATAACTGCCTACCCGCAATTACTTCAGTTGTTCCGTGATCATGGCCCTTGCAACAGTGCCGAAATATCGGTAACTCAATAAAAACAAGCATGGCAACAACCCCGTAAATAACTTATAATACTATAAAGTTTGCTCTAGGCCATGCTGTCACTAATGAGCCTCTCAGCTCTACGCTGATTTAAGATGGAAGATAAAAGCTCCGTGTGAATACACCTTTTCAAATACTCACAAGATATTGTACTCCCTTGGTACCGTCAAGGCAAACAAGTGGACTTCACCATCTGGCTTCTCCGCCATGATGCCAAACAGCTGCGTGAGGAATGTTGAGAAGTAACCTTCCCTATTCGTTTTCTTGTACTCATGTAGAGAGGTCATGAAATCTGGCGTTGTACCTAAAAATTTTTCTGTTACCAGTTTCAAAAAAGAAAGATTTTGACGGGAGTGGGAAGCGTTACGTTAGTGGTTGGTTTTCTTGTTAACTTTCGTGTTATGAAGGATGTGGTATGGAATTATAGTGGATAATTAAGCACAGTGCCAGTTTTAGCATTACCAACGCCCTGGGGCAGATTTCCACGGCACCACCTAACTGCAATTCAAACCTATACTATACGAAAGAAAGCAAGGGATCATTACCATTACTATTTAAAATATCTTAACCGATCACTTGTGTTTACTACCTATATATATATTCTCTCGAATAAATATATTTGAAATTGAATTACTATAGTCGTAGGTTCGAATCCCACCTGAGGGCTCGGAGGCGTAGCTTTTTTTTACACACGTATTTTATACCTTATAAAAATGTTGAATTGTGAATGCAAGTAATTAAATAAAAAACACAAAACGATGGGTTTTCAACAAAACTTATTTTACAAAGGACTGACTAAATATACAATTTTGCTGTATCGGCCCCATTTTAAAAACATATAGCGAGAAGAACCGATAGCTGTTGGGTTGGAAAGATTCTTGGATAACAACGGAGAGTAAAAAGAAAAAAAAATCGCTGTTGCTACTATTAAAATTTCTGTATAGACTAAAAAAACAGTTGCCGCTATCGGGTGGGGCACGCTCGCTTCGCTCGGCTCGGTACTATTCTAACCTAACTAAGTAACACTAGACATAAATTTTTATTAATTACATAGACTCTTTATTTTGACGGCTACTTGGTACAACGTAAAATTTTTATAGGATTGCATTAATAATTCACAAAGTATATAAAATTATAAGAATATATTTATTTTTAATTAAAGTAATTTTGTTACAACATCGACATGTTTTTTATGTTGTTCTTAAGGTAACTAACGAAATCGGAGCTATTCGATTACTTTATCTCTGCCTCTCTTGTAGACAGTAAGCGTAGAGGAAGAGAGAACGCTATATTTGTTATACTTACGCCGTCGAATACAACGCTTTCTTGTAACGTACATTTCTACCGGTTAACCCCTGTCTCAAGTCCCAAAACTCCAAGATTATAAGTTATATTAACTAACTAGCTGACTCGGCCACACGTTGCCGTGGCTCACTTATAATAATTTGCAATATATTTTTTTACTAAAAATCAGCAATAGCCCGCTCGCGCGTTCTGAGCCTTTGTGATATTGATTCGTTGGTGGAAGAAGTGGTGGGAGGCGCCCAAAGTGACAGCACAGTGGTCGCATGCGCGTGAGCTGCGCGCAGTACTGGACAGTACTTGGACATTAAAACATTACTTTATTTTTCTAAAATAAAAGATTTTTTCTAAAATAAAAGTAGCCTAAGTTACTCCTTATTACATCAGCTACCTGCCAATAAAAGTCCCGTCACAATTGGTCCAGTCATTTCAGAGATTAGCCGGAACAAACAGACAGACAGACAAAAATTAAAAAAAAAATGTTATTTTGGTGGATGTACCGTACATATGTATTCATGTGCATGTAGTAAAAAACGGTTATTTCAATATTACAAACAGACACTCCAATTTTATTTATATGTGTAGATGAACTAACCATTTTTCGGCGGTATTGTGATGAATGGAGGCACCGTATCTTTATGCGGCCATAGAGAATAACCATAGGGAAAAGATACCATCCTCTGTGTCGTACTTTCGTTTATTTCCTTTGCCAATGTCTGATTTCTTAGGGAAGCTAAAATAAAGAAAAAGTGGATTTACTAACCTATGGTCGATGGCAAAGTGACGTACGAAATGGTGGATTCGGTCCAAGGACTTAGATTTTCTGGATACAACAAATCGGTGTTTGGTGATCTTATTAACCGCCATGTGGTTGTTTCCATGATGTCTGTATAATCGGGATAGTCTTGGTCTTTAAGACCTGCTAAAATTTATGGATTTTGTCAGTGTTACCAACTCTTAAAAATATTTATCTAAATTTGCCCTAATTACTTGGAAATCCCCTTAAAAATAAATTGTATGATATGATATTTTTGTTAATTTTTTATTTATGATAATAAATTAAATTTATTACATCAAATATTATTTCATTTTCTTCTGACGAATCAGATTTTATAAAGTCGGACATGTTGACATTGAATAAGCCTAACATTTTAGGAAACGGATTCAATATTGTACAAGATCCACCGTGTCGATTTCAAATTCCAGGTAGTTGATTATAAGTACACTAGATGTCACTAAGTCCGAGGGCGCTAGGTAAGAAATAAATTTGATTAGCTAATTAAGACTGTCCCAGGGCCTGTACTCTACATCTTTATTTTTCTCGATAAATAAAATATAAAAAAATTATGAAGGTTCACAAAAACCCTAAAAATAACCTTAAACATATAAAGCCCCTAAAATAATTCCATCTCACTTATTTACCCCCTAAATTTAAGGGGGAAAACCCCTAAGTTAGGAGCCCTGGATTTTGTTGATATAGAGTTTATGATGTTGATTGCCTTAAATAAAAGAAATTAGTATTGGTTATACTGTAAAAAGTATTTGAATATTATGCAGAATAAAAAATATTTACCTATCTGTATATATAACTACTATTGATATATAAAATGTTATATAAACTTCTCATATACATAAAGAAAAAGCCATCGGTCATTATTATTCTTAATTTAAAATGAATATATAGGAACCAGTTTTTTTTTACATAAGTTTCTATTAACCGATTCGTTGCGGATGGCACGTCTTCCGTGCCATCACTTTTTTTGCGTATGGCGTTAGGCACGGGAGCCATGTCATTTTTAAATCGATGATAACACCTTAAAATTAATTTTAATGGAAATCTACCCAGACTAAATTTATCTTCATTTTTCACGTAAATCAAGCTCATAGCCTTCGTTTCTGGTAATTGTATGTCGTAACGAATCGGTTAATGCTTCCAAGAGAAAACATTTTTTTCGAAATTTGTCTGCAATGCTATGGAATAGTTTATTTTAAAATGATCTCTAGGGTAAAATAACTTAGAATAATAACTCTTATCACATTAAAAGTTTGAAACGCTAGGTTTTTTCAAAGATAGCACTTTACCACTAATATACTAATGTTCCACTTGTTGTAACATGTTTTTTTATCTTATAAAATTGAAAATAAAGTAAACTATATTATAATGATTAAGGTATATTAATCGGTAATAACACATAAATATACAATCGCCCTTTTGCTGTATGGGTAGTTAAAGATCTCAGATTACCAATTTTTATAAACCTGACAAACATCTGTCGCTTCTCTAAGAATCTTTGAAAGTACCTATTAGCGGCCCGCCCCGGCTTCGCACGGGTGGACAAAATTCTTTAAATGTTTTCTATTATTAAATATTTTCCGTTAGCGCCATCTAGCGTCCGGTAGACGAACTACTTGCGGTTAACGCGTTGCTATGGTAACGTTATTGATACAATGTAAAAAGAGCGGGAAAAAGAGCGGACAGACAAACACACAAACCACTGTAATCTTAGATTATAGATTTTAAGGAATATTTAGGGGTAGATAATTTCTTCAAACAAAAGATATAGTGTTAATAGGTACTATATATGGGTCGTTCTTCTTTTTTACCGACAGTGAATCGACGTTTTTCTGTTTTTTTTGTTTTTGAACCATCCATAATTGTGGTTTCTGTGTGGAATTTAAAAGAAATTGCATCTGTGTTGTCATAAGGACTAATTAAAGTTGCCTTTGCGGCAAATAATAATTCTTTTTTAATGTTGGTTTTTAAAAAAATATGTGACCTAGTGGCCTTTTTCTGTGGAGCACATTTCGTTTTACCACTCTGTCACGGCATTCTACGGAAAACAAACGAAAAATATTTTGGTTGGAGAAAATGAAAAATTACATAACATTAATAGATAAGAATAATAATACTAGATTTAAAAATCTAAAAATCCCACGTTTTTCAGAGACCAAAAAAGAATAAAATAACCCGGCGGGGCCAAGCGAGGGGCCACTCAAAACGTGGGGGCGCATCTTTACAAATACTCTCAACATCTATGCATATCATACATCTCATTACATCTCCATAAGTAACATGCGCCCCCACGTTTTGAGTGGCCCCTCGCTTGGCCCCGCCGGGTTATTTTATTCTTTTTTGGTCACTGAAAAACGTGGGATTTTTAGATTTTTAAATCTAGTATTATTATTTTATTCTTTTTAATTATTAACTCAACGAAGTAACCATGTGTTACGCAACAATCGGATAAGCCCCATACAAAAGTGAAAGTTGCCGAAAGTTGACCTGAAAGTGTACCTAGAAAGTTAAAAGTTGTTTTAGGATGCATTGTCATCGGGTTCTGACTTGCTCCAAAAATTTCAGCTCGCTAGGTGGCCGGGAAGTGCCTCAAATTTAAGTTGCAAGATTTTGCCCGGACAGACAAACAAATAAGAAAAGTGAGATAAGAAAAACGTGGTAAAAATATGGACGTTTATTCGAACCGAATTAAAAAACCGTAAATTTCAATATTCCAACGAGATGCCACAATAAGACGAAGGACAGACCATTGTCGATAAAAAAAGTAGAAAGACCCATATGCATATATAACATTGTTTTATAACACCATAGTAGTCGATCATATCAGCCAATAGAAGTTCATTACTTAACGGAAGCCTCCTCTAAAAGACACATAAAACTGCATGGCCGGGCACATAGATTGCATTGTCAGACTATCGATATTTCTATCGATTTTTATCTGAAAAATAACGTACTCTCGATAGGCCTATTAAGATAGTGCCGATACTACCGCACCATCGATAGTTTGTTAATTACGAACAATAATACTATTTTTAATATCTACAGTATTGCACTTTTTCAATGGAATTGACAAGTTCCAAGCTATCGATATTGACGGTAGTATCGATAATATCGTTAGTATCGATACTACGATCTGTTATAGGGGTTGACCCGGAAGGTGTTTTAAAAAAGATAATTACACTGACACAATATAGTATAATATTTAATTAACTTAGGATTAGCACTTAGGATATTTATATATATAGACGCGAGGATCAGTCGGATCCTTAGGCAACCGCTCCAGCAGAAAGTTGAAATCAGACTGAGGCTAACTGAACACTGCTATGAGAAGCTCTGATTGATAGGTTGCTGATTCAGCACAGCAGCGCTGAGGAAGGGTTAGGGCCTGCCATCTCCGGGGTATAACAAATCGATGGTCCTGCTATCTATCGCCTATCGATAGACGACTATCGATCAACATCACTAGTTAGAGACCGCAAAAGACCATTCCGAAAACGCTGTTGCCTTTGTAGTCTGCGATTTTGTAAGGTGTACGATAGTTACCTCCAGTACATATTCGCCTTTTAAAACACTCTTAAGTATGAAGGGATAATGTGGATAGTTTCTATGTTTTATGAATTATGACGTCACTATACACTAGTATATTTTTTTCTTTAATACTTTTATATCCCACATTGTTCTATGGAATAAGAACGGAATTATTCTCAGTTGAAAAGCTTGTATCTAGTCCAATAAAATAAAAAGGGGACAAACTGTGTTACCGTTTATGTCTTTGAAATGTGGAAAGACAGAAAAAGGGATGCTTAGACCATCTAAGACCTCTGGATATGTAAAGAGGATATTGACAAGACGAGTATATGAGGCAAATGTGCATGGGCAAGTCGGTAAAAGACCAAGGCGAACTTTCAAGGACCAAATAGAGGATGTGCTATCCGACGCGACGAGCCGACGAACCAGTATGAAAGGTCTGATAAGAGTTGAAGAAGCAAGAGATGTATTTCAGGGTTGTGGAAAGTGGAAATTTGTGATGTCTGCCTACCCTTGCGGGCTTGATTGTAATTATGTTATGTGCCAAATAAAAAATAGGAATCATCGGGATCTAGTCTGTCGTAAACTAAACGGCTTGCATAGTATAAAATAGTTCATATTAATTAAAAATTAAACTTACCATCTCCAAATTGCTTTGCGGTGAAATTATAATAATTTATAATATTACTTGCATTAAGACCGGGAATATCTTTCCATAAATCCATGCTTCTGTTAACATCTTTCATCATATTATCCTTTTCCACTGTCTGAATTTCATTTATAACTTTTGTATCATTTGTATTTGGTAAATCAACGATATCTTTATGTTGCCTTGCATATGTAATGTTTTTAATGTACGCATCTGGTTTATTTATCGTATCATACATATATTCATCAATAATTGATTTCTTTATATTATTATTTAAATTGTTTTTTAATGGTGGTATTTTCTCTATATTAATATTGTTAAGCGAGTTTATACTATCGAAGACATTCTTTTTTATTTGATTCGTTACCTTTTGATTATTTGCTCTGATTGCTTCAACTTTTTTTGATGTTGTACTTTTTGCATCTTCTGTCGTAAGTGTTGTTACTTCTGCGTAGTTTTGATGTTTTGTTATCGGTGTAACAGTTTCTATTTGAGTTTGAATTTTATTATCATGTACAGAAGCAACTTTATTGGATGTCGTAGGTTCTGTGTTTTGTAGTTTCCTGATTGTTTTCCACCACATGTCTTTGTAATCGTATACTGGTTCTATTTCAACGGTACTTAGTTTGTTGAATATTTTTTGCCTCATATCATTGATGTCTATTAAATTTCCATTTTTAACAGCAAGAGTATTATTAGTAGTTTGATTGTGGTTTAAATCATGTTGGAGATCTGAAATAATGGGTTTTGTTAATTATCCATTCTCTGATGGATGAACTTATGTAATAAGTAATAATAATATGAGACAACATTTTATAATTTGTTCTGAATGCAAATTAAGGAGCTAAACCTCTTGTGTTATATATAAAATACGCTTGTAAAAAATAACTACGCCTCCGAGTCCTCAGGTGGGATTCGAGTCTACGATCTTTGGCTATCCCTGCGAGCGCTCTGACCGCTGAGTTACCAAGACGCTGGCAGACGCGTTGAAATTTACAAACGTACCTATTTGACGTCCACTATAAGCTATCGTTCAACATTAGTAACTACCTTCAACATCGAGAGTTATATTTTTTCAAATATTTGATCAAGTTGAAACCAGCTATAATGATGTATTTAATTAAATGTTTATTTAAGTTAACGTTAACTTAACATGGAATTAGTTGGGACTTTTGTCATTTTATTTGTAATGTACCTTACATCTCTACCAATTTTCAGATTTAGGCGAATTTTTGCAAACCTATTTTTTTCAACTAATTTGACCAGGCTCATATACCACTGTAACAGACATCACACAGTTTTTTTTTTTATTGGTTCGCCCCTGATCCCAATCAAGCCAGGGCCAAGACAGGATTTGCGATGGAACGAGCTAACCCAGAAGGTGCCTATTCAGCCTGGCTTTAAAAATGGACGAGTTATAATTACTCGAAAATACAGACGCAGACAGGGAGTTCCACTCCTTTGCTGTGCGCATTATGAAGGATGTTGAGGAGCGCTTGGTGCGACAGGTAGGAATAGCAACCAAGAAAGGGTGGTAGCCTGCATTGCGTCTGGATGTATGACCATATGTAGCTCCTGCGCTCGCTCTCCAATAGTAAGCTCTGTAGAAGACCGACAGACTTGCTTGTAGAATATTTAATATTATTTATTTATGGTCATACCTCCATGAACGAAACAGCTAACAAGATTGAAGCCGATCACAGCACTGTATATGATATGCATTATATATTACTCCGACACATACTTTGTTTTACAATAAAAACTTTTTATTGAACCATATTATTTTTTATTATTCTGTTTTTAAAATAAAATGCATCGGTGTTTGTTGCGAAATGTTGTTTTTTCACTTATTGCTCTTTACAAAATATCAGGTATATAAACATTGATTATTTTATTATTTCTAAAGAAATATTACTTGAAAAAAATTATCTCAGGCGTAAGCACATTACATACGAGCAAAGATTTGAGGGATATTTTTTATTTAGTTTTATTTAGTGCTAAGAGTATTATTTTTATTTTTGTTAACATTTCCTTTTTTAATATAAGTTATGGAATTTAATTTTAAAATCTACTTATAATGTTTGTTATCATCTACACTAATATTATAAAGAGGAAAGATGTTTTGTATGTTTGCAATGACTAAACTCAAAAACTACTAAGCCGATTTCAAAAATTCTTTCACCATTGGAAAGCTTCACGCTGAGTAACATAGGCTATTTTTAATGCTAGAATTTTTTTTTTAAATTTGTCCACCCGTGCGAAGCCGGGACGGACCGCTAGTATTTAATATAAGAATATCCAGTAAGAATTCATGATTTAAGGAAATACTCCTAGTTACTGTTTTTACTGTAGCGCCCTACGCGCGCTCCGGGATCATTGTGTACTAGGATGTTAATTCAAACCATATAGGTATTTCACGATTTATTCTATTACTGAACTCTTTAATACAACGACTCAGGTTACACTCTCAGACACTACTGGTGATTATCTTATGTTCGTCTAGCCTTTTGGAATATTCTATATTTAGCAAATATACGTAAAGAGGTGGAATGCGGTGTCACAGATGCAAGGAGGTCACCACAGTACTCAATAGTCCTTGACAAATCAGATACAGACTTTTTGCCCATCACATCTGCCCCTAACGGGACTCGAACCCAATACCTCTTGATCTAATATCCAGGGGTACTGACCATTCGACCAAGCGAACCGTCAATGAAAAAAAACGTTTTGTTTATCTGGTAAAAGAGGTTTTATTTAAAAGGTATTTAATTTTATAGCGGCTCGTCCCGGCTTCGCACGGGTGGACAAAATTCTTTAATTTTTTTCTATTATTAAATATTTTTCCGTCATCTAGAGTCCGGTAGACGAACTACTTGCGGTTAATGCGTTGCTATGGTAATGCATATAGAATGGAAAAAGAGCGGACAGACAAACAACAAATTTGTGATCTTAGATTATAGATTATCTTGGCCTCAAAAACCATGTACAAATGGAGGACATATTGCCACTAAACATTCTCTACTAGTAAATCAGATATATTAATGGCTTGTTTGGTCTCAAGTTACGCCCGTTTTAACACGTTCACTGTTGTGCGGTCATATTGGCTCATAGCTAACTTTCATTCCGTGCGCACCGAAAATTAGCGTTTACTCCCCTGGTGCGGAAGGCATAACTTTGTGAGTTGCTATCGTAGAAAAGAGATTCATATACCGTTGTTATTGTCACTTGAACGTGAACAACTCAGCATTTTTTAAAACTCGTGAACCAATTTGACCTCACCCGCACTTAAAGAAAAATATTTAAATCTGGTGCGGTGTGTGGTCAATATGACCAAGCGCTCCCTGCACCCCACACCCGTACTAGATGATGCGCGGGCGCCATTTTGTGACGTTAGTGATGTGCCGCGCAGTCACCTGTGACGACGTGTTGTTTTGAGCGGACCAAATTTATATTACGAATTCAGATTTTTTTGAAGAACAAAACGCGTCACTAGCTTCATGTCGCTTACTACGGATGGGATTTCATAGAAATACATAAGAACTAGTAGTGTCGCTGCGACACGTCGTCTGCTGCAGCTTCATGTCGTCCTCTACCAACTTGTACCTTAAAGCTTAATTTACGCTACGCTATGATGCTTAAAAAAATATACTTCCCTATGCAAAATAACTCTATTCAACTTTGCTCCGTAAAGTTATAACAGAAGTAAAATTCGCAATAATTCATAACACGTTAGTAATCTACAAAGTGATAAACTTTGCACATATATAAAAATTGCCTGCGACAAATCACACCCTTGAGAAAGATACCAAAAGAAGAAGATGCACTGGCTGTTACAATAAATTGAGATTAAGGCTCAGGATTAAGGCTTTCTAGTATTGAAGCAGGGAAAAAAGTAAAAAAAGTGCCTACTCTCTGCAGACAATGTCAAAAATATTTATATTTGCCATGTTTCAATGAAGAAAACAAGTAAGTTTACAATTTCTAGAATAATAAAAATTAAGAAACAGATTGTAATCTGATGTATTGTAAATGTTTTAATTACACTTGACAATCTTCAAACTTTTCCCACCTAACTATATATATATATATATATATTATTTGCTTTTTATTTGCGTTTTATTTGCATTAAACATTTTCACATATTCTACAAATACATTCGGTATGTAAATAGAAAGTGATTAAGTTTATATTAAATATTATATTCACATCTCAGTACGTAGAAAATATATTAAAAAATATATAACAGAGCAAATTTCCATCTTAAAATTTTCTCTATTATTCAAATTACGGAATTTTTCACTGTTATTGTTAGATAACACTCTCTATAGTAACAGGTGTTTCCCATCACTAGTTTTTTGTTATATTCAGTGCGTTGTGTGGTCAAAATGAATTCATAAATTGTTTCTCTTCTGTAGAACAGACGCAAAGAGCGAACTAAAAACGCAGCTAGTTATATATTGTTTATATATTGGTCTTTGGCCTGCATATAAAAAATATTTTAAAATAACTAAAGAGAGAACTAAAGAGTTTCTGTTTTAATAAACCCATATTAAAACAGAAACGATAGAGGGTTAATTAGACCACACGACGCACTGCAGGAAAGTCTTCTATGTGCCAAGATGACCTCTTGACGCACCTACTGAAAGTACACTGCAAAATGTTACGCAGCGAACGTGTTAAAACGGATGTTGCTCATTGGATATTGATGAAATTCTCCTTTGCAAACCAATTCCTGCTTTGGAATACATATTATCGTCGGTCCCGGCTGCAATTCACCCTGGATCCTTGATTTGGACTATATAACCTATTGCCACTAAGATATTATCATACATATAATCACGCCTTTTTTCCGCAGAGGTAAAAGAGGGTAAAAGAGGTAAAAGTGGGTAAAAGAGGGTAGGCAGAGATTACAGATTTCCATTAACACGATCCAGACATACATCTCTCGCTTCTTCAACTCTCATCAGCTTTTCCATAGAAGCTCGTCAGCTAAGGGTACTTTTGACCTATCCTTTTTTCAGGACATCCTCTATTTGGTCCCTGAAAGTTCGCCTTTGTCTGCCGTTACCGACTTTCCCATGCACATTTGTCTCATATGGTTGTCGTGTTAATATTCGTCCATCTTCTCTACATGTCCAAACCATCTAAGCATCCCTTTTTTATCTTTTTCACTATATCTTCTTCCACACCACACCACTCTCTTGTCACATCATTTCTTATTTTATCCATCAAAATCTTTCCAGTTATACTTTTTAAAGCTCTCATATAGGTAAAGCTTGTGTTCCTGTAGTGGATACATTCACAGATGATAATAAGTGTATTTCTCTTATTAATTTTACAGATTGCAAGCAAATTGCACAAGAAAGTCCACCGCGTAGTGTCAATCTTGCCTTAGAAACAGTCGTCCAATTCGATAATTACGAAAACTTCGCTGATATCAAAATCATCGATAAAGTCCAGAACTTCTTAAATCAAGCCAAGAATGTTATTCAAAAAAATAAAAATTCTAGAAGAGCTGTTGGTGATGATGATACACCTTTAACTTTCTCTGATTTTATAAAAAGCGTTCTTGTCGTTTTAACTTCTTACAGTGAAAAAGATTTAGAAGACGTGGCCGCTGTAGTTGATGAGGAAATAAGGAAATACCACTATAAGGGTTGTAAATTCTATGAGTTAATCGACAATAGAGATGTCAGGCGATTCATGGGAGAAAAACTGGAGAACTTAAAAACAAGAACTGGTAAAGACTTAAAGCGGCAGCTGAAAAATATTATAAAACAGTTGACCGATGAAAGTCGGGGGTTTAAACAAAAGTTGATGGGTATATACCTTGACTCATTGTATGGAGAGGCGGATGCTGAAAAATTCAACAATTTCCTTAAACTCATTGCTCTATATAAAAGGAAAACTAAAAGAACTAACATGGATCTTGTTAAAATTATAAGGAATGGTTTGAGGAATATAGTTTTCGATCATTATAGTAAATTAGACGTAGACACGAGAAGGGATTTAAAAATTAAATTAGAAAGTTTTTGGAGGAATTACAATAGCGATAAAGAGCAACATGATGTGTGGAGGTTTGAATCTAAATCAAAGTTGGAAAATGAACGTGATCTGTCGCATAAAAAAGGTGAAAAGAATAGACATGGTTCTATTAGTTTCGAAAGGCCTGACACAAACAAACATGTAATTAAGAAAAAGCGAAGGCGTGGAAAAACGATTAAACATAAGAGAGGTTCTGATGAAGACAAACAAGTTAGTAGACCTCAAAGATTGACTTTTATTACTTTATATCCAGAAGCCATTACATTTTCTAAACACAGACACAAAAAGGCCCACAAGAAACACAAGCGTAGCCGTAACAATACTCCGAAAGGTGCTAAACGTATAACTGTTTTGAGAGCAAGTGCTGAGAATGCTAAAAACTTTATATCCGAGACAAAATACATGATCGATGTCAAAAGAGCTCAAGCTAGATCCAAAGACAAAAATAGCAACTTTAGGGCCTCATATTCGCCTTTTTCTAGGAAGATGAGGTAAGAATTTATCGCTTTCTAATCTAATCTCAGGGAACAGCCTATAAAAAGATTTGTGTATTTAAAGGGATGTTTATTTTTTATTTAATTGCTATTTAACCATTAATGGGAATTACCAATCTATAATACTGTTGCTTTAAAGTCCAAAACAATGTATAAACTTTTATTTTCAGTTAACAACTATCTGAATAACTTATAATGTACCTTTAACTATTCATTAATTATTTGTTAAATCTTTGAAAGATTCAGCGTGGTCAGAAGATCTCCACAAGATAAAGCTACTACGCAAATATACACTCCCGAAGATAAGGTTCTTAGAGCAAGAAAAGAAGGGACCGGAGATTCGAATGAAGGTTTAGCTATTGAAGTATTTGAAGATAGTAAAAATATTTACAATGAAAAGAAACCAATGCGAAAAAGCAATGATAATGATACTTTAGCAGACAATCTGATGAGTGAAACGAACGGTACAGGTGAAAATAAAATTCACGAAGATTTTATTGACAGAATCAAAAAACTTGAAACGGAACTTAACTACGTCAAAAAACATATTGTGAGCACCCAAGAAACCTCACCACCGAAGAGCACCAAAGAATTCGTTAAGTCTTTAGAAGAGAAGCACTATGACATACTAGACTTTTGGGAAGGCACTACCAAATCACCTACGCTAAAAACAACTAAAGAACAAACGACTACAAGTGATCCAACAACAAAAACAACTACTAGCAAATCTAAAAAAACTCCAACGACAAAAACGATAACTAAGAAAAAGCCGCATGGGAAGAAGAAAACCACACACCATACAACAGGCACTACAACAGTTAGTAGTTTTAAGCCGGAAGCTGTATTCAGGAGTTTCGACGGTGATCCTGAGATGGAAAACAACGAAATTCTCCCAATAACAACTGCAACGTTGTTAACAACTGGCTTTGTAGAAAGGGTAGAACTGAAATCACAGGGTACTACAAGTTCGAATATTACTGAAACATCTTTGTCATATAAAATAAGTGATAATGTATTCAACATCACGACAAATAAAGATGTAAACGGGACCACTCCTAATTCAATTGTATTTGATGATAATAAAGATCTGTCTTCAAAATTTGAAATAGAAACGTATTTAAACGATACCCAAATGCTTGATAATGAAATGAAATCGCAGTTGGTGAAACAAAAAATTATGGATGATCTAAAAAATTTAATGCCAGCAGAAACTAGGGAGACGCTCGGAACTCCAACGGAGGCTTTGACTGTGTCAACACTTGGTTCTACCGATGCCTTATCGCTTTTGGATGACGGTGACGATATATTTAAAAAATAAATGAGCTATATACAATTTTGACTTGCTTAATCAATACCTAACACCTGCTTAATTCTAACAATAGACGGTGTAGGTACATATGGAAAGAATGTTCATTCTCGTTAACAAGAAAAACTTCAATATTACCCCAACATATCTACTATCAAAAAAATTCTCAAGTGTAAGTCGTGACGCGAACTCACAATCTCTCGCTATCGGTTATAAGATACTTGTAAAGTAAAACATTCGTTGTTGTAGGGAATAGTACATAAAATATGAAGAATTATCAATAACCCAAGTACTTTATTATGATTATGATTTGCAGTAACAAATGGAATAGCAAATCTTAATTATATCAAGTAAAAACTGTTTACTTGAAATCCCTGAATACACAACGAAACAATACATGCTGTAAGCTTTGTCTATAATTTTAGTAATGAATGAATAAAACTTAGCCATTTTAAGATAGAGTTTTTTACGGCACATTAGCAAGCAGTAAGAAACACGGAAGGAAACCTTATTCTTCCCGTGTGGAAATATTTATCAGAAAAAATTTCTGATTCACTCCGAAAAAATCAGAAAATTTCTTATAATGATACGAAATATTCAGAATCTTTCTCAAATTTGAAACATGTTTTTTTATAAAGTTTCGGGAAGAAGAAGAGTAAACCGGAAATAAAAAATTTTGTATATTTGAAACTTTTTGATAATTTTAGACTAAATTTGAGTAAATTTAAAGCGTAAGTTTCGATAGTTCCTGAGCTTTTCAGAGAGTTTCAGAATAAAATAAGGATAAATTTAGTCTGAAACTCTCTGAAATTCTCTAAGAACTGAGAGACTTTTCTTAGCGAATAAAGTTTCTCTGAAACTCTCAGAAACCTTCTTGAAATATTCAAACTTAGTCATGTTTTATCCTAGCTTTATTCTAACACTCTTTGAATTGTTAAAAAAATCATCAAACCGAAGTTTCCCATTTTCTCAAATTTAGTCTGAAATTATCAGAAAGTTTCAAATATACAAAATTTTTTTCTTCCGATTTACTCTTCTTCTTCCCGAAACTTTCTAAAAAAACATGTTTCAAATTTGAGAAAGATTTTGAATATTTCGTATCATTATAAGAAATTTTCTGATTTTTTCGGAGTGAATCAGAAATTTTTTCTGATAAATATTTCCACACGGGTTACCACGAAAGCGGTAGAACGGCGAATAATTAGTAAAGGATATCGAGGTCAGTAGGGGCTCGGGAAGCACGGGAATAGGAGCGTGTGACGGTTTAAGTTATACCGGCATAAGTGAGCAAACTGATCGAAACATGGCGCTATAGCGGTTGAACACTGAATAGAAGACTCACTAGTGATTTAAGACAGCCTTGTTTTTTCTGTACTTAGCACTTAGCAGTACTTAGGAGCAGGGATGTTGCGAATATTCGCATCCGCATCCGCATATGCGGAACATCCGCATCGATTTAGACATCCGCATCCGCATAAATCGATGCGGAGCTGATGCGGATGCGGATGCGATAAGAAAGAAAGAAAAGGGGCCCGCGAGTGGCGCGTGTCGACCGAGTAAAAGATTAAAGATGATACGTGGGTACCACTGAAAATGTTTAGAACTGACCAGTTAGAAACATTGCTAATGAAAACTTTTTGAATTTCAATTTAAGAACTCTTGGCGGCAAATCTAAAACTCTTGTTACAAGTGAAAGTGAACCTAACGCGAGAAAACTTTCAGTCAATGATTAATTATGACTTTCGTTGTGGGTTTACTCAACAACAAAGCTATGATAGGCTGCGATTAGCATTTCTTAATGAAGCCCCATCTCGTGCCACTATTTACAATTGGTTTAACGAGTTTAAGCGTGGACGTAGCAATCTCAATGATGATCTGCGTGAGGAACGTCCTTTAATAGCGACTACTGAAGATAACATCAGTGCTGTGCGACGCATGATAGAGGTTGATAAGAGAGTGACCTATCAGCAGATACGGGCAAGCCTAGGCATTGGTATGAGTCAAATTCAAAAAATATTACACGAACATTTAGGCGTCCGGAAGCTTTGTACCAGATGGATTCCCCATACTTTAACCTACGACCAGAAACACCTTCGCATGGACTGGTGTCGCCAAATGTTAGATAAGTTCAACGGCGGTGACTCAAATGCTGTATTTGACATCGTCACAGGTGATGAAAGCTGAATATATTGCTACGAACCCAAAACCAAAAGACAATCGGCTCAGTGGGTGTTTCCTTTCGAGAATCGGCCAACTAAGGTACAGAAAGGAAGAAGTCAAGGAAATAAAATAAAAAATTGGTTGCCTGTAAAGTCGGTATACGGGCGAAAGTTTTACGTGACAACGACTTTGAGTGGTAAAATAATTTAAATGTGAATATTCATTCGTATAGTAGGAAGAAGGATGAAATAATAGTAACAATTTAAAACATTTATTTATACAAAGAATTATATTTAAAACATTAATTTATAGGCACGCGTCCCTTCCACTTTTTATGTCTGTCTCTCTCGCTCTTAGGCGGGCTAACCATGCCCGAGTGGAAGGGACGCGTGCCTCTCACTCGCTCTCATTGTGAGCGCATAACGTGAGCGGAGCGTAACGCAGTTTCTTGAAGTGTCACCCGGCAAACCAATTTATAAGACGTTGTCACGTCAAAAAGATGATTGCCTGATTCTTTGGTCGGAAAGGTCATTTCGCGACAGTTGTGCTAGAAGATGGAAGGACAGTTACTGCAGACTGGTATGTCAATCGTTGTTTGCTTGTTGTCTTAGAAAAAATTCGACAGCAGCGCCTTCGAAGCAGGATCCTCCTTCACCACGACAATGCTTCAGTGCACTCCGCAGAACGGACTGTTGAATATTTGGCAAGTGTCGAGATAATGAGTCATGCGCCATACAGTCCTGACCTGGCGCCCTGCGACTTTTATTTATTCCCAAGAACTAAAGATATAATTCGCTTTACGAGCCCTGAAGATGCGATGAAAGCGTACGAAAATGCCATAGAAGAGACCCCTAAGGAAGAATGGGCCCACTGCTGTTCTCAGTGGTTCCATCGAATGCGACGATGTGTAGAGAGATTACTTCGAAAAACAAAAAAGTATTGGTAACTTTCTACATTAAGCCGTTTTTCATTTTCTAAACATTTTCAGTGTTACCTAGGTATATTGAAGTTTAACAGAAACACGGAAGACATCTTGGCTTCTCGAACAATATCTCCAAGTACCGAAAGAGCGAAGAAAATGAGAATGACAGATTTCATGGAAACAGAGCGGAACGACTAGAGACCTCAGATTACAGGACGTCAGTCCTGTTTAATTAGTGATCTTACCATGAGGCTCGATTCATCAAGTGATGTTGAGGAGAGTCAGGAAACACAAAAAATTGACAAAATTCACAAGAAGGAGTTACTTACTTTCCGTAATAAAAAGTGAATTAATTTAAATAAGAATCCTCTTAAATGGTGGAGTGTTAATCAAAGTGAGTTCAAACTGTTACTTAAAACAGCACGCAAATTCTTATCAGCGCCACCAGCCAGTGTTCCAAGTGAACAGTTATTTAGTAGCACAGGATTAATACACGAACCCTTGCGAAACAGACTGGAGTCCGAAAAGGCGGCCATTCTACTTTTCATAAAATATAATGCTCTAATTTTTTAATTTCATAACTAAAACAATTAATCAGTAATAGTAATGCACTCACTACTTTATTATTAAACTAGCTGACCCGGCCACACGTTGCCGTGGCTCAGTTATTATAATTTGCAATATATTTTTTTATTAAAAATCAGCAATATCCCGCTCGCGCATTCTGAGCCCGCGCGATAGGCAGCCTTTGTAATATTGATTCGTTGGTTGGAGAAGTGGTGGGAGGCGCCCGACGTGACGGCACAGTGGCGGCATGCGCGTGAGTTGCGCGTGTGAGATTAAGTTAAAAAAAATAGAGAAAAGAGAAAAAGGCAGAATACTAAATAAAGTATTTTAATCTCATTTAACAAATAATCATGGAATGATTTAAGCAAATAAGAAGAATGTCATGGAATAACATTTATTTAAACATTTATCAACATAATTTAGTTGAACATAAAACTATCCAAAATAACTTTATTTACTTAAACATTTAGTAAAATAGTGTGGAGCTATCAAAAATAACCTTATTAAAACATTTTTAAATATCCAGTAACAAGGCAAGGTATACACTTTACTAATTTAATTCTGGGTTCGATAATAAGAACATATTGTACCTATTTACCAACACACAAGCGGTACATAGTAAGTCTTCCTAACATGTACTACATAATTGTATACTTAGCTTAGGTCCGTGCGGTGTGGCTGCTGCGAAGCAAGTGGGCGAGTACGACCGGAGCAGTCTTTTATAGGCGGTGACAAACAAGTGAGTCACATCGGACGATATTCTCTGACGTCACTCATTTGTCTCTATTTAACAATATCTTTCAAATTGACTATGAATTAATTATATCAAAAGAGATTTAAAGGAGGTTAACTAGGATATTAAGCTTTTAATTGCAAAAATAACTTAATAGGAACAAATTGTAAGGTTATGTATACAACACACATTGATTAAATTGGAGATATTAATGGATATATGAAAACAGAGTTTAGATTACTTAAAGGTTGGTTTTTGCTTTGGTAAATTATATGATTCCTATTGAAAACAATTTGTCATTTACATACAAGAAAATCACTCAAACTATCAAGCAAAAGATGCTTTTCTTTAAGGTAAACAAGAAAACATGTGTAAAATACTTAATTATCATACTTTATAGTTAATAAATCTAACACGGCCATACTGACTAGTACTTCGCTCTCGAAGTACATACGTTTGTTTAATTGTAATTGCTGTAATTATCTGAACCACAGTCATATCACATAATGAGAACTAATCGTCTTTTCACTTGTATCAAACTCATTTAATCAATAATAATTTCCCCTCTCTATTGCCTAGCCATGTAAACCCCTCATCCGCTGCTTATGAGTTAGGTTTACATCAAGCAATAGAGCGTCCAGCGGAAGGGATCCCGTTTACCTAGACATACTAATCCCGTCCACCCGCTGCCGGTGGGATAGATCAGTACCAAGCAAACGGTCGTCCAGCGGCTTTATTTGTCATCCCGTTTACCTAGACATACTAATCCCGGCCACCCGCTGCCGGTGGGATAGATTAGTACCAAGCAAACGGTCGTCCAGCGGCTTTATTTGTCATCCCGTTTACCTAGACATACTAATCCCGGCCACCCGCTGCCGGTGGGATAGATCAGTACCAAGCAAACGGTCGTCCAGCGGCTTTATTCTATAAACCTCTATGCCTAGACATGTACAGTTCCATCATTCTATGATACGACTCTGTTTCACCAATTACTCAACTAATCATTTTCATTATCACCAATTACAAGTTCATTTTCATTATCATTATTTATAAGTTCATTTCATTATCACTATTTACAAGTTCATTTTCATTATCACTTTTTACAAGTTCATTTTCATTATCACTACTTACAAGTTTATTTTCTATAGAAGCATTTCATCTATGAAGTTATGTTCATTTCTAACACGGCCAGACTGACCAGTACTTCGCTCTCGAAGTACCCAATTTACTATATACTTTACTGGTTAGGAACACGATTTTTTTTTTAATAATTTAGTCTCTTCATTTCATTTGTTCATAATAGGCATTTGTTTGACTGCCATTGGTCTCTGGCCTTGTCATACCAGTTCTATCACCTGCTGCGAGTAAATTTCAGAAAGGTATCAGGGCAGTGACCGACCAGCAGTTTATCATACACATTTGTTTGATTGCTATTGGTCTTCTGGCCTTGTCATACCAGTCCTATCACCTGCTGCGAGTGAATTTCAGAAAGGTATCAGGGCAGTGACCGACCAGCAGTTTTTTTTTTCATAATAGCAAACCAAACAAATGACCATAAGAATAATTTCTTTCAAACAATGTAATTTTTTACATAATAGCAAATCAAACAAATGACCATAAGAATCATTTCTTTCAAACAATGTCTATTCTTCATGTTGAATTAGCATATATTCAGAGGTATACGTAAATTAGGTCTTCTTCTACATTAAATTTATATATATATCCAAATTATTCAATTTTTTATTATCCTTTTACAGTGATAATTTTTATTATGAATAAGCATTGAGAACAGTTTCAATAAAATTAATAATCAACTGAAATCCCCTTAAAAGTATCAAATGAATTATATTATACTGTAATTAGTGTATTATGTTTTTTATTTAAATAATCTAACACGGCTAATGATGCTGAACAGAAACATTATCCTGCATTTTAACAAGCCGAACCTGTATTTGAGTTATATTTCCATTACAACCAATAATAACCTAGTTAGTGAAAACCCTGTTGACTTTTGCACAATAGTGTGTATTGATTGTTGCACTTTCCACAAACCGTTCGGCCAACCTGCTTTACCAACGGTTGTGATGCTGCTCCAACCAGGATCCTTGGCTACGGAGTCGATGTGCTTGCACCAACTTTCTGCGCCGTTGTCATTATTTTCTGGATCAAACGGTGACAATCCAACGTCATCTTCATGGTGATTACCAGCCACTGCATCACGAATAGCTTTTAACAAAGCCTCAAACACAGCGGGATCCATCTGTAAAGATAATCAAGTTAGTGTTGCTTAAAAGGGGTTCGAATCCCACTTCTGATGTGAGATTAAGTTAAAAAAAATAGAGAAAAGAGAAAAAGGCAGAATACTAAATAAAGTATTTTAATCTCATTTAACAAATAATCATGGAATGATTTAAGCAAATAAGAAGAATGTCATGGAATAACATTTATTTAAACATTTATCAACATAATTTAGTTGAACATAAAACTATCCAAAATAACTTTATTTACTTAAACATTTAGTAAAATAGTGTGGAGCTATCAAAAATAACCTTATTAAAACATTTTTAAATATCCAGTAACAAGGCAAGGTATACACTTTACTAATTTAATTCTGGGTTCGATAATAAGAACATATTGTACCTATTTACCAACACACAAGCGGTACATAGTAAGTCTTCCTAACATGTACTACATAATTGTATACTTAGCTTAGGTCCGTGCGGTGTGGCTGCTGCGAAGCAAGTGGGCGAGTACTTTTTTTTTTTTTTTTTTTTTTTTTTTTTTTATGCAAAATGCACCCTCCGGACACGGGGGAGGGAGGTGGTGAATCCTCTATGGATACTTCGGGCCGGCCCGATAGTTATGTCAGACTTGTACTGACTAAACACCACCTGGGATTGGCTTGCACCCGGAGAAGGTCATAAGCCGTCATCTGAGGCGACCACCCCTCTAGAGAGGGGTGGCGCAAGCGCTACTCACCTAGGTGAGAGAGCGCATAGAAAAAAACGATTGACTCCCAGAAGGGGGGTCAGTCGTGAATGAAGTTAAGTCGGCTGGCTCCCAGAAGGGGGGCCAGTCGGCATCTGAGAGGACTGGGGTAGACCTGATGGGTCTGTATTGGCTCTACGTTTGGCTGATTCCTGTGCCTCTAAGAGGAGGTTCAGGTCAGCTGACAATTGACTGGGTTGGTCTGTCAGGACAGACCTAGGTCGCCTAGACAGAGGGTTCGTGGATGAGGAAGGAGTGTAGTTGGATGCGCCCCGGATAAGTGGATTAGAGTGGCTCTCTGCTGTTTCGAAGAAACGTTCAGAGGCCTTTCTGAAATATTGTTGGAGAGTAGGGAGTTCAAAGTCCCTGTGCAAGTCCGCGTTGCGGACATACCAGGGAGAATTTGAGGCCCTACGTATGAATAGGTTTTGAATCACCTGCAATTTATTAAGGACTGATGCCTTTGCATGTGAGAAGATCGGGGACGCGTAGGTCATCACCGGTCGTATGCAAACCTTATAAAGTGTTCGCTTGTTTCGAAGTGACATGCGGCTGTGACGCCCCAACATAGGGTTGAGACGCCCCAAGTAAAACCGCGCGTTACGAGACACTCTCTTGACGTGAGGAGAGAATGTCAGTTTTTGGTCAAGGGTGACGCCTAGAAATTTGGCAGTGGTTTGCCATGGAATGGGCTTCCCCTGGAGTCGGGGTGGGTTGTGGCGGGCCGGTACACGCGTGCGTTTTGCGTCGAAGCAAACAGCGGATGACTTATCCGGGTTTACATCGATACGCCACTCGCGGAACCAGTCGCCTAAGGAGTTGATGGAGGTCTGAAGCCTCGGGAGGATATTCCTAAGTGATGAGCCCTTGAGATACAGAGCAGTATCGTCTGCAAACAGGGACAGTTGTACCCCGTTTGTTGGGACGGGAATGTCATTTGTGTATATAACATACAGCAGAGGAGCCAGGACAGAGCCCTGAGGCACGCCCGCTGTTATGTTACGCGGAGTTGAGAGAGTACCTTCGTATCTGAAACGGAAGGTACGATGCTGGAGAAATGATGCTACTAGCCGGACCAGTCTCACTGACAGATTAAGTCTGTACAGCTTGACAGTTAGTCCAGCGTGCCAGACCTTATCGAAGGCCTTGGCTACATCAAAGAAAACCGCCACGGTCTTATATTTCCTAGGGAAAAAGCCGCTCGAGATGTACTCGACTATGCGGTGAACCTGTTGGGGGCATGAGTGTTTGGTTCGAAAGCCAAACTGATGGGGTATGATAAGGTCATTGGTATAGAGATGGTCTTTTAGGCGGGCGAGGATACACCTTTCAAAGAGTTTCCCCATTGCCTTGAGGAGGCTGATGGGGCGGTGGCTCGCAGGGAGGTTTAGGGGTTTCCCCGGCTTGGGGATGCCTATTACGATTGCTTCTTTCCAGGCTGCTGGAAAGTAGCAGAGATCGAAGCAGGCGTTGAATAAGAGGGACAGTAAGACCAGCACTTGAGATGGTAGGTGCTTTAGGGCCATGTTGGAGACGCCGTCGGCGCCAGGGGCCTTTTTGGTCTTGAGGCCCTTGATGAAGGAATGGACTTCATCAGGGGACACTGTGATGGGATCAGAGTCTAGAGGTTTGGAGTTCAGCTCGCTGAGCTCCTTCTCAATCGACTGAAGGTGGGATGGGTCGCAAGTCTGAGTGCTGACTGAGCATTGTGAAGCAATGCTGTCAGCGAAACACTCCGCCTTCTCCTCGTCGTCGAAGGCTGTGGAGCCATCGGGACGGAGGAGAGGGGGTGTGAAGTTTGAGGTGTCACTACGGAGGGCTCTGGCCACTCGGTAGTAGGCTACATGGGAGGGAGTGATGTCCGCCATGAGGTCACCAAATTGGTTATTCCTCAGGTCGTTCAACTGAGATCTTACTAACCGTTGAAGACGGTTGGCTCTGGCTCTGTACTCAGGGGTCGGGTACCTAGCAGCTCTCCGGAGAGCTGCGTTTTTGGCCCTCATCAGGTTGCGGAGGGTGGGAGGAATGGCATTGTGATTTTTCACAGGTACCTTCCTCGCACTGTCCGCAGTCTTTCTTTGGACCAGAAGAGTAAATTCGGAAATGGCTGCATCTATTTTCTCCGAACTATCGTAATAGTCGGGGTCCATAGAGAGCGAAGGGTTGCCTACTTCCATTGCCGACTTGAGGGACGATCTGAACCGATCCCAGTCAGTAATGGTTTTGAAGGAGGGAGGGGTTGGCTCTTTGTTTCCCATAATGAGGGAAACCGGCCTGTGATCGGACCCGAGGTCTTGGAGGGTCTCAATCGTCCTAAATGGGAGGGAGACTCCCTTGACTAGAGCGAAGTCTAGTACGTCGGGATCATTCTGTGGGTTGTCTGGGTAGTGGGTGGGTTCGTACGGGCTGAAGACGTCTAATTCGAGATCATGTGTGATCTGAAGCAGACGCCGCCCGCCGGTGTTTGTCTTGCGGCAGGTCCAGTCAGTGTGCTTGGAGTTAAAGTCTCCAAACAGAATGACTGAGTCGCCCAAAGACAGAAGGGACTCGAAGTCGCTCCGCAATGGAGTGGTGCCAGCGTGTATGTAGACAGAAGCTATGATCAGTGTTCTGTGACCCGACATAGCCAGTCTGCATACCGTGGCTTCCATGTTAGAGAGAGCAGGAGTGGGGATTGGTGAGCAGTGAAGCGATCTTTTGTAATAGATCGCCGTGCCACCAGAGACAATTTCCCTGCGGTTCTGGTCCGCTGGGGTGAAGTTGTCATTTCTGACTAGGGAGTATGAAGGAATCGATAGCCCTTTCCGTATAGACGGTTTGAGCCATGTTTCCTGAAGTAGGACAAGGTCGGGGTCCCTTTCGCGCAGAAACACCCTTAGCTCGGGAATGTTTTTGCGCAGGGAGCGGGTATTGAAAGAGATAAGCGAAACACCTCTAGGTTTCACTCGACCGGTGAGAGGAGCGACTGGTACAGTCGGAGAAGAAGAAGAAGAAGATGGGATCCTTCCTGGCATTATGGACCTTAGTTAAGGGACCGGAGAAGGGCTTCGTGCTCACAGAGAGCTAGAAGCCGTTGTTGGGCGTTTTGGGCCATCCTGAGTTTGGATGCCAAGGCCGATATCTCATTGATATTGATGCCTTGCATCGTGGTGAAAATGATAGAGAAGTCATCCATAAGGGATGACTTCGGGGCTTGGGAGGCGGGAGCCGCCTTCGGCGGTGACGCCTTAGGAGGCGTCGCCTTGGGAGCTGGGCCCCAGGCCGGCCCAGGGGCCGGTGCCGGAGGGGCTGGTCCCCAGGCCGGTCCGGAGGCCGGCATGGGGGGGGCTGGAGTGGTGGTAGCCGGCTGTCCCGCCCCTTTAGGTAGGGGTGGGAAATTTGCCAGCGAAGGCTTAGGAGGGGCCGGGGGGCCAGAAGGCCTCTTCTTCTGAGAAGAAGATGCCTTTGGTCCCCGGTTAGGCTTTTTAGCCTTGGGAGGCTTTGGGCGAGGGGCGCGAGAGCAACCCCTATAGTTAGCTGGGTGGCCGGATTGGCCACACAGCACACAGTCGGGAGGGGTGGGGGAGTCTCTCGTGCGAGAGCACTCCTTGGTCAGGTGTGGAATGAGGCACTTGACGCACCTCGGTGAAGCGTTGCAGTTCGCCGCTGCATGGCCGTAAAGCTGGCAGCGGTGACACTGCCCAGGATACCCACGCTTGTTGGGGGGCTCGGCTCGAATGCCAGAAAGGCCGCAGACCACGAGGTCTTTGGCGCGGAAGATGGGTTTGGCCTTTTCGTTGTTGGTCATTATGACCAAAGCGAGGGGCCAGGACCTCCCATTGCTCGCGTGCAACTTGTGCACGCCGACAACAGGGTAGCCCTGTCGAACGAGGTCATTTAGGATGTCCTCGTTCGGAAGTTCTTCGGGGATGCCCCTAAGAACGGCCTTGACTTTGCGCTCCTCGGGGAGCGCAAAGGTGTAGTAAGAAATGCCTTTGTTGGCAAGAAGTCGGGTCAGAGACCTAAAGTCCGCGATCGTGGGGGTGTTGACCTCGATGGTCAAACCCTTGTTGACGGCCTTTGTGTACTGGATTTTCTCCTGTACACATAAGGCGGACACTAAGCCCCACTTGGCCTTGTCCTGAAGTTGGATCGGCGGGGGGGCAGCAACTTTTGTAGGTTGCGCGTCGCACCTTGATAGTGGACGCGAGGTGGATGGGCGTGCAGTCGGGGCGGCGCGGGGCAGGTCCCCGGTGGACCTGCTCGGGGCCGTAGGGGCTGCCTTAACCGGGGCGGCTGAGGTGGTGGTGGAAGCCACTGGAGTGGCGGGCGGAGAAACGTTCTTTCTGCGCTTGATGCGCTTCAAACGTTTTCCCTCTACCGTGGTAAAACCATCGGTGAGCGTAGAGGAAGACTCGTCGGCAGAGTCGGACGAGAAGGGAGGCGTGTGCCTCGGGGCCGAGCGCTTGGATGCGAGGAATTCGCAATCCATGTCGCTAAAGTTGGGTCTGGTCACGGTCGGGATGGGTGACCGTTGAATCCCCTGCGCGTCTGGAGACGCCGGGGAGGAGAGGATGATAGGAAGGGATCGTTGGGTTCCTATCTGGGTTTGGGTTTGCGCGGCCACGGGCTGGGGCCCGAACCGCGCCTCAAAAAAGGCGAGGAGTGCCGCCACGCTACTCGCAGGAAGCTGCGAGAGTAGCGGGTCGACACCCGAAAGCTCGTTGATGAGCTCACTTGGGTCCGAAGACTCCATTTCGTGAGCTGGAAAATAAAATTAAAGAGAAAAAACAAGAAATAAAACTAATGCAAGAGACACCCCCTGCCGGGTGGCAGGGGGGAGGGGGTGACGCGACCGAGGGCAGGTATCCCTAAATGGATAGCCGCCTGCCAAACCCCTTGGGCTAAGCCCAAGTGCAATGGGACTTGGCCTTCGGTTTTCCTAGAGCCTGAAGGGCCCTAGAGAGCAAACCGGGATTGCTCCGCCGACTTCGTTAACACCGCAAGGTATCCATCGACGCAAGACGCGGGCGGGAAGAGGAACCCTTTATTTTAATACAAACAAAGGGTTCCAGCTAACCCGGAACGATTACGACCGAGAAATCGGAAGTAAAAACCGTTAATTGCGGAAGGTTCCGCAACTAGCGGCTGCCCTAACGACCACCGCGGTGCGCAAGAGAGAGAGAGAGAGAGACGCGATCCGACGCGAGGGCCGCTGGTCGCGAGAAGGCTCGCAACAAGCGGCTGCCTATCCGCCCGGATCGGGGACTCAGGAGCGCTTCGGCTTCAACAGGAGCGTTTCACGCGGGAGGCGAGCGAAGTGAGGCGAGCGCCGCTAGGGGGCACCTGTGTACGGGGACGACTGGTGCGCACGGCGGCTCGAAGCGGAATGGCACAGGGCGAGTACGACCGGAGCAGTCTTTTATAGGCGGTGACAAACAAGTGAGTCACATCGGACGATATTCTCTGACGTCACTCATTTGTCTCTATTTAACAATATCTTTCAAATTGACTATGAATTAATTATATCAAAAGAGATTTAAAGGAGGTTAACTAGGATATTAAGCTTTTAATTGCAAAAATAACTTAATAGGAACAAATTGTAAGGTTATGTATACAACACACATTGATTAAATTGGAGATATTAATGGATATATGAAAACAGAGTTTAGATTACTTAAAGGTTAGTTTTTGCTTTGGTAAATTATATGATTCCTATTGAAAACAATTTGTCATTTACATAAAAGAAAATCACTCAAACTATCAAGCAAAAGATGCTTTTCTTTAAGGTAAACAAGAAAACATGTGTAAAATACTTAATTATCATACTTTATAGTTAATAAATCTAACACGCGCGGTACTGGACAGTACTTGGACATGGCAACATTACTTTATTTTTCTAAAATAAAATATTTTTTTAAAAATAAAAATAGCCTAAGTTACTCCTTATTACATCGGCTACCGGCCAATAAAAGTCCCGTCAAACCCGGTCCAGCCATTTTAGAGTTTAACCCGAACAAACAGACAGACAGACAAAAATTGTAAAACATGTTATTTTGGTGTATGTACCGTATATATATTCATATGCATGTAGTAAAAAACGGTTATTTCAATATTACAAACCGACACTCCAATGTTATTTTTATGTATAGATAAAGAAAGGATAAATATTACTGCTTTTTACCCTACCAAACCAAAACTTAAGTTTTTTGTACAGATCCGCATCCGCATCCGCTTTCGCGGATGTGAGCCTCCTAAAATCCGCATCCGCATCCGCATCCACGGATGTGAAAAAAAATGCATCCGCAACATCCCTACTTAGGAGTTCTGGTAAATTCGAACAAATAATTATCAGAACAAACATATGAGAGAACAATCAGAGATTCTCGATTTTGAAACAAAGATTTTATGTATATTTTGAATATGCGTATTTTAAGTTAATCGTTTGTTTGATGAAAAGCCATCTTAGCCCTGTTATATAGCAATAAAAAAAAACATAAGGACTTTTTACAGAGAGCGGGGAACGTCACATTAGTAATTTTGATTTTCTTGTACCAAATTGTGTTTTGGTGAACATTGTAATAATGTTGAAATTTCAATGTTCATTCATCATTCACTGATCAGCTCTCATCATCATTCATCATCAGCTAGTGAAGAAAAAAATAAGTAAAGACTAGGCTGTATGGGTTTTGTACGCTTTGCCTGCCCTTATTGGAAAACAACGAATAAAGAAAAAGAAACAAATGTCAATTTTCGTTTGTAGTCTGTGAAAACTTTTTTGCCTGTCTGTCTGTGATGTTTTTTGACACGCCTTAGGGTGCAGCTATTGCATTTTTCTGTTTTGTGTTATTTTATTGTAATTCGTGACATCGATTTAACTAGTTTTTGTACTTATTAGTGTGTGCAGTTGTAAAAAATCTTTATCCTGAATAATACCTTCGGGATTCATCTAATTAGCAGGTATGCCGAGTTAATAACATTGTTATGAGGTGTAGTCCTACCAAATTAAAAAGTTAGTGGTAAGCTAACATAATCTTTTATCAAATGTTAATTTCATTAAAGTAAGATAATAGTTAGTCCTTCGCTCAAAGGTTTTTGTTTATTTGTTTAACATTTTCTGTGTATATACAGACCTCAGTGATAAGAAATCAATGACTAACTGTCGATCCGGAAGTAAAACCAATTTTGTTGTACTTTCGAATACGAATACTGGGATGAGTCATACTTTGTAAAGTGAATTTCAGTTTCATATTGTTGTAATTGGATTGCTCTTATCAGTGAGTAAAATAGAGCATATTGTAATGATTTAAATTAAAAGAATTCAGGTTCTTTTCTACGTAGAAACAAAATAAATCTAATTTTCATAAACATATTTAAATATTCAGAATAGAATAATGTAAAAGTACTTCAGTGAAAGCAAGTGAAGCAAAAATTTAAGATAATAGATGAATTATCATTAAAACACAATAATTGAAATTGTGTTACATATTAAATGAATAACCATATCAAACAGTGGCTGGTTACAGAAAAAGTGGTCATCATTTTGCTTTCTCATTTGCCATGTTTAGTTGACATTGCAACAAATATATAGGTAATTATACCTCTGGTGGTAAACAGCATTGAATAATTTTAAAATGAAGTTTCCTGAGACATTGAGATACTTCTCGGCACTAAATAACACAGTATGTGCACATAGCAGAAGTGTAACTTGTATTATTATCTAACTTCTATGTAAAGTTCATCTTGTTTTGATAATGTATTGATAATGTATGTAACACCTGTTGCGGACTGATTTAGAAAGAAAAGGCTGATGGAGGAAAATAGGTTTAATAGCAAAAGAAATAGAGAAAAACCTAATGCGAATTACATATCAAAGTGACAAGACACAAGGAACAAAACACTTGCTTGAAATGACAGAAATTATAAAAAAGAAACTTAACTTTATTAAATAATCGGCCAGTTTAGGCCAGTCCGTAACAACACCTTAAAAGAGAAAGACGTAAAACGGAGAGGTACCACTATTGTTTCCAACTGATAATATTAGAAATCACAAAAGGAGAAAGTAGAATAGACTTATTTATTTAGATACAATAAATATTCACAAGTTTTGTTAAAACACATACAATAAAATTAAAACTAACTATTGGAACCTTTAACAATTAAGCACAATTTTGATATATATTACTTAATTTAACAGCCTAATAAAACTTAAATTAAGTATTTATATAATCAAAATTTGTCTAAACTATTGGAATAAATTTGATTTATCAATCCAAAATTGAATCCTGGAGATTTATCTTGTAGGAAACCCTGTAAGTTAGTAAAACCAAAATAAATAATTTAAACTGACATTGATAGAATAAATCTATACTTATGTTATAAAGCTGAAGAGTTTGTTTGCTTGAACGCACTAATCTCAGGAACTACTGGTCCGATTTGAAAAATTCTTCCAGTGTTAGATAGCCCATTTATCGAGGAAGGCTATAGGCTATATATCATTTAACATATGTTTAATATATAATATTTGAAGACCATTTGGTGCAACGGTAGAGATCTTGCCTTTCGCACCAATGGTCCTGGGTTCGAATCCCGGAAGGGGCAGATGTTTGTGTGATGAATACGAACATTTGGACCTGAGTTATGGATATTTATATATATTTCTGTAAATATAACATATCTATGTATCCTATATGTATGTCTATCCGTTACCCTAGTATCCATAACACAAGCCTTTATATAGTGCTTACGTTGGGCTAGGCTAATTGGTGTGAATGTAATAAATATTATTATTATTATTATATGTTACGAAACGGCCACAGAAACGTGTGGCCAGGTCAGCTAGTTTTTGATAAAATATCTGTTGGGAATATCTAAAATAAATAAGAAGACGCGTTAAGCGAGTCTTTAAGTAATTTTTAAATAGTTTCATCATACGTTATAATGTTTCGCTTTTGCTTTTGCGACCGCGAATTAATAGATAAGTTTTGTTAAAATGTTCTCATGTAAATGACAATATGATCTTTAAACCGAACCGAAGGGGAACCGAACCTTTTTTTTTGTTGAATAAAATATAATATAATGTTTTATCTTCATCTGAATAGTAAATCCAAGAGGTTGTTAATAATCAAACAATTGACTGTTATAAAAATAGACTGCTGATAATAACAATTACCTTTGGACCCATTGAAGCATCAACCGAGAACACTGTTAAAAAAACACTGTTTAAAAAGGACTTGGTGACCACAAGTAAAAAGGGAGAGATTTTGTTTCAGTTACATATAGACAGGGACCACATTACTGGGGGTCCGCTATATATGCCTGTATGTATTGATCTTCTGAAAATTGATAAATAATTTATTTTTTATTATGTGGCTTTTTCCGTTTCTCACAGAAATGTCGCCAATGTGTGAGAGATACACGAAATACTGCATTAAAAATATCCAAGGAATTGGTTAATTTTTGATGGCCACTTTCTTTGTTCAGTAAACTCTTTCTGGGTCCTAAAAACAACACGTCACAACACAAACGGTTATTGATTATTAGTTTATAATTAATGTTGGGTTGATCGTACAGTAAATGGCTATAGGGAATGGACTATAGCTTTATGTTATTTTTAAACGTGGTTACATATACAAAAAGAGCCAGATTTTTGAGAAGTATATAGGAGAGTGTTAAGGTTGGGGAAAACTGGATAGGGAATCTTGGGAGGAAGTTGGTCGTAAAGGGATGGGTATTTCAAGCAGTTAAAAAAGATGTGGTCAGTAGTGCCCTCTTCTTGGATGCCACATTCGCATGGGAGACTAGTTAAAATGAGAATTTTGTACAGGAATACGGGGGAATAACATGTCCAAGACGGAGGCGGCACATGGTCGAAGTAGCTTGCCTTGGTAAGTGGCGGTATTTCCAAAACCATGTTTTTTTAGGTATATGCGTTTAGATTCTGCCATAATGACGACCTATGATTTTGGAATTACGGGACCATCTCGACTGCCATACAGCTTCAAGGTCGTTTTTGGCTATTTGGAGGACATCGTTTACATAATTTTGCAGTCGGGAAGGATTGCCTGTTACCGTGGCGTCCCTAGCCCATGCGTCAACTGCCTCATTGCCTTGTATACCACTATGACCCGGAATCCACGCTAAGGTTACATCAATATTACTAGAGTGGCACTGGAAGAGTAGGTTTTTTATTTGATATATAATAGAAGCGGAGGATTTGTATTTAAAAAGATTAGAGACGAGGGCTTATAAAAAGCTTTTGGAATCTGTGAAAACCACAGCCTTATCAAGCCGGTGGGAGAGTACCAGACCTCTAGTATGGCCACTGCTTCCCCTATGAATAGGGATGTTTCCTCCGGACACTAAAAGTTCGGCACAATATTGAATTTTGGTACCCATACTGCAGCCCCGACATTTCCATCTGGAAAATTTTTTGATGTTTCGGTGAAAATTGGCAGGCATTGCTGCCAATCATCGCCCAGTGTGCTCATGTAATTATTTTTTGCCATGGGTTAATTTTTTCTATTCCAAAATCCACATTAGGAAAAAAAGTGAGAGCATCGAAATTTGTTCGGAATTAAGGATGGGAGTAAAATTTTACAATAGGGTGGGCAAAGTTGACAACTTCCTGGGAGTTGCAATTATCCGGGGAGGGAAGAATTTGGAGGATCAGGGAATAGTTCAGATAAACTGTGAAGACGTGAGCGCAGTGGATGTGTCTCAAGTTGCAAAACTATGAAGGTATCTTAAAGAAATTGTCGCCTCAGTTCTAATAATAAAAAAATTAAAATAACAAAAGATAAGACAGATCTAGACTTTAAAACATTCAGCTGATGTCTGTATCTAGCATTAAGGCTAGGACTAGGTATAGTGCTATCACACGATAGCTAAAAGAAAATAAAAATAACACTAACAACTGCAATCTTTCCCCATTCCAGTTATGGCGGATTACGGTCAGACGGGTACCCTGACTCTGAAATGGGATCCGAAGAACTTAGAGATTCGCACCACTTCGGTGGAGCGGACCCTCGAGCCACTTGTATTACAGGTCACCACCCTCGTCAACAGCAAGGATAAGGCAGCCAAGAAGAAGAGACGTGAGTGATTATTATTTCATTTTATCTCTATAAAAATGGATGTTGATCAATGTTTAATAGGATTGAACGATTGTAATTCTGACTCAAATTGTCACAAAAAACTATCTCTTCTATATAAAGCCAATATTTTGTGTTTGTTACCATAACATTTAACGTTACCATAGCAACGCGTGGCCGGGTCATCAATTAACGTTGCCATAGCAACGCGTGGCCGGGTCAGCTAGTTAAATATAATATAATAATAATACTTTGTGTGTTTGTTACCATATATAGTTACCATAAGCCTAAGAGTAATAGTTTTTACAATCAATTAACGTTACCATAGCAACGCGTGGCCGGGTCAGCTAGTATATTATAAAAAAAGTTAAGTGGTATTTCAACATGGCTTCTAAGTTTACATAAAGCGCAAATACAAAAAAAAAATATCAAAGGTTTGATTGTGTAACTTCAAATTGTTTGATTAAAAACGCTTCTCAACATCCTTCATAATGCGCACAGCAAAGGAGTGGAACTCCCTCCCTGCGTCTATGTTTTCGAGTATGTACTTTTATAATAACACGTCCATATTTAAAGCCAGGGTGAATAGGCACCTTCTGGGTTAGCTCGATCCATCGTGGGTCCTGTCTTGTCCCCCGGGCTTGATTGGGATCAAGAACGAACCCATTCGAAATAATAACAATAATGTAAGAAAATTATAACAACCGCTGGTAACTTTGTATAGATTTATTTAAATCACAATATAATGACAAACAGTATTCGACTTCGCAAGTATAAGTTTACTGCTCGGAGTCCGACAGCGTAATGCTTCGAGGCGACCGCACAGTCTTTACATTAACTCGCCGCAGTGGCGCCATCTTCATAACTTGTCACAGGAGCGTTCTTGACTTCCGGCTCGACACAGTGGCGCCACCTTTTTGATTTTTCATGCACATCCGCCGGATATTGCGATAAATTATCGCGATTGCCAACAATAATAACAGCCAGCATTTTCCAAATATCAGAATTAGAATGAAAAAATCTCGATGATGTTTTAAATATTTATCATAATGCTTTGCTTGTTTATGTCTTGATAAAAGGCGAGATTTTTATGAGTTTTTTTTTAATAAATAACTAAATTGAAAACCCAAAGGTTAGGTTATCAATTGTATTCATTTGACGATATTTTTTTTTTAAGATCTTTTAAATATGTGCCTTCTACTTTTTTGTACGGAAAATAATTAAATTTATTTTTATTACTATATTATTTTCTTTCCTTTGTTTAAAAAGACTCCAGTTTTCTAATATAACGGCACATAACTGTGTTATTTTCTTTAAAAAAAACTTAAAATATAACTGAAAATATACCTTATTATGTCCAAAAAAAAACTTCAAAACATTCTATCGAGTATTTTCTTTTACAAAAAATCCCAAAATCGCCCAATTTTTCATGGCTTACACTGGTATAGCTCCTTAAAATGTAGGTATATATTTCTCGCTTCTTCAATTTCATCAGACCTATAGAAGCTCAACGGTTAAGGATTCTCTTGACCTTCATTCAGGTCATCTTTTAATGTTCTGGCAAATAAATACTGCGTGTGTTTAATGCAATAATTCGTTTCATTGTTGGTAGCGGGCAAGTCTAAGCGAGCCTCAGCTTTGGTGGCTACCGTGGAACGTGCGACGGAGATCTTCATTGAGCGTGGTCAAACCATCGCGTACGAAAACCCCGATATCACCCAGGAGATGCTGGCGGCCGTTGAAGAGGTCCGAAAGGCAGGTCAGTGGATCTTTTGAAAATTTAAATATATTTATTTGACATTTACTATGTTTTAATTATTGCTAGTAGCATTATACTGCGGGCTACCACCCTTTCTTGGTTGCTATTCCTACCTGCACCAAACGCTTCTCAAAATCTTTTATAATGCGCACAGCAAAGGAGTGGAACTCCCTCCCTGCGTCTGTATTTCCGAGTACTTAATCGGTAATCGGACTTCATACATTAATTAAGAAAAATCTGATTTATCCATATATTACTGTTTATTAGTAAAATATACGTAATAATAAACATGGTCCCTAAAGGAGGAGGGTCAATAAGGCGGGTTTTCGGCCCCCTTCATTATTGACCTAAAAATTCGAAAAAAAATTGGAGGCCGGGAGAAGGTTGTAACAGTCAGTGAAACAGGAGTTTTTCTCAAAATATGTCGATTCCACCCCAAACGGATTATATAATTTATTATATTATTTAATCCGATTTGTTAGTCCATATAGTAGATCAAAAATTTTTTTTTGGAATTCCAAAAATAAAAAGGGCCAAAAACCCGCCTTGTTGACCCTCAAAAATCAGGACGTGAGAAAATTCTTCGGGAAAAAATTGTAATTAATGAATTTGGTAGCTTTTCATTCCTTTATTTTCCAATATTATTTTAACAAAAGTATTAGTATTTATCTTTACAACGATCTTAAAAACGACGATACTCAAAGAGGTAGGTCAACATTTTTTTTTCGCGCCTTTATCTCTATAGGAGCCCCAAAAAAGCAATACTAAAAAAAATTCATGCCGTCTCTGGGGTAGTGGGACTGTAACCCACAACCCTCGCTATCTGGGCGAGTATTCTGCCATTTCAGCTAGTGTGACCATGACGGACCCGTCTTTAAGAAGTTTAAGTTACTAAAAAACAATCAAGAAGCATGAATCCCAATTCGAGCAGGAAATACCATATCAAATGCAAAGTATCAATAACAGCAGTGAGAAAGTCCAGGATGACGTCTTTATATTTTCTGTTGGTACTACTTTAAAAAAATATTGCCTTTAAACTCAAGTTTAGTTCAAAGAAAAATGTAATGTAGCAGGAGGAATTATAGTTTAAAGTAGTCTGGGCACGTGAGAACGCCGGCGTTCTATTGATCCTTGACTAAACTTTCTTTAAAAAACAAATTACCTCGGTGGTCTTATAAACCTGAGCCAGTTAATCCGAATTTTATATTAACACACAAAAATTTATTTATAATTAGGACAACTAACAAAACATACACAAAGGAGAGAATGATACAGTTTATTTAAGCATAAACGATAAATCGTAAAGTGTGACGAGTTTTTGTATTGCAGTTTCATATTCATGTTTCGTAAGTCTTAATATGGGCGACTTATACTGAGAAGAAGCCTCAAGAACTCGGCAAGGGCTTTTTTTCTCTCTTTAATATGTTACAGTTTTTTTTTTAATTCAGGAAGCTTTTTTATCCCTTGTTAAATGCATTAGAAAAATTCACTTAACAAGATATTAATAAGAAGTATAGTTATTAAAGCTAAAACTCGCCCTCGCCTTTTTTGTTTTTAAAATAATCATAAATTCTGTAATAGACGTTGCTCATAAGGGTTTTTTAACAACTTTTTTTAAATATCTCTAAAGGCATTTCAGTTACATGGTGTGGTACCTGATTATAAAATCGAGCAATTTAGATTAAAAAACATTAAAGAACTGTATGAAAAGCAATCTGTCAATTCAGAGAGCTGCAATTACATAGACGAAACATAGATCCACACTTTAAACTCGTATAAATTCTTGTTTTTGCGTCGAGGCTTATAAATATGATTTTGGTTTTAATAATAAAATCACACGGGCTTTACAGGAATTAAACGCATAACATTATTTAGTTCTTACGCTTCCAAGCACTCCTCCTCTTTTACAGTGATCACGTTTCGGCTCCTGTAAAGGAGCTGTAAAGGATCAGAATTAAAATAAATAATAAATTATGCCTAAATACCGTAAAAAGTTGTTTTATTCAAACAAGTACTAAAAACACCACTACTTTATAAGGAGGTAATACCGTCCTCATGTCGGCAGGCGCGGCAATGAGCGTGTCGGCGCGTGAGTTTTCGGAGCAGCCGTGTGCTTCGGCTGCACGTTCGGGTATGGTGCGCGCTGCACGAGCTCTGCTGTCGGCTGTCACGAGGCTGCTCATCTTGGCTGACCTTGCTGACGTTCGACTGCTGCTGGCCAGCACCAGGACGGTGAGTGCTGAGGCTCTGCCTTCTGTTGCCATTCTTCTTCTGCCATTGGCGAACTACCTCCCAAGATATGAGATGTTATTAACGCACAAAATATTTAAACTGATTTAAAGGCATATTATTTAGTAACCAAAATTCTTAATTATATTGTTATTTCTCTCTCAGCATTATCTTATGTAAGAAATGAATAACACTAATTATAAACCTTTAACATTTTTACATTTTTTTTTAATGATTTAAATTGTAAACAAAAATGTAAAAGGTTAAACGAATAAGTAAAAAGCAAGGGGCCTTATATTGATCCCTGTGGTACTCCTCTTAGGTTCTATCAGAGGCACTATTAATAGTAATACTTTTTTATTCTATCTGACGAATATGATCGTAAAATCTGATTGATGCATTAGAGACTCCTTAATGTTGTAATTTTCTTCAGTCATTATCAAATTCGGCGAACGATGCAATCGAATGAATTACACTAATTATAATTATTTAACATTTTTATATTTATTTTGAATAATTTAAATTTTAAAACAAAAATGTAAAAGATAAAAGGAATAAATAATAAGCAAGGGGCCTACTATTGATCCCTGTGGTACTCCTCCTAGGTTCTAGCAGAGGCACTTTTAAAAGTAATACTTTTTTATTTTATCTAACGAATATTATCGTAAAATCTTATTTATGCATAAGAGAGTCCTTAACGTTATTATTTTCTTTAGTCATTATTAAATCCGGCGAACGATGCAATCGAATGCCTCAGAGAAGTCGCTGGAGATGCCAATTACGTTTTGCTTGCTTTCTCAATCATCAAGAATATGTTTTAGAAATGCAACTTCACCCTTAGTAGCTTTTTTATCTTTAGCGAAACCATTACTCAAGGGTTTTGTTTTATTTAAGGCCAAAAAACTTATGGTAATACACAAAAAAAAACGAGTATGCTTGAGACCACACGACTGAACTAACATTTCTTCTATCTATATATATTAGATATACGAAACGTAACTAGCTATGAGAGAAAAAGAGAAAGAAAATCTGTGCTAGAACCTCTCTCTTTCTATCTTCAGCTATTTATATCGCCTTGCCCGATTAGAAAATTTCGTAACGCACTCGTCTGAAACTGAAAACTGCCAAAACATTTATCGAAATGGGAATAAATAAAGGTGGAGTCGGATCTGGACAAGCTGAAGTCTGCTTCATCGCAATCGGAACTGGTGGAGTCCGCGCGTCAGTTCGGTCGGTCCGCGGCGGAGTTGGCCGCGCAGGCCGCGCGACGCCAGAAGGAGCTGAGGGAGCCGCGCACGCGTGACGACCTGGCCGCTGCCAGGGCCGTGCTCAAGAAGCACTCCACCATGCTGCTCACCGCCTCCAAGGTAGGTGGACAGGCGAAAGCTGGTGGTGGAACAGGCCTTAGTTTTATTAAAATATTAATCAAGCTTGTAGATGCTGTTCCTAAAGTTTGTGTTTTTTTTCTACAATATTAATGTGAAGGATAGTGATGCAGATTCAAGGAGCAGAATCTTTAAACACTTTAGATTGTTTAAAGTCCATTAATGATAATGGATGTAATTATCGTATTACTTTCGTAGACGATTAAATGAACCGTAATTTTTTTCAAAATTATGATACAACTCGCATTCCCAGTGCCCGGTGTCATGGCCGAGATGCTTTCAATTAAAACAGAAATCACTTTATAGCGTCACAATCAGGATCCACATACTTAATATGCGTGTGCTCATCTTTAAATTTTATTGGAGCGGAGCGAACGAAGTGAGCGGAGCGAACGAAGTGAGCGTAGCTCCCATGGATCAGCTTCAATGGCGCAATGTCTGTTACGCCATAACTTCCCGAGGTCTTAACCGATTTTAATATTTTTTGTGTGGAATCGAATCAACAGGTTTAGGACCAGATTGTGAAGGAGCCCGAATTTTGAAATTTGCAGAAATTCCCATCGAATATATATTTTTTTCTTTTTTTAAGGTATTACGCTCCGCTCCAATGTATGGTGCTAGCGTAGCTTTATGCTTAGCGACTGCATTGCCTAGTAGATTCGTTAATGACGACTTATGAGAATGGATATAATAATCATACACCTCTTATACATCACAAAATTTCGAATGCCAAGTGCAAAGATTATAGCAAATTTTTCAATTTATGAGAGAAGCCCGGTGTCCTACCCGAGATGATTACCATCAAAACATAAATACCAATCAGGATTCTCCTAAGCGGAATGTTTGTGCCCAGGTGTACGTGCGCCACCCCGAGCTGGCGGCGGCCAAAGCCAACCGCGACTACGTTTTGCGCGCCGTCTGCTCTGCCGTCGGCGCCATCTCCGCCGCCGCTCACGGGCGCGCTCCTCCTCATGGTACTTACTAATACTTAGTTGCTCCTCTTCTTATTCCCCCACTATAACTATAACCTCCCCCAGTTAGATATGAATCCCTCTCCCATTAAACTTAGTTCCACCTCCCCCCTCGAACACTAATTGCTACCCCACAGCTAGAATTAAATATTCCTCTCTCTCCCTCTAGACTATAGCTCCTCCCTCCCGCACTAGACTTCGTTGTTTCTTCTCATAATTTTTTCAATATAATTTAGTTACTCCTCCTCCAGTAAGACTTTAATACCCCACCCCTATCTCTAAAACTTTGTTTCTCCTCTTCCCCCCTCCACTAAATCCTAGTTACTGTTGCTTCGAACTCTTCACCCCAACTAAGACTTGGTTGTCCACCACTAGAGTATACCCCCGTTAGGTAGTTATACCTCCTTCAAACTTTGTTATCCACCCCAAACTAGACTTTGTTACTCCATCCTAGCCCAGTACTAGATTATAACGCTCTACCTTCCTCTACGCCTCTTCCCCTCTTCAAATACTCATACCACCTTCTCCGTAATTTGCCGCATCCCTTCGCCAAACTCCTTCCATTCCTTAACCGTCACCTCTGCCTTTCTCATAGCGCGACCACCCTACACGAATCTACTCCGCCCCCTGACTGTCCGACCCCGCTGATGAAGCAAAGGGGATGGCATCGCTTCTCCCACCCTCACTAATTCCTCAATTCTTAAGACACCGCCCTTTTGCCCCGCCCCTTTTTTGTCCCGCCCCTTTTTTGCCCCGCCCCCTTTTTTTGCCCCGCCCCTTTTTTGCCCCGCCCCTTTACATTATCCGCCCTTGATCACAGAACCTTTTCTTTCTTACTTACTGTACTCTATATTTACAATGCAAAACTATTTGACGACCTTCGAAGTCAAGTGACTCTTATACCGGTTTTCATGGTTAAGCCACTCCGATGTGCCGGGTTCGATTCCTGGCCGGGTCAATGTAGAAAAAGGTTCTATATTGGCTCGAGTCTGTTTGTTGTGTTGCCGTATTTATTTCTGAATTCCACACGAAGTGCTTTAGCTACTAAGATTCAGAATAATTAATTTATTCTAGAATCACCCTAAATCATAACGTGGTGTTTATAGAAACTTCACAAAGCGGTTGCTTATAATCACTTTATACATTTGTTTCACCAATAGTCTGTATCCCTAAATCGTATAAATATCGCCTCAAAACAAACATGAAGTTAGTAACATTACATACGTCACACAACAGTAAATAATACAAAACCCATACTGACATGTGACATCATGTTACATACAGCTTTTTCTCTAAAACAATATATATTTTTTTTGTAATATTTGTAATAGGAACACTTAGACACCAGACTTATATTTCATCATAGATTTAACCGATTCCATAATCTTAAGTTGTGTTTCATCGTTCTCAGGTTCCAGTCGTCCACCAGTCGAAGGACCCGGAGAACTGGCTCAAGCCTTGGACGATTTTGATGTAAGTCCCAACTCTACCCCCCTTCCCCCTCCCCCCGCGAACCTCTTACGCGGTAATTTCGTAAACTGTATAATAAATAAAGAATATTTTTTGCTAATGCAAACTTACATTTGCCAGTTGAAATGTATGGTAATATATTTGAACTATAAAGTTTGTTTTACGCAATGACTGTTGCGCCATAACTTCCCGAGTTCTTTATATAGTGCTAGCGAAGCTTTATGCTTAGCGACTGCATCGACCTAGTTATTATTTTCCCACGTTTTTCTCAGGTCGCTTTCTTGTTTGTCTGTCTGTCTGTGCAGTTGGTTTCTTGCAACTCAATTTTGAGGCACTTCCCGGCCACCTAGCGAGTTGAAACTTTCAGGGTAGCTCAGAACCCGATGACAATGCACGCTTAAACAACTTTAAACTCTCTAGGTGCACTTTCAGGTCAACTTTCGGCAACTTTCACTTGTGTATGGGGCTTATCCGATTGTTGCGTAACGCATGGTTACTTCGTTGAGTTAATAATTAAAAAGAATAAAATAATAACACTAGATTTAAAAATCCCACGTTTTTCAGTGACCAAAAAAGAATAAAATAACCCGGCGGGGCCAAGCGAGGGGCCACTCAAAACTCTCAAAACGTGGGGGCGCATGTACTTATGGAGATGTAATGAGATGTATGATATGCATAGATGTTGAGAGTATTTGTAAAGATGCGCCCCCACGTTTTGAGTGGCCCCTCGCTTGGCCCCGCCGGGTTATTTTATTCTTTTTTGGTCACTGAAAAACGTGGGATTTTTTGATTTTTAAATCTAGTATTATTATTTTAATATTTTCATCATACGGAACCTCTCCGCGTGAATTTCACTCGGATTTGTTCAGTTATTTTTTTTAATAGTGTTAAGATGCATTTTGTTATAATTATTTTCTGGTATCAGGAACGTATGGTGATGGAGCCCCTCGCATACTCGGAGCTCCGAACTCGGCCTTCGCTGGAGGAGAGACTGGAGTCTATCATATCGGGGGCTGCGCTCATGGCCGATAGCTCCTGTACCAGGTCACTTTAATTTTATTTATTTATTCAACAAAACCCGATACAGTAAGACTACTATCCTAACAAAAACGCAGTACGTAGTGACGTGATTGGAAGAAAATGGCGGGAAAAGTTTTTTTCATTTTTTTTTATTTTTTATAAAAAATTCCAAACGACAAAAAACAAAAAAATGTTTAAAATTTTTTCAAAAGATTCTAAATTTACCACAAAGCAAAAGACTGGTTTAATTAAAAAAAGAAAAAAAAATCTAAATACTAATCAAAAAGCAAAAAAAAAAAAATTGACCCCTATTTTCTCCATATCACGTTACTACTTACTGCTTAAAGTAACCTGTTTAGCTTTATCCATCGTTTAAGATGACTAAAGTTATATTGACATAGTGTAATAGCTTTTGCAGAGTTTTTATTGAAATTATAAGTGTTTTATTATATAAATATTATATGATCTGCACTCTAACTTGTAACCCATATTACCTTAGTTGGCTAGAAGAAATCTCTTTTAGAGATAAGCCCACCATAGCTCATTAATATATGTTAATATACTATTCAATTACTTTATAATTTCAATAAAGATTATACTAACTATAAAAATATATTTTTTTTTAGTTTCGATTGTAATACAATTAAACAATCAAAGATTAAATATTTTATCACTTCATGATAAAAATATTTTTTTTATTAGAATTTGGTGTACAATAAGATTGGCTACATTTTTTTCAAGATAAATTATTTTAATAATAAAAATACTCAGACGCGAATTCAACCCGCAACCTTTGTAAGTCCGGTCCAATGCTCTCCCAATTGAGCTACCGAGCTTTGTGAACGTCAAAATTTTCTAGTGACTTTCCAAGTTTTCGCTGTAGGCCAGCGTTGTCCAGTAAGGTTGCGGGTTCGATTCGCGCCTGAGAATTTAATTGTGAGCCGAATCGATTTTTTCTAGTATTTTGCTTTTAAAATAATTTATCTTAAAAGATAGCATTGAAAAAATGCAAAAAAAAAAAATATATATATAAATATTTTTGTCAATAATTACTTATAATTAAGCTGTGAATGTAGTTGTTTCTTGTACTTTAACTAAAAAGAATGTTTTTTTTTAGGGACGAGAGACGCGAACGCATCGTCGCAGAATGCAACGCGGTGCGCCAGGCGTTGCAGGATCTGCTGCACGAGTACATGACCAACGTAAGTGCATTCACTATACACCTCCTTTTACTAGAAAAAAATATTGAGGATTCGTAACCACTCGCTAAGCGGGCAACTGCTCGATCAATTGAGCTACACTTTGATTAACAGAAACAGTCTTATTTAACATTTTTATTAGAAAGCATGTGTGCAATTCACACGTGATAGAAGTGAAACCTTCAAAAATAATACGTACACGTATACAAAATTTCATGGTTCTTGTGATGTCTTCTCTCAAGCTTTGTACTACGCTGCGTATGCGTAGTACAAACACGTATTAACACACGTACATAATGCTTCCTATCTCATTTTCTCCTACGTTAAATCTTATGAATTTATGTGTCTGCCTCATTTTTCTGTCGCTTTTTCGTTTCATCAACTTTTAAATCACAACGATGCTAAAGAAGTTTTCACTTCAAAACAGGTGGTATTCGAAACTGTAACATTTTGATGTCCCGTCAACTGCTCCCCCTATTGAGCTACTGAGCTTTATGAATATCCATCGAGATTTTTCTATTACTTTTATATTTTGGCTCATTATTATAATTTTATTTATATTTTTACATCTACATATATAAATATTCCCTGTCACAGTGTTTGATTGCGATGAACTTAGAAACTACTCGACTGATTTTGATGTTTTTTTTTATAATTTTGCTGTATTTGTTTCGAGGACATAGAATAGGTTTCATTTTAATTTACAACACAGCAACGTGGAGAAATAATTAATCAAATCCTCATTTTGAAATTATACTTAATATAAGAAAATAAAATTTATTTGTGCCATAAATTAATTTACAAAAAACATAATCAGACTTGCACTCTCCTCGTTCCGCTTGCATTTGTTGTTGTACTGTGCGATTATTTTCTGATATTGTTTAAGTTAAGCTGTATAATATTGGCCAAATCATTTTAATTATCTTAAAATTTAATGATAATCGCGGTGGGGTAGTATTATTAGCGCTATTAGCTTACTAGTAACTGGTCGTTTCAATAGATTCATACTTAGGTATCTTATCAGTTACCCGTTATTAACTTGTTATTACCCGCTCATGAATTAAGCGATTTAATTTATTTATAATGAGTAATATTTTTTAGCTTACAGTATTATAAACCTTTGTAGGCGTATTAAGCCTTATGTATTTGTTTAATCTGTATTTGATAAACATTAATTTTATAATGTCAATAAAGAAATTTCACAAACAAACAATAATAAGCAAATAGTATGTCAAAAGTATTAAAATAATATAATTGATCTCATTCTATATTGTCTTTGATTGATCAATTTCTTTTATTATTTGTTTAATGGGTTTAAAAATTTGAAATGCTATGCATGTCTTTAAACGCATAAATATACATATATACAATTCCTTATTACAGTGTTTGATCGTGATGAACTCTGACTCAACTGATTTTTTTTTTATTTTGCTGGATTTGGATCAACTTGGGATATGGGATAGGTTGTATTTTAATTTATGATAAAAAACTAATAATTATAACTGAGCCACAGAAACATCTTTCAAGTAATATCAAATTAGAGATAGTTACGAAGTTTTGATCTAAATCGGTTCAGTAGTTTCAGAGTTTATACGAAACATACATCGTGATACGAGATTTTTATATATAAGCTATAATATATAAAGAAAACTAATGCCACGTATGTATTTAGTTCATAGAAAAGGTAAGCCTCATAGAAATAAAATCTAAAAATTCTTTTAATAAAAACACATTCCAATGTTTGGTTCAGGCGGGCAAGTCGGAGCAGTCGGAAGGATTGGAGAGAGCCATCGAGCATATGTGCCGCAAGACCAGGGATCTTAGACGGCAGCTGAGGAAGGCGGTCGTCGACCACGTCTCCGATAGGTATAACTACGCTTCCGAAGCGTCGGGTTGGATTCGAAACCTTTAATAATCGCTAAGAGGGCAACTGCTCCTTCAATTGAGCTACACCTTCACGGACAGAATGAGTGGTCTTTGTAATGTTTTATATAAGTAATTGGTGGGACTTGAACCTGCAGCCTTTCGCTATCCGGGTGAGTGCTTTGACCGCTGAACTACCGAGACGCTGACTTTAATGAGCTAATATCGTGTTGAATATTAACTACCCAATTTTTACAAGTGTATTTTATATATTACAGAAATATTGAATTGAGAATGCAAACAATAAAAAAAAAAAATAATATGTAGTTATTTAGTAAAAGTAAACCATAAGTCAATGGCTATAAAATACGGTTTTGATTGAACCATAAAAAATGGAATCCTCAATTCAATAACACCCGTCAACCCACCATCCCACCACCATTACATTATCTTATCATCCCGTCTCCAACTTCCATCCCGTCACCTTATTATCCCAAATCAGATATCCCGCCATCCCGTCATTCCACCTCTCCTATATTCATATATATATCATCCCGTCAGATAACCATTGCGTCATATCAATACCTCCTCACCCCACCACCATTGCGATACTTCATCATAATCTGATCCGCCATTTTATAATTCCGTCACATTGCAACACCGATATGAAAAATTTTAGTTTAAAAATGTGAATTCACATGTGTCGAGTCGATTTTTTCTAGTATTTTTCTATCAAAACAAAATCTATAACCTAAGATCACAGTGGTTTGTGTGTTTGTCTGTCCGCTCTTTTCCCCGCTCTTTTTCCATTTTATCAATTTACGTTACCATAGCAATTAATCGCAAGTAGTTTGTCTACCGGACGCTAGATGGCGCTAACGGCAAAATATTTAATAATAGAAAAAAATTAAAGAATTTTGTCCACCCGTGCGAAGCCGGGACGGGCCGCTAGTTATCTTTTAGGATAGCATTAAAAAAATATGTAAAAATTATAAAAAACTAAAATCTTCTGTTGTTTCAGCTTTTTGGAGACCAATGTACCTCTTCTGGTGCTGATGGAAGCTGCTCGCAACGGTCATGAGAAGGAGGTCGAAGAGTACGCCCTGGTCTTCACCGAACATGCCAACAAGCTTGTTGAGGTAATACTATTATACAGGGTGAATTTGTCCATGGTCTAACACCATATAAGTCTATGGAAAATATTTAGTTCCTGCACCCCCGCGTATATCACAAATTGAATAAAACAACTTTTTTACGGATTTTGAGCATAATTTATTTTATATTTAATCCTGATATTGATTCGTTGATGCGAGAAGTGGTAGGGGTTGGGGGTGACATGCGCGTGAGCTGCGCGCGGTACTCGACAGTACTCGGACATTGCAACATTACTTTATTTATCTAAAATAAAAGAATATTTCTAAAATAAAAATAGCCTCATTTACTCCTTACTACATATATTCCGTTCATATATTCATATCCATGTAGTAAAAAACAGGTAATTTCTATAGAAATAACCACTCCTACAAACAGACACTCCAATTTTATTAATATGTATAGATACATTTCTTATGAATATTACATATCTATATGTAATTGTATCCATAGCACAAACCTTTCAGTTGCTTAGTAGACATTGAAATGTATGTAATGCGCAGGTGGCAAATCTGGTGTGCTCTATGTCGAACAACGAAGACGGCGTGAAGATGGTGCGCCACGCAGCCTCCCAGATCGAGGCCCTGTGCCCGCAGGTCTGTACCGGGTTATATTATTGTAACAGCACATACACTCTCATTCACTTACTCTTTCTTACATAGATCCACTCACTTACTCTCTTTAACATACACACACTCACTTACTCTTTTCTTACATAGACCCACTCACTTACTCTCTCATTAACACACACTCACTCACTTACTCTTTTTATTACATAGACCCACTCACTTACTCTCTCATTAACACACACTCACTCACTTACTCTTTTTATTACATAGACCCACTCACTTACTCTCTTTAACACACACACACTCACTCTCTCTTACATACAGCCACTTACACTCTTACATATACACACTTATTCACACAATCTCTCTCTCACATACACACATACATATATGTGTGTTATAAGCTTAAAAGGAAAGTCCTAATACCTGCTGTTGTTACATGAAACTTTTTTTTATTAATCTTCATTTATTTTTATTCTTATTAGGCAATAATACACCACGCTGTCTTAGCACTTAGTACAGCTTATAAAAGTAAAAAACTAGAAAAGGTTCGAGCCGAGCCCGGGAGCTCAATTGGGAGAGCAGGGGATTGGGCATCCAAAAAAAGACAGTGGTTGACATCAAACTCCTGTCGGAGTTGACACTTATTTTTTTTTAATATAAATTAATCGCCACCCTGTATATGTAGGTGATAAACGCTGCCCGAGTATTAGCAGCCCGTCCCCGCTCCCGAGTGGCGCAGGAGAACGCGTCGGCGTTCGCTCGCGCGTGGGAGGCAGCCGTTCGACTCCTGACGGAGGCAGTCGACGACATCACCACCATCGACGACTTCCTCGCCGTCAGCGGTATGTACTCCTCACCCTCATTCATCGTGTCAGATTTTAAGATAACTTTTTACTTACATATGATTTATAACTGCACTCCCCTCCACCCTTCCCCCATTGCGATCAATAGTGTTGTTTTACACCTTTATAAGCATTTTTTAATAATTTCATTAAGTTTTAACAAAAATAACGTCAAAATACCAAAAACAAATGACGACCTGCCTTTCGCACCGACGGTTCTGGTTTCGAATCCCGGAAGGGGCAGATGTTAGTGTTTATGAATACGAGCATTTGTGCCTGAGTCATGGTTATTTATATGTATTTTTATAAATATTTAATATCTTAGTATCGTATATATATTATATGTCTTTCCGGGACCCTAGTATCCATAACACAAGCCTTACAGTGCTTACTTTGGGCTATCTGTGTGTAAATAATAGTAAATCTCTTTCGTACATTGCCAAATTTTCACATCATCATTATAGCAGTAGAAGGATTAATTTATAAAATAAAAATATACTTTACATTTTTGTAACTATTCTATAGGGAAATAACAATTATTTATTATAACTTATTAATTCTTAGTGACGTGACATTGTCACCTTTCGGTTGTCATTCTTGATATTAAAAAGAAATATACATTTTCATGGATTCATCATAAATTAGCATTAATTCATTTATTATACATAATATATACATACATACGCGTCTACAAATTTAAGATTAAAAAAAGACAAGGAAATATATTATTGATTACATATTTATTTCCCTTTGCCTCATATTTATTTTTGGCGGGAAGTCAAAATTGACCCAGGGTATTTAATACATATTTATAGAAACTTACAAATTAGATAAATTATTTTAATAGAAAAATACTACAAAAAATCAACCCGGCTCATAAGTGATTTCTCATTCTCATTCAACTTTTGAGCCGAGTCGATTTTTTGTAGTATTTTTCTATTAAAATAATTTATCTTATAATATATAAAATTATAAAACTTACAAATTGTTCCAGAGAATCACATACTGGAGGATGTCAATAAGTGCGTAGTGGCCCTCCAAGAGGGAGACCCGGATTCGCTGGAAAGAACCGCCGGTGCCATACGTGGCAGAGCTAACAGGTAATGAATTTAATAAAATTACTCTTATTAGCTAGATGTAATTGCTTTTGTATGGAACGCCGATTGGCGTCAGGTGTACCTTGTATAGGTAACAATATAAGATCATTTATTTGCAAGCAAACACGGTTGAATATATATTACAAAGTATTTTACATGATCACGTGTTGCACCAGGTACTGGCACGCAAATATTACCTTTACTACCAACAATTAAAATCTATTATAAAATTTCAAAATAAAAGATGTCTAATAACGTCACGCCTATAAGCGTTTACGCATTAAGTTGTGAAATTGTTAAAGACACGCCTTTATGGTACAACTAAAAATTAAAATTTAATATAACAAGTATACAATAAATACATATATACCTATAATAGACGAAAAAAATTGTCGTTATAAGAAAAGCGTGGAGTACTCGCTATCGATTGTTGTATTTTCATATTATTTTGAAATGCTTACCATAATTTCTCCGATGTTGTATATATATATTTTAATTATTGTATTGTCAGAGACAGATGGTCTCTGATAGGTTTAAAATTTAAAAATTAATCTGACGTTTTGAAGTTGGGAAAAATCGCGTTAGAAGATTCCGTAACAAACAAATATACAATCATATAAACATACAGATGAAGGTAACAAGAGCGTCTTAAAATTGCTCTTATTAGCTAAATGTAGTTGCTTTTTGTATGGAACGCCGATTGGCGTCAGGCGTACCTTGTAGAGTTACCATATCAGGCCCATAGGAGTTTCCATATTAATTTATAAATTGTAGAGATTATATGAAATTTAAAATTATAATTTTGAGGAAATTAAAAGCACGCCTTTCTGGTAAATCAAACTAAGAAGTAAAAAATAACTTTTATATATAACAATTAAGTAATTAAAGAGGCCATTCATCCTATAAAGCGTTATAATTTTTTTATTTCGAAATAAATAAATAATTAAATAAATAACTAAATATTTCTTACATTCACACCAATCAGCCTAGCCCAAAGTAAGCACTGTAAGGCTTGTGTTATGGATACTAGGGTAACGGATAGACATACATATTTGATACATAGATATGTAATATTCATAGAAATATATAATAACACCCATGACTCAGGTACAAATGTTCGTATTCATCATAAAAACATCTGCCCCTTCCGGGATTTGAACCCAGGACCGTCGCGCGTCGGTGCGAAAGGCAGGATCACTACCGTTGCACCAAACGGTCGTCAATCGAAATGCATAGTTAGTGTAAGTATAACCCAACCCTTTTTTAACAATGACATTAATTTTCTCTTTAATTACTTAATTATTATATTGAAATTTATTTTTTATATTTTAGTTCGGTTTACAATAAACGCCTGATTTTTAGTTTTTTTTTTTAACTATTATTTGTAATATAAAAGGCTCATAAAATCAAGCCATAAGAACGATATCTGGAGAAGGAATTTGATTTTAACTTAAAGCCTAAATATAACGGTTTAGTTTATTAGAAATTACATCAATATGCCCCTTATAATTCTAATATGCGTTCAATTATTAACCTTAAAAATTTATAAATGTCCACTTTTTCTATATTGTATTCATTGTGTTTTAATTGTAGTAAAATTATAATGATATATACAGGGTGTGCTCCGTGGTAACGCAGGAGATGGACAACTACGAGCCCTGTATATACACGAAGCGAGTTCTGGAAGCAGTCACCGTACTCCGCGATCAAGGTAAGAATTGTCTTAAGATTGGTGGAATTTGAACCTTAACGGCGTTCGAATAGTGCACAATCTTTAATATATTTGCCGTTTGATGAAATCTATGTTAATTTATATATTTTCTATAAAAGTAATCATCAAAATTTAAATGATTAAAAAATCGCCAATACGCTTAACACACCTTTATGAAAGTTATTTGATGTTATGACGTCACTAGCCTGTAAACAATCTTAGCTGTCGAAGCAGGTGACGTCACTTCGTAATTCTGCCAATTCCGTGCATTTTCAATCACATGTTCGAACATGAAAATTTAATTATTTTATTAAAGGTTACTTATAAAAATCATTTGTGGGTTTAATTGATTAAAAACAGGTTTACTGTAAAGTTACAAAGGTTTGATCTTTATTTTTATTGTATTCAAATAACCTATTCATCGCATTATTACTCAAATCGCGGTTTACTTCCTACTGTAGTAAAACACATTGCTTACACTCGTGTCCGTTGGATGGCGTTGTACCCGTCTGAATCACGCTAAGCTTTCTCGTCGGCGATAGAATTATATTTTTTGTATAACTTCTAGACATTTATATCGTAAAAAATTATTACATTTACAATTTCAACTGGTGTCAGCTGGTAATTGAATCTGCCAGGGTTCTCAACTTAGGAGTTTCCCCCCTAAATTTAGGGGATAAATAACTGAGATGGGATTTTTTTGAGGTTTTATATGTTTAGGGATATTTTTAGGGTTTTGTGACCGTTCATAATTTTTTTTATATTTTATTTATCGAGAAAAATAGAGATGAAAAGTATAGGCCGTGGGGCTGTCCTAACTAGCCAATCAAATTCATTTTTTACCTAGCGACCTCGGACTTAGCGACATTTAGTGTACTTATAATCCAACTACAGTAGTTATAATTTTAGATCGAAATGGTGGATCTAGTACAATATTCAACCCATCTCCTAAAATGTTAGGCTTATTCAATGTCAACATGAATGACATTATAAAATCTGATTCGTCAGAAGAAAATGAAATAATATTTGACCTAATAAATTTAATTTATTTTTATAAATATTTTTTTTAGGGGGATTGCCAAATAATTAGTGCAACTTTAGGGGTTTTTGAATTTAGTTTTACGGATCAATATTTTTAAGAGTTGGTAAAACTTGAATCCGAACTCTTCTCTATACGGGCGAGAGTTCTTCCAACTAAGCTACAGAAAGTTTGACATTAAAATTGACAGATCTGTCACCTTATTCGGATGAATCCTCGTCCGGATTCGAACCCCATCTGATAGGTGAGACTTGTTGATTTTTTTTGCATTAATAATTCAACCGTCACTTAGGCCAGTAAAGAAAATACATAATAGATAAAGTTTATTTATTTCTCAAAAAATTAGCATTTTTTTTAAAGTGACAATACAAACATTGTTAAACTCTGCGCTATCAAATTGAAAATTATTTCCCAGACATTATTATGCGCCTCAAAATTCTAAGGAAATTCATATTAAAAGATGCGTTGAGTGCTTTGCTAATTGTTTTGCTAGCCATACATAATAGGCTAGATGACAAAAAATTTTTTTTTGCTTTAATAGAAGCTCATTTCTATAATAAACAGACAGAAAAAATCGGTTTTCGAATAACTTAAAAAACAAGCAATATATAAGGTACTAGTTGACCCGGCCACGCGTTGCTGTGCCGACTGCAGCGCCATCTGCCGGGCGATCTAAACCATTTGTGAATCTAAACCATTCTCAGATCCCCTTGAACACACACAAAAAAAATCATTCAAATCGGTCCAGACGTTTAGGAGGAGTTCAGTGACATACACACTCACAGAAGAATTATACATATATATTAAGATTGAATATTTTGTTCCATCTCTCTCTAGCAAAACGGAAATTACATGGAGTTTATATGGCCGTACTAAAGAGTGACGTCACTGTTGATGTCGGATCTCTCTGTCTAATCGCTTCCAAATGAACAACTTAAAATGCTTGTATCTAATGTATTTCTAAGCCGATTTTAATTCTGATTCCACAGGATTGTATCTTTTTCTACGGTATTTTAATATATTATGACGAGACGTGAAAATTAAAATTCAGTCATCATCCCAATTATTATCGCAGTAATAACAACGATTTAGCAAAGCCAGGGAGAAAAGGCACCTTCTGGGTTAGCTCGTTCCATCGTGGATCCTGTCTTTACTGCTAGAGTTGATTGGGTTCAAGAGCGAACACATTTAAAGAAAGCATGTGTGCAATTCACACGTGGTAGATGTGAAACCTTCAAAAATAATACGTATACGTATACAAAATACCACGGTTGTTGTGATGCCTTCTCTCAAGCTTCGTACTACGCATGCGCACACAAACACGTATCAACACACGTACATAATGCTTCCTATCTCATTTTCTCCTACGTTAAATGTTATGAATTTATGTGTCTGTCTCTTTTTACTGTCGCTTTTTCGTTTCATTGACTTTCAAATCACAACGATGCTTAAGAAGTTTTTACAAAAAGTTATAGCAGTTGGATGAACGATACAACGCATATTTATTAGAATATATATCTTTATTTTTTTATTGCTTGAGATGCAAGTATTTTTAGCCATGTCTTAATAATTTCCGACTTCCCACCACGGGTTTTGGTAATTTGTTGCATATTTCGCGTTGTGTTGTGTACCTTCATGCTTCACTGTACACGTGTAGTCTTTCCAAGCTTCTATTCTCAAATCCGGATATTGGGAGCAGGGTGTTATCTCGTTTCTGAAACAATGAGTACGCGCAGCTTGAGGAGTTGATCATTGCGAACTGAATTTTGTACAATAAATTGCTAATAAATAGGGCAACTAAAAAGTGCTGATGGGACGTTGTACGATGACGACGCATGCACGCACGCACGTACGCACGCACACATACACAGAGAGAGAGAGAGAGAGACAGACACACGTACAGACACACACACTATTGTATCATGTAAATCTGTATACTTGTAATGCTATTACTGTTATTTTTAGTATCGCATGCCGTTGTCGCCTCTAATTACTCCACTTGACAACAATCATTAAGTGTGTACATGTTTTATTTTTCTGTATTTGTGAAACTTTGTTGGTGATCAGTTTAATATAAAGATCTGTAATAATAAATTTAGGTATGTTCACATATTTTATGAAAATTCCACATCTTTTAAGAAATTGAGATTTTGATGGGGTCTACTGAACTAAAGATAATATTTTTTTATGTTGTGTGCTGTTCAATCGGAAGTTGTTGTTGCAGGGAGTTTTGTAGTGTCGTTGTTTTTAATTATGGTATTATTATTTGACATTAATGTTTATATTTATTTTTTATTATTTATGATATTTTACATGTATACAGAACGCTATAGTGAGAAAAAGAGAGAGAGAGAGAGTTAAAATGTACTTGGGACTGAGAAGCGGGGAGTATATTACGCAGAGGAAATGTGACCCTTCACTTTTTGTTAACGTTTGATTTTACTACCCATTTGCGCTATGTATGAAAAGATTCTTAAGGAGTTAAACTCCAATAAATGAACTCACCCTGGCCCCGGAAGCTGGAACGCGTTGTATTGTACCGAGTGAACGCTGTCTCCATGGTCACAGACCACTTTGGACATTCTCATCTTGCGAATCTCACCGAGTTGCTCTGTTGACAACGGTGTTATTAAAGTAACACTTGTTGACGCACGTTGCAAAAGTAGGATCGGGTGAGGGAGATATAAGTTAGTGAAGATAGAAAGAGAGTTACGTTTCGTACGGGCAAGAGAGAGAGGTGCGATTCGCTTTCCTCTTTCTCTCATAGCCAGTTACGTTTCCTATATCTAATTATACAATGTGTCCCGTCACCAGTGTCGGAGCCTTTAATGGTGTTGAAATATGGCATTTTTTATCGACAAAGTGCCCCTCAAATTTGGTTTTTCTCTTACAGTTATAAAATGGCCGCCACTACTCATGTAAATATCCTATCAACATTAAAAAGGTGTCATTTGATAGCTAAACATGTAGACAACAGTTACACAGCCATCATGTTTCAATTGTCATGGAATAAAAAATAGAAAAAAGTACTTAAAGAAAAACAATAATATTGTTTTTTGTGTATTTTTTAATAATTGGCTTTTTGAGAAAAACAAAATTTGAAGGGCAATTTTTCGATAAAAAATGCCATATTTCACACCATTAAAGGCTCCGACACTGGTGACGGGACACATTGTGTATATATGGATGGAGCTAAAGAAATTTTACTTCAGTCGTGTGGATAGCACACTCGTTATTTTATTGAATCCAGACTTTTGAATTTGGATTTAATTCAACAATAACTTAATATTTGAATAAAACAACTTTTTTTACGGTTTTTTGCGCATAATTTATATTTAATAACTGACGTTTCGACTCCTTACATGAGCCGTGAAGATGACTAAAGCAATGGTCGTCATAAATTTTCTACTACCTTCACAATATTTTTCACAATATCTAACTAATTGTTACTTTTTTATATAAATTAATACCTCCAAAAACCCACATTGCAAGACCTGATGATGTAGTTAGCTCTTCTTGCAAATAATAACAGTAAGATGGAGGTCGGTCGCCCTGCCCGAGTTTCTTTCGCCAGTTCTTCTCGGAAGGGCCTCCCAATTTCCGAACTGGTTGTAGACTCAGTACTTTACAATTTAATCGTAGTGAGAATTTAATAACTAAATGAAATGTAAAAAAAAATAAAATTGATTTATATAAAAAATATATAAATCTAATTGTTTTATTGGGGGTTGTTAAAATAAAATATTGTCAATTACCTGGTGTGAACGCTCCAACGTGCATCGTGTTCTCAAAGAAGAACCTATCAGACCGACGCCATCGTAACAACTGTTCCACCATAATACAGACCAGGGTTGGACCCGGGATAGAGCCAGCCATCGGCTTCTCCCCCAGAATACCAGCCAGAAGGTCTATATCATCAACCTCGTCGTATGCATCCATTAAAGCTTCCACTTGCTGAAAAAGTCTATTATAAGTAGCTGATCCTTCAACGCGTTGCTGTTTTATAAATTAAAATGTAACCTATCATATGTCCTAAGTCGGGACAAATACAGAAAAAACCGGCCGGGGAGGTTCCTTACAAACTTTTAGATAAGTAAAAAAATCGCGTTTGTTGTATGGGAGCCCCCCTTAAATATTTATTTTCTTTTGTTTTTAGTATTTGTTGTTATAGCGGCAACAGAAATACATAATTTGTCAACATTTCAACTGTCTAGCTATCGCAGTTCTTGAGATACAGCCTAGTGACAGACAGACGGACGGACAGACAGCGAAGTCTTATTAATATAGTCCTGTTTTTACCCCTTGGGTATAGAATGTTATAATAATTTCTTTAAATATAAAATCTAGAAGTAAATTGGTATATAAAAAGGCCAGACCATATAAACTCACCGTCTGGGGCATCCATTGGAACAGATCATGGAAGTCTTTAGCGACTGGTAGATTACAAAGCTTCCTGTACCGGTTGTACGACGGAAGACCAGCGTCTCGCCCCTTCATTATGTCGTCAGCCATCACGTCAGACACGAATTGGAGACCACCGAGAGAGCGCTCACCCATCTGGAAAAAAACCTATGTTAAAATGTAAAGAAAACCCCCGGGGGAACTAGAAATGGATAGTATTTAGCTTGTTTTTTTTTTCTACGTTTATGACTAGAAAAGTGATTTTTCGGCCCGGATTTAAGGGAGGACAGGCGGGGCTACTGCACTGGGGCCTCCACAAGAGAAATAAAAAAAGTTACAAATTTCGACAGATCAGCAACTATTGTTTATTTCCAAACAGATTTTTTCAAATTTTTAGATGAAAAAAAATAGACAAGAACTATAAGCATTGTTATAAAAACTGAATAATCCATATTCGCAATAAACTATTTTGATTTGGTAATTTTATTTGAAAGTAATTAGGGGACTCCTTTGCCCTAGGGTCTCTAGATCTTTAAATCTGGCCCTGTCTGCTAATGCTCTTTTTGCTGACTATACATTTAAACCTTTAAAACGAACTAATAAATACGTAAGTAACTGAGTAATGTTGAACGTTTTCCATTTAGACAAAATTGTCGACACTGTGTTGCACTGTGTCGACCATACTATAGCAAAAACCTATTGGCACACACACACACATAAAGTTGACACAGTGCAACACAGTGTCGACTTTTTTTTCTAAATGGAAAGCGCTCGTTAAGTATCTTTATATTTACTTGTATTATGTCTATTGTAACTTAGGTAAGTTTCATGCCATGGCAGCCTAAGGAGACACTATACCTAGTTTAAGTTAAAAGTGTATTTTACTCATGTTTAAGTGTTTGACTTGTTGGAAGTCCTTAAATAAATGAAAAAAAAACTCACATCAGGATCTATAGCGTAGTTGTCGCTAGCGCACGCTTGTCTAAAGGTGCCTTGAGTGATGCCTTCGATTGTGTTGTTCAATGGCAAAATGCCCGTACGCAGTGTCATATCTACCGCTGCCAGTTGCCCGAATTTATTGCCTTGCATGTCGTACAAACTGAGGAATATAAAAAAAATATGTCAATGAACACCCCGTACCCATTTTTTCATCGGACAACAATACTTGCAAATAGACGCCACCATTATATGGTTGATATACCAAAGAGTCGCACTAAGCGTTTGGTTCCGACTTTGTGATCCGTACCGCTGAACAGCGGAATTCTTTTCCTGATAAATACAATTTAAGGATCTACAACCACGAGTGAATAGGTCCTTGATCGGATCGTCGCTTATCATCAGGCGAGATAGCGGTCAAACGTTTACCTATTCAGGATAAAAAAGACACACCTACCTAAGTTTCCAGTCCTAAAAGAGGTGAGCTAATTTCTATAGAAAGTCTTTACTTAAATGCAGCCGATCTTAAGTGAATGAAAAACGAAAGACTGTAGAAAACAGAATGGTATAATTTGAAAAGAAAAAAATACATGTAGCCCATTTATCATTGTTAATTTTTTGGAAGTTTTCACTTTTCTTAATTGTTTTTTACCAACGTGTCACGAAAAGCTGTTGAAATTTTATGGCACTACAAACACAAGCTGTAGAGCCAAGGAATATATATATCTATTCCATTAATACATCTGGCATTCCCAAAAATATGAACTCAAATCGTAGACTGATATTGTTAATTTAACAGTCGAATATTTTTTTTAAACTAGACCTTATTTTAACTTAGATTAGTATTCGAACGCAATTAAAATCGGGACAAATTATTATAAAAAGTTTATTTTGTGATTGTAAAATTTATCGTTGAGTAGATTCCCTTACTACGCCTGTAACAATATGGATCATTCGCAACGCATAGTTTTAATTGAAATATCTTTAAATTTTAAAGTCACTTGGCATACAATACAAAAGGCATAAATTCATTACCGGTCAGCAAGCTATTTTAAATTATGGCAAATGATTAGTTTGTGTTCTAAATTTATGCTTTTTAAATTTATGCAATCCAATATTGGGCCAAAATATATATGTATCTACTGGATACTGGAAAGGAAAAATCATTAACAATATTTTTGTTTAAATAAAGTCGCACCAAATGCTTCTCAACGTCTCTTATAAACCGCACAGCAAAGGAGTGGGACTCCCTCCCTACATCTATATATAGCCAGCATGAATAGGCACCTTCTGGGTTAGCACGTTCCATCGTGGATGCTATGTGGGCCCCCGGGCTTGATTAGGATCAAGAGAGAACCCAATCTAAAAAAAATGAGATTTTAATAAGGCGTTCGACTTTATCTACTTACTTGAGTCTCCCTTCTTGCATAGTGTGAAACCATCTGGTGGCAATAACATGTTCCAAGCTGACGCGAGGCTCCATGCTCGGGTCGTAGTCGTCCACATACCCGGAACCAGGGGAAATTACGCCGTTTTCTTCCAAATACTCGGAATCTGGGGTTCCACAAGGATGAACATTAGGTCACCTACTTTTCTTAACTAAAATTCTTGTTACCCCATTTGTTATTAATTACAATTCGAATAATAAAGTATCTAATGCATTTTAAACAATAATAATAATAATATTTCTTACGATCACACCAATGAGCCTTGCCCAAAGTCGACTATAAGGCTTGTGTTATGGATACTATGGTAACGGTTAAACATACATATATGATGATATATGTAATATTAATTGAAATAATATAATATACCCATGACTCAGGCACAATTGTTCGTATTCATCACACAAACATCTGCCCCTTCCGGGATTCGAACCTTGGACCGACAGTGCGAAAGAACCGTTGCACCAAGCGGTTAATTGTTGTTTAATTTGCGCTGCGAGTTGAAAAGTAATGATTTTTGTTATTTTGCTTATATGTTTTTTAAGTTTGGTTTGGTGCAACGGTAGCGATCCTGCCTTTCACACCGACAGTCCTGAGTATACGAGCATTTGTGCCTGAGTCATGGCTTCGAATATTTCGTATTTATGTATCATACATGTATGTCTATCTGTTACGCTAGTATCCATAACACAAGCCTTACAGTGCTTACTTTGGGCTAGGTTCATTGGTGTGAATGTAAGAAATATTTATATTATACAATTTAACCACATGTTGTTCAAAAGTTTCTTAAATTTAATTTAAACTTAATTTAATACTACCTATAATATTAGGCATTAAGTCGTTGAAGACGATGTTTTGCCAAATAGCTATGTTAATCTCCTTTACAGCCATGAAGAGCTGTTCGTCTGACCAGCAAGGATTCAGATCAGAGAGCCGCTCTGCTAAATAATTATGTTGACGCAGGAACCAAAGGAAACCGATATTCACTCCGATGAGAGAATTGATAGTTGCTTCAGCTGGAAAGGAAGGAATAAATTCATTTTAGGTTGAACTTTTTAAAACAGTGATTTTCAATAGGATATAAAAATATGTACTACTGTATTATAGTCGTAGTTTGCACTTGTGCCGTAACTTTACGCTCTGCAACATGACGTATGTATCTTATGACCTTCTATTAGTTTAGTTAAATAATATGTAATGTATAATCATTACTCTCTTGTATCGTTACTTTTGACAATACAACGTTACCACGAACAACTGAATGAAAAATAACTTAATTCAAATGATCTTAATATTAAGGTTGGACGATTCAAAACAACTTATATAAGTTGTTTTGAATCGTCCAACCTTTTTACGTATCACCCATTCAGGGCGTCTTTTAACTGAAAAGAAGAAACTCGTCAGCTTAAACAGAAGTAACGACATTTACAATATAATATGTTGTCACCATACATAATCCACAAATATGAAACAAAAATATTCTGTTATCACAATAATAGTAGAGTTATGGTTTCATTACATCGTTGATTACAACAAAGTCAACAAGTATCTGTTTTAAGTTTCCTTTCATTAGCACGTACCCAAGTCCCATCTTTTTCACCAAACTTTTGACTACTATATAAATCTGAAGATTCTGTCTGTACATTTATTGTTTTGAAAATTGTTGTGATAAATACTCGTTTTAAGACACTGATACCATTGCTACTATTTTTTTGTTAGTCTATCTGTATGTCCTTCTATAAATCAAGAATGGGTTGACTGGTTTCAATGAAATTTGGTAAACGGTAACATGCGATTGCGCAAATGATAGGCTATTATCAGTGAAAACCTTATAGCCCTAACTTATTAGTTAGTTGTTATGTGTGCAATTCACATGTGGTAGAAATGAAACCTACAAAAATAATACGTACACGTATACAAAATACCACGGTTGTTGTGATGCCTTTTCGCAAGCTTTGTACTACGCGTGTGCGCACAAACACGTATCAACACACGTACATAATGCTTCCTATCACATTTTCTCCTACGTTAAATTTTATGAATTTGTGTGTCTGTCTCTTTTTACTGTCGCTATTTCATTTCATCGACTTTCAAATCACAACGATGCTAAAGAAGTTTTCACTTCAAAAACATTAATCTTTGCCATTTTTCTTTTCTATTGGTGTTAGTTTGGTAAATTTTTTGATTTGCTTATGTGTTGGAGGCTACTCTATACTAGCATGTAATCTAATAGACCACACCACTGAAATAAAACTTCTTTAGCTGCATCTATATATACGAAACGTAATTGCCTATAAGAGAAAGAGAAAAAGAAAATGTGTGCTCGCACCTCTCTCTCTTGCTTCTACAGTAATATATGAAAGGTAACTCGTTCTCTCTTTATACCTTCACTAACTTATATCTCCCTCTCAACGTTCCGTCCGCCTCACCCGATCTCACTTTTCGTAACGCTCTCGTCATGCAATCACCGGCTTACTCCGTGCTGTTAAGTCAAGCTTGCGTAAACATGTTTTACTATAATAAATTAGGCTCTCTGATCTTCCACTTACCAGACTCATGGCATCTCGTCTCGTTTTTCCTCCTGTCGTTCTGCATACAGACGACACCGTTTCCCGGTGGCCAGTCCTTCCCCTTAATCTTCTCCGCCCTCAGCTTCCCACCCCTTCCCTCTCTCACTTTTAGCGCTTTCCTCTCATCAGTACCGTACACGTGGGATAAATCCAGTAATGGCGTCGCAATATTCACCTGATTTGATCGTAAACACAACAACAAAAGATTTATATTAATTAAAAAGATCAACAAATAGAAAAGAAATAAACAATACATGTTTCTCTTAAAAAAAAAACTAATAAATAATCATGTTAAATCATACTAGCTGACCTGGTAACGCGTTGTTATGGTAACAGACATGTTGGGGGCAGCACTGGGCAGTACAGACATGTAGGGGGAGCACTGGGCAGTACAGACATGTGGGAGGAGCACTGGGCAGTACAGACGCGGGGGGAGCACTGGGCAATACAGACATGTTGGGCAGTATGCAAACAATGACTTTTTCCCATTTTCGCCAAACAATTGAAAAACGCGTTGCTATGGTTCCGCGTTGCTATTTTAACATTAAAAGAGCGGGGAAAAAGAACAGACAGACAAACACACAAATCACTGTGATCTTATATTAAAGATTCAACTCATTCAAGGTCTGTCGTTTGCAGGTTGAAATAACTCAAAACTTGTTGTGGTAGAAAGAATTATATTGACAAAAAAAAGGAACCAAGTTAAATACTCGCAGCATAGTTAAACAATAGTGCGATTTAATAACGCACAGCGCCATCTAGTGGTGGAAGGAGGAACTTTATTGATTCAACACAAGATATTATATTATTTTGAACAAGGTCACTCAATGAAAGCAAGAGATATGCAGCTAAAAACTGCATAATAGTAATGTCAATGAGTAAAGTATTTAAAAATAGAATATTCATTACATTTGGCTCTCATTCTCAATATTTAACCTGCTACACCCTTTATTTCCAAAAAAGTTTTAGCTTAGATCTAGACACGCGGTAGCGTGTCAAGCCAAGTTCAAGAAACAGAACTGGCGAGCCGCACCGTGTGTAATAAATATTACACGAACCATTTGGAGCCACTTTTGACCCCCTCATAAATCAAAAACTATTTCACATAAACTTATCAAATTTGTCTCATGTATTGAGACTTGCGAGATACATATGTGTTCTAAATTTCATAAGCTTATCTCAAACGGTTATTCAGATATTAATGTCCAAAAATCCTCATTTTTATCATTGACTGACTGACTGACCGACTATAGATCAAAACTTAGAGTTTTGGTCTAAGGTCTGTCTTGGCTAGTTTTTATAAACCTACCAACGAATTATTATGTTCGATCGCTAGTTTCTACCAACAATCCAAATTTTCGGAATTATAAAATAAGAACCGACAAATACTTGTAGGTTTAGAACTTGCGAAGGCCATAATTCATATATGAAAACTAGCCAAGACCGACCTTAGGCTACAATAAATTATCTTATGTTATAAGAAGATATGATATGTTATACTGTTACTTATAAATACATTACAGGACTGACCATTGAACTTGGCACCCATTAAGATCTCACTTCTTTTGTCGTTGAAGTCAACAACCAAGGCATTTATCATAATATTGAACTTGGCTCTCATTTCACATTTATGTTTTTGATTGGGATGCATTTTACAAAAAGCAAGTAAACATCCTAATTATATTATGACAATACTTTGTGTGTGTGTGTGTTTGTTACCATATTGTCTTGCTATCCTAACATTGCAAAACTAAACTTGCCCTCACGTACTCCTGCAAAAACAATACGATAACGTGTTTCTACGCGCTACAGCGCCATATAATTCTTCTTTACAAACCCACAAATAGTCCAAAGAAAACACTGTAAGGCTTGTGTTATGGATAATAGGGTAACTGATAGACATGCATATATTATACATAGATATTTAATATTCATAGAAATATATGGAAACACCCATGACTCAGATACAAATGCTCGTATTCATCACACAAACATCCTTACCAGGCAGGCAACCTGGATCAAAATGCAGGATCACTCCTTTGCAACAATTACTGGGTATTATCAGAGACGTAAATAGGGGGGACAGAGGGTGCAAATGCCCCGGGCGGAACGTCTACGGTAAAAAGATAAGGCACGTGGTACCCACCGAAAGAACGTTCCAAGGTGCGGCGCATCCCTCTGACAGGGGCGGCAAAATTGGTCAACTGATCTATTTACGCCACTGGGTATTATAATAATATAAGTTATATACGGGATTGTTACCATGTACCTTGCTTTTATTGAGTTTCCGATATTTCGGCACTGTTGCAAGCGCCATGATCACGGAGCAACTGAAGTAATTGCGGGTAAGCTGTTATTGCCAGACATATCGGTCTACCCTCCGACGAAGTCTTTTATTGCGTTCGATACCCATACCACTGTTCACATTCTCACTATTCACTTAAAGTATATAACTTATATTACTATAATGTTAGTGACCATGAAAGTTTCAAACAATAAATTACTGGGTATATACACTTTCCTTTTTAGTAAATAGGTAAACGCTTGACTGCTATCTCGCCTGATGGTAAGCGACGATGCGATCTAGGATGTAACGAGCTTGCCTAGAAGATACCTATTCACTCGTGACTTGAAGACCCCTAAATTGTATTTATACAGACTTATACTCCGTTTTTTTAGCATAAGAAAGAACGAAATTTTGGTACTTTATTGTTAACATAAAATGTAACAAGCAAAACGTAGCATCTTGAAAAGTTTACACTAAAAATACATAAGAAGCAGAAGTTGCAAACTTGTGGAACGAAACGTTGGTCAGTTTGACATGACAAAATTAAAAAATACATGCCGATGTTTTAATGCGTACCATTTTAGGTGATTTTGAAAATGGTCGCTTAACATGGCCGCCATTTGCAACAATACCGGCAAATGTCAATGTCACTGGCATCACGAAAGCGATTGCTAGTACCTGTGCATTTATCTGTTTTGACTATTATCACTATTTTCTTTGGTTTATTGTTAAGTTTCTATTGTTTTTGTTGAAGTTTTTTGTTAAAAGCTTTTGTTGTTATTTGTTATTTAATCTGTTCAACAATGGACGAGCCTGAAGCCGGTCCAAGTGGACTCCAGCACAAGGTTGGCCACCACAACTTTTTTGTTTACATAATTTCTAATGCTAAAAAAATGGACTATAGGCAGAGTTCCACTCTTTATCGGTACGGATAACAAAGTTCGAACCAAAACGCTTAGTGCGACTCTTTGGTATATCAACCATAAAAAAACTCACCCTTTCCGGTGGCAAAGTGTCGGGAATGCATCCCAACCTCTGGTAGGTGATGGCCCTGGTCAAGTTGAGGCATCTCACCGGACCGGTCCTCAGGTACATGTCATTGTTAGGGACCTTAGATAAAACAGATAAAATGAGATAAATGCTGTGTATTTACTATTAACTCTTATTTAAAGATATAAAATGCGTATATAAAAAACAACCACGCCTCCTTGCCCTCAGGTGGGATTCGCACTTAATTAAGTTTATTATTTTTATAATTTTACTAGCGACCCGCCCCGGCTTTGCACGGATGCAATGCTCTTCTATATTATGCATGTATTATACATATAAACCTTTCTCTTGAATGACTCTATCTATTAAAAAAAACTGCATCAAATCCGTTGCGTAGTTTTAAAGATTTAAGAATACAAAGGGATATAGGGACAGAAAGCGACTTTGTTTTATACTATGTAGTGATTTTTTTAAATGTTATCATAATCACTTGACAGTCCACGGTAGCAATTGCTACCGATAACAAACACCCCTCGTCAGTCTCTGGTAGCAATTGCTACCATATTCAAATTGCCGCGTGGCCTGCTGTTTTTTTTTGAGAAAACCTAACGCAAATTATATAATTTGCGTTAGGTTTTCTCTGTTTTCTGCTGTTAAATTGATTTTCCTCTACCATCGTTGTCTTCCATATATCAGTCTGCATCACTTATCTTACTTAAATTATATAAATAGCGAATTTGTTCTTGTCGCTTTGGTATATACCAAAGCGACAAGAACAAAATCGCTAAAAACTACAGAATTAACAATGAAGAAATTTAAAAAGATCCTAATTAAATAATCGAACAGTCTCAACTAGTCCGTAACAATATGATAAAATGTTTTGTGTTCAATACCAGCTTTAAAGTAATCTATCCATCGGGAACAGTACTTTTTTCTGGATCAAAGGTACCATATGTCTTTTTCTGTAACCCTTACAGTGTGTATGCATAATTTCATAATGTACAGATTCAGTCGAAGCGTTTAGAAGTCACTTGCGTTTTTATAATATTTGTTTTAGTGAGCATTCTTTTAAATAAGATAATGATATATTTACAATATAAACATATTAATTCATTAATAACTAGGTCGATGCAGTCGCTAAGCATAAAGCTTCGCTAGCACCTCATATTGGAGCGGAGAGTAATACAAAAAAAAACTAAAATGTTTAGTAAATTTTAAAATTCCATAAGTATGAAAACTATCAAAAAGCGCGCGTTTTTTATTTAAATGGGAAATCCCATAGAGCCTCATAATGAATTACCTTGATAGGCATACACCGAGGGTCTCGGTCACCCCCCGGCAGACAGCAAGACTGTGTCATCACCAAATAGTTTATTGTATCGTGGACAGTGGTCGTGTCACCTGGAAAATCAATATTTAAAAAAGGGAAGTAATTAATTCGTTCCATTGTGAATAGGCACCTTCTGGTTTAGCTCGACCAAACCCATTCAGAATTAAAAAAAAAATACAGTGCCATCTAGGGACGCCCGAAAGAAGCCAAGCTTTATAGAACAAAGCGTTAAAATAGAGATAGAAAGCAACGTCAGCCACGAACTCTGACATGGGTGAAAGCGAGACAGAAGGCCACGCTGGTAACGGTACTAAATCTGACGCTATTTATTTATATCATTTTATGACCTGGTAACATAGACCTTTAAGTCATATCTTATTTAGAAAATGTTCGTTACTTTGGAAATGATGATGAGAGTTGATATATGAATGATATGAATGATGGATTATCAATGGATGATGAATGAATAGTGAAATACGTTAACCTAGGTTTCAGTAAAGATGTGGGGTTTTACTGAAAATTTCTCATGGACTTCTTGAGAGAGAGCGAAAAGACACCATCCATTGTTTTGTTTCACTTGCAAACACTCATGCATATACAGAAACACTCAGTGGTTAATAACCCACCATTATAACACACTAATATCAACCACAACACAAATTTTAAGAAAAGCAAAACCACCATAATGACGCTTCCCGCTCCCGCCAAAAAGTCATCTGACGCTCTCGTGTAACGGCAAAATGACGCTTAGCACGGATAGAGTGGCCGCGCGGCGAAAGCTTATATGCGAACGGCCCGAACCTCCTTAGAAGCTTCACTTCAAAAGTAAACAACTCGCCTGCTATGAAGACAGCCATGTTGGTTAGCAAGTGCGTGAATTTCTTGTTGGATATCCTTGCATCCGGTACCAAGGCCATTCGGAGAGCTCTAGCGTTTGGTAGCGGCGTTCCTTTCTGCAAATCAAATCAAATGTTTTTTATCGTGAAATGTAGGTTAATTGTTATACAAAAATTGTTGTGAGGTCTAAAATGTCTCACTACATTTCCACCTTTTACAAGGTATACGATACTGACATGCTAAAATTTTGTTAAATAAACAATCAGTATTACAAATAATAATAAAAAATAAAAAACAGAAAAAATACAATGTCTTAATATGTTAATGTCAGATTTTTTTATTATTATTTAAGTTGTCTATAGTAATTTTGGAATAATTGTCAAATTAATAAATTGTGCTATAATATTTCATAAGTCAATATATCATGTAAATCAATAATTATGTCGTCATATCCATTTCATTTAAGGAAGTGTCGCTAAGGAAGTCTACCGTTGTGTAATATGTTTTGTCAATTAGCAGCGTCATTAAGCGCTTTTTAAATAGCTTAATTGGTAAGATCCTTATAGTATTGGGGATTTTATTAAATTTTAGAGCAAATAAGATCATCCTGTTTTTTTTATCATTTAACTGATTGATTTTGAAATTTAAAGCAATTATTACAAGAAATAATTTTTCTTATCTCATGTGGTTAGCTTTCGTAAATTCTCTTTTAATGGAATATAATTTAACGATTTTTTCTTATATCGTTGTTGGGTTTTTTTGGTTTGTCAATATCACGTTAGCTCTATCATTTGATTTTCAATTAATGCGATTTTTTTCGTTACTCCGACGTCTTATTTGGTCGAAAAGTTCTTACCGAAATCTTCTATAATCTAAAATCACAGTGGTTTGTGTGTTTACGTAACACGGATACACAGTAGATCAAAATATGTATATAATTTCACATTACATACCTAGTGAATATAACTATAATAATACGCACGGCATCAGAACAAAGGGTTGACTTACAAATAGTTTGAAATCTTCAAATCTTTTTCTTACGTTATGTAAATACAAAAAGAAAACAGGATTTATAACATTACTTTGTTATTTTGACATAAATATTTGTACACCATTTATTTTTTTCCATCGTTTTTCTCTACTTTTCTTGGTGTCCGTTTGTCTGTATGTAACGTACAAATCTTGAAACTCAATGTTCACCCATTTCCCGACTAGCTCGCTATCGATGACAATATATGATTATATACTTTCCGACATGATTCAATCACAATTTCAGAGAATATTTACAAAATTTAATTTCAATTGGAAAAACTTTAGTTCCGAAAAAATCCACAGATGGCGCTTAAAAGGCAACAAATGTTGTATAATGACATAACTGCTACTTGACATTTTAGATCGAGCAATTGGAAACCGTACACACAAAACTAAAAAGAAGAAAATAATTTACATTTAATTTTTTTTTTAAAAACCCTTGTTTTTCAGGCCAACTAATCTAATGTTAAACATGTTAAGGCACATTTTTTTTTATTGCTATTAAAGAAATGATTGATTTATTAGTTGACCCTACGTTGCTTTGTTATAAATTTAAATGAAACCTATCCTATGTCCTAAGTTGCAAGTTTGCCACCTATTATTGAGCGAAGCTCTCTTTTAAGCAACTTACAAATTTCGCTTGTCTCCCTCCTGCTACTTAACGGTTTAACCGATTCGAACGAATTTTGGCATGAACATACATGATTATAACCTGACGGACATAGGCTATGTAAAAAAAATATAGACTTTACCATGCAGGAATAATCACGGAAAGGAAAATTCAATAGCTGAACACAGCCAAACCGCTGATACTATATTGATGAAATTTGGCGACAAAACTCACATCGTGGTCGTGTCTAATGTGCAAAAAAAGTTTTGAAGTCGGACATACCATCGAGGAATAATCACCCTTCAAAAATCTAATTGCTTCGCTCAGTATTTGCAAACAGCAGCATGTATTGCAGACTTAGTAGGTAAATTATATTCATGCCATCTTTACCTTGGAAGTCCTCAAGCCCCCATCGATTGCGTAGTCCGGGGGCAGCAGCCGGTAGAACGGGGTCAATCTCGCCCCCCTAGGGGGGTAGTGGATGTTGTTGCACGAATAGTCCAACCGACGGGGCTCTTGTAATGAACATATTTTTACTTCTATTGCGCAGTATCTATGAACGTAAACAGTGATTTTAGCATTAGATGTAACATTTTTATAATTAAATGTCAAATTATTTCTAAAATTGGTGTCTTATATAAATGTAATCATGTATGGTTATAAAGATCTATTCTATTGTCAGTTCAATGTCAAATATTAAATGAACATGGGTCGTTCTTCTTTTCTACCGACAGTGAAACGACGTTTTTCTGTTTTTTTGGTTTTTGAACTATCCATAATTAGAATAAGAATAAGAATATTTATTTGCTAATACCGTGTGTTACAATGAGACGGGGTGTTACATCGATTTTGTGAATCAACAGTATTCGCCATATAGTAGTAGGCATGCAAATACGATACATTAAATTGTGTTTTTAATACATTTTTTTTTACGTTACAATGTCACAAGATTAGAGAGAAAAGCAAGTCAATAATTAAATGTCATGAATACAAATAAACCAATCATTATATTTCAATTAATCAGTGTTAAATAATAATAAAAAAACAAGTATTTCGATATTTTATAAATAAGAATTTCACAATATCACAATTATTAATGTCATTACATTGATTTAAGACGAGAGCATGTTTTTGTCATCAAGAAACTGCTTTATAGAGTAGTAGTTGCGTTCGACAAGCCAGCTGTATAGGGAATTTCTAAACCTATTCTTGCCTAGAGGTAAATCTCTTAAAGTTTTTGGTAGTTTGTTAAATATTTGAACAGCCATGCAATACACATTTTTACTATATAAGGTAAGATTACTTTTACATGCCAGCCATTATATTTTTAAATAATGGCTGGCATGATTCCCAACTTCTGATGAAATTGTGGTTTCTGTGTGGAATTTAAAAGAAATTGCATCTGTGTTGTCATTAGGACTGATTAAAGTTTCCTTTGCGGCAAAAATTTTATTCTTTTTTAATGTTGGTTTTTAAAAAATAATGTAACAGTGGGCTTTTTCTGTGGAGACCACACTTCGGTTTACCACTCTGTCACGGTATTCTACGGAAAACAAACGAAAAAATATGTTGGTTGGAGAAAATGAAAAATTACATAATATTAATAGATAAGAAAAATATGGACGTTTATTCGAACCGAATCAAAAAACCGTAAATATCAATACTCCAACGAGATGCCATAATAAGACGAGGGACAAACCATTGTCGGTAATAAAGTAGAACGACCCACATATCGCAATATCAATAAATGATGTTGCTAATTTTTAAATAATAATAAATAGATAAAACTAACTAACTAATCATAAAATAACCTAAAACTGAAAACCTAAATCTATAATCTAAGATCACAAATTTGTTGTTTGTCTGTCCGCTCTTTTTCCATTGTACATGCGTTACCATAGCAACGCGTTAATCGCAAGTAGTTCGTCTACCGGACGCTAGATGGCGCTAACGGAAAAATATTTGATAATAGAAAAAATTTAAAGAAATTTGTCCACTCGTGCGAAGCCGGGACGGGCCGCTAGTATATATATAATATAATAACTAAAATATATTATTAAAAGGAGTCCCTTTAGGCAAGGTTCCGAAGAAACTGGCAAAGCTCCCATAATTTAATTCTGGACTTTGGCATAATGACGAATACAAATTAGACACTTACGTGCATAATGTCGAACTAGATTTCGCACACCGACTATCCAATAAACATTTCTTAAATAAATAATAAATCTGTATGGTTTCTCTCATATTTTTATGAAATACATGAAAGTGACTATTAATAAGGGGCCATCCAGAAATTATGTCACAAGAATTTTTAGGACATTTCAACCCCGCCCCCCCGTACTTGTCACAGGTTGTCACATTTTTAGAATCCTGATTGGACGTCACACATTTTAAATTTTTTAATTATTCAAGTACTTAAATATTAAATGTAGATCAAAATCGTTCATTTTTTGAGTATTTTATTCACGTATAAATTTCACTTTTTTGTATTTTATATTTTAACATGTGACGTCAAAAATCGGTAAAGGGAAAACCATGGCGAATTTTCAGAGACCAAAGAGGTGTCTTAAAAAAAGCCACTAGGCTCCCGTACACCACTAGGCTAGAGTTTTCCTAATTATGGTCTTTTAATGCGGTCTTCAGTCCGTCTGCCAGGCGGTTATGGTAAACCTATAAGAAACTCACTCTGTCAAGTTGTTCAGCTTCAATGCTGCCAGTCTTTCCTCCGTGATCAGGTTCCCAGTGTAAGTGTCATACCACTCCCCTGCCACAGATGAGATGGATAACACCAAACTCCACCACAGTACACCATTGTTAACCATAGCTGGAATTATTAAGAAGTTTTCGATACTCGGTTGAATGTGATTATGGCAAATGAAACACTAAACCACTGCAAATTATGACTTTTATTAATAACTAGGTCGATACAGTCGCTAAGCATAAAGTTTCGCTAACACCATATATATTAGAACTGAGCGTAATACTAAAAAAATAAAAACAAAAGAAAATTTAATGAGGTTTAGTAAATTTTAAAATTCCATAAGAATGAAAACTTTCAACTCTTTGTTTCAACGGGAAATCTTATAGAGCCAATGTGTTTTGGTCATAATTTTTCGTTTTCTGAATTTCGAAATTGGGGATGAGCCACGGGAAGTATACGTCACGATCTAGTCCTAAACCTGTTGGTTCGAATCATTAAAAAAAAAAATGAAAATCGGCTAAGGAGCTTCGCTCACTTCACTCGTTTCGCTTCAATAATATTTCTTACATTCACACCAATTAGCCTAGCCCAAAGTAAGCACTATATAAAGGTTTGAGTTATGGATACTAGGGTAACGGATAGACATACATATATAATACATAGATATGTTATATTTATAGAAATATATATAAATATCCATGACTCAAGTACAAATGTTCGTATTCATCACACAAACTTCTGCTCCTTCCGGGAATTGAACCCAAGACCATCACCACCACCACCAAATGGTAATGAATCGAACCAACAGGTTTAGAACTAGATCGTAAGTTTTATTTTATGAATACCAGCATTTTTACCCGAGTCAGGCATCTTTATACATTTTTCTATAAATATTAAATAAGTATGTATGTCAATCCGTTACTCTAGTATCATAACACAAGCCATACAGTGCTTACTTTGGACAAGGCTTATTAGTAGACTAATTATTTACTTTTATTTTTATAGTATTTTCTATTAAAATATAATAATTTACTTACTTGATAATGTCAGTTTTTTAAACGCTTACTGATTGAGTTTTCCTTTATACCATATTTTTTAGATTTTAAACTATTGTTTGATAATTATACAGTATATTATCCTATTTCCTTCACTGAAATGTGGATTAACTGTTACGTATAAAACAACTGGTTGGAATTCCACAATAAAAATCATGCGTGCTAATGTAAAATAATTATTGTTAAATGATATGAACCACAGTAGACAGTTTAAACCAGTAGGTCCTTATAATTTTGGAGGGTACGCCTTTATGACTATAAGTACTTCTAATTAATTTTTATAATTCATTTTTACAAGCGTAAGTTATTAAGCGGTATTTCTCTCTCTATCGGGGAAAAAATATAATTCAATCGAAAAGAACCATTACTAAAGCCGTAATAAGGATTAAATCAGACTGCGCGCTATAGAGCATTATATAATGCTCGCGGATTTTAGGTATCATTGTCGCGCGCATGATATAATGCTCTCGGGTTTTAAGGGGTTATTTTAAGAAAAGAATTACCTTGCAGAGTTTCTTCTCGGTACGTACAGTACAAGCTCTCCCATCGTATAACTTATGAAACCAAGGCATTCACTTTCAATCAATGCATTATCAATATTCATATTGAATAAAAAACATTTTATCTTTTAAGAGTTGATTTTCAAATAAAGCGCCCGGTATAAAAAAAATGAAAAGTAAAATCTAGTGATCGAATGACAGCGTTACGTTTTTTGTGCGCAACTTATCGTGCGCACTTTTATTTTGAAGTTTTGATATTCATATTTTCTGTGGCTGTTCATAGACAACCGTTCTTGTGTACTCGTATGTATCATCTCCAACTCACGACTGGAGTTTACTCCATAAGAACGATTGTCTTTTACAGGCATAGAAAATAAACAAACAAAATTTCAAAATAAAAGTGTAAGTTGCTCACGATAGGTTGCGCACAAAAAACGTAAAGCTGTCATTCGATCACAAAATTTTACTCTTCATATTTTTTTATACAGGGCGCCTTATATGAAATTCAATTCTTATTGGGGAAACTCAAATAAACTCCAAAAATATATAATAATACTAGCTAACGCAACGACGCGTGTGTGTGTTCGTGCGTGTGCTGTGTTATAAATCAAAATGAAACCTGTTATGCTATCGGCTAAGTAGTGTAGGAGTTCATCGCAGCCAAACACTGTGACAGGAAATTTATAAGAAAAAGATATTATATTAGAAAAATACTAAAAAAAATCGACTCGGGTCACAAGTGAATTCTCAGGCGGGAATTCACTTGTGACCTGAGTCGATTTTTTCTAGTATTTTTCTATTATAATAATTTATCTTATAAGATCGCATTAAAAATGCATAAAATATATATAAAAAAAGGAAATTATATAATTATAAAATAATAATTAATTTCTTTGGAAATATAGTTGCAATATTACTTTCCTAACCCATACTATACATGAGATGTATTAGGGAACTAGTTCGGATGTCTTGCGTGTGGAATAGCGAAAATTTTTGACAGTCTATCATTAAATCGTGGTTGGATTCAGTTCAAGGATGGCAACACTTAAATCGATAATCACTTGCCAATAATGCTACGTTCCGAATTACATTTCTCATTAATTAGGTTTTACGTGTGAGATCGGTCTTATCCGGTTGTGATAAAGGTTGTTTTTAAACGTTATTATATCGAAAGAAATTATTTATAGAAAAACTTATCTTTGGCGTGAAGCGATTTTCCGATTGAATTACCGAGACTTTAACAGACAATGCCATATTTCCAAAATTTTTAAAATACGCATATGGGTCGTTCTTCTTTTTCACCGACAGTGAAACGACGATTTTCTTTTTTTTTGGTTTTTGAACTATCCATAATTGTGGTTTCTGTATGGGATTTAAAAGAAATTGCATCTGTGTTGTCATTAGGACTATTTAAAGTTTCCTTTGTGGCAAATATTAGTTCTTTTTTAATGTTGGTTTTAAAAAAAAATGTGACAGAGTGGCCTTTTTTTGTGGAGACCACATTTCGGTTTACCACTCTGTCACGGCATTCAACGGAAAACAAACGAAAAGATATGTTGGTTGGAGAAAATGAAAAATTACATAATATTAATAGATAAGAAAAATATGGACGTTTATTCGAACCGAATTAAAAAACCGTAAATATCAATACTCCAACGAGATGCCATAATAAGACGAAGGACAGACCATTGTCGGTAAAAAAGAAGAACGACCCATATACAAACATACTTGAAAAGAAATGAAAATAACTTTATTCAAATGCACTTAAAATAAGTTGTTTTGAATCGTCCAACATTTTTTCCTACCACCCATTCAGGACGTCTTTTAACTGACAAGAAGAATGGGCGCAAGAAACTCGTCACCTTGAACAGAAGTAACGACATTTACAATATAATACGTCGTCACTATACATAATCCACAAAATAAAAAAAACAAAATTATTCTGTTATTACTCGTACAATAATAGTAGTGTTATGATATCATTATTTCGTTGATTACAACAAAGTCAACAAGCATCTGTTTTAAGTAAATACGAGGCGTGTTTTTTAAATAAGTACCGTTTTGAAATTAAAAAAAGATGTGCTAAGATATCTCAATAATTTTATTTTTACATGGAAGCCTGTACCTTTATCTATTTTACTCCATAATTTTCGTCAATATTGAGGCACTTATCATAACGTTGTACCAGTTTTTAATGCCCTCCTCATAGAAGTCTGCCGCCAAAGGAGTATTGCTTGTGGAATTTCTGCCTCGTTATGAGACAATCAATGCAGCAGCTTATTGTAAGACATTGCACAATCTGCGTCGTTCACTCGAGAACAAAAGACTTTGCAGGTTGAGTAAGGGCATCGTTTTGCTGCATGATAATGCCCGTCCGCATGTGGCTAATCAGACCAAAGATCTCATCACATCTATTCGATGGGAAACTCTAGATCATCCTCCGTACAGCCCTGATTTGGCGCCCAGTGACTACCATCTGTTCCTGCACATGAAGAAACACCTTGGCGGTCAGCGTCTTCAAGACGATGACGAAGTCAAAACATTTGTGATGCAGTTTTTAAAAAGCCGGGCGGCAAACTTCTATGAGGAGGGCATTCAAAAACCGGTACAAACTTATGACAAGTGCCTCAATATTGACGGAAATTATGTAGTAAAGTAGATTAAGGTACAGGCTTTCATGTAGAAATAAAATTATTGAGATATCTTAGCACGTCCTTTTTTAATTTCAAAACGGTACTTACTTAAAAAAACACGCCTCGTACTTATTTAAGTAAGATACTTGAGTCTCGTATTTTAAATCTTATAATAATTTTTCCAAGTAATTCTTAATATAATGCCAGCGCGCTTTGTGACACATGTTAAAGTTTAAAATACTAAGACGTGAAATTTATATGTGAATAAAAAGCTTTAAAAATTAACGAACTCGATGTACACTTAAAAATGAAATGTATTGAAAAATTTGTGACGTCACATCAGGGGGAGAGGGTTCTAAAAATCTGTGACCAGGGCGAGGGAATTCTTGTGACCTAATTTATGTATGGCCCCCTATTGAAGAATCGTAAAAACTATTTGAATGAATGGATGAAAAATAGTTTATTGTTAATAAATGAAATATAGAATAATACAAGGTGCTAAAAAAGGAAAGTTACTTTGATGAAAAACCTAGATTTTGAACTTATGATTTAAGTTGCCGCTTGTCGCAAAATTTTGGTCGCTGGTTTAATTAGTTGCTAAATGTTTAATCGTTTACACAGCAATGCGTGACTGGGTTAACTCCTTTATAATATAAATAAAACAAGCTGTCCTACCCGACAACACTAGAGATAAATAACGTAATTAATGATTATTTCATTCATCACACTTGAAACAAAAGACGCATGTTTCAATAATTAGTTGATATACCAAAGAGCCGTCCTAAACGTTTTGGTTTCAATTTTGTTCCGTACCGCTAAAAAGTGGAACTCTTTGCCTGAGTCTGTGTTTCCTGACATATACAATTTAGGGGTCTTCAAGTCACGAGTGTAAAGGTATCTTCTAAGCAGGCACCTCACATCCTAAATCGCATCGTCCTTTACTTTCAGGCGAGATAGTTGTAAAGCGCTTTTCTATTCACGATAAAAAAAAATATTATAAATATTTTATTGTTTACGCAGTGATGTCCAAGTTCGCGGTGCGCGTGGATGCAGCTGTGTCTGCGCTGGGTGGTGGCGCAGGCGCAGCCCTCGACGAGAATGATTTCATCGACGCATCCCGACTGGTTTACGACGCCGTACGGGAAATACGACGAGCTGTCCTCATGAACAGGGTGAGTGGACAACCTTCCTCCATCCTTATTTTAATACACCGCCTTTTTGATATTCGTAGCAGATGATCACCTAGGTGACATGATAGGTTTTGGGGTGGCAAAATCCTCGAGCCGAAAGAAACGAGCTAGCGTTAGTGGTTTTCTTGATGGACAGCATCTCCCATGAGGGAGTCCCTGATGTTGGTAGCAGATGATCGCCACAATGCCACCTGGTTTTAGGGTGGCGAAACCTTTAGATAGACCTCTGGCCGAAAGTAGCGAGCCACTTATAGTGGTTTTCTAGATGGACAGCATCTCCCAGGGAGTCTCCGAATCGACATAGGTTCACTACTCCGCTCTAGCTGGAAAGAATCCCCCCTCTGTTCATCGAAATTGTGAACTCTACTGTCTTTTTCTGTCTTAAGGCTAATATCTTACTGTTTACGACTAAGTCTACAATATTGTATAAGATTGGTAATTAGGCACCGAAACGTAAAAGACTGTTTTTGTACTCAGCACTCTTGACTGGTAGAGAATGCCTAAAAGCATTAAGTCCGCAATTTGTACTGTTTTGTGCAATAAAGTATATATAAACAAGTTATTGTTGTGTCTTCACCATTATCTATTAAAAAGAGAATAAATCAGCTCTTAATTGTATCTGTATTTCTGTGAACAGTCGTCGTTTCGCTCAACTCATCTCTCCTGCCATTTGAATGTTCAAATATTTTTATGTGCTATAGTTTATTTATTCCTAGATTTACTATAAAATGTTCTAAATAAAGTTCTGAAACAAGTCCCAGTCCCAACCCAATATTTTCCAAAATTCAAAGTTTAAATATTAGGATGAAGAGGAATTGGACCCTGAGGATGTCGAGCTGGATGAGCATTACACTCTGGAGACCAGAAGCAAATGTGAGACCATAATATCTGCTACGTGTCATGAAAGCTTACTGTCATTTGTCCGTAACAATGTTGGTTTCGATAGTTGTATGTTGATTGTTATCTGCATTCATTATTGTTACATGTATATATGAATTCTGAATGCATTGGCTTAATAAAAAACTTTTTTATCAAATATCAAAACGTTTATATCTGTATCTTCAATCTTCTAGCGAGGCGGTATGAGAATTCAAAATAACTTTTTATTTAAGATATAAAATACGCCTGTTAAATAGCCTCCGACCCCTCAGATACTTCAGACACTGTGAAAACAAAAAATAAAATTAAATACATAATTTTTTTATTTATTTATAAACTTCGTATTCGAAACACATCTCCAATGGTTTAAATTACATAATTGAGTGTCTTTGGACGATATATAGAATTTTAACGATCAAGAAACAGAACGCATACACCAAACGAAAATTCGTGTTCGCAATGAATTCCTTTTTATAGGATTTTAATTCTCATCTTGCTTCAAAAACAGGAAAATAACTTGTCTGTACAATGAATCATATGACTCATGCATTACTTTAGTAATACGTGACTAATTTTGGATACAACTTAAGGATATCCAGACATACATCCAGCTACCACCCTTTCTTGCTTGCTATTCCTACCTGTCGCAACAAGCGCTAATTAACATCTTTCATAATGCGCACAGCAGGAGTGGAACTCCCTCCTTGCGTCTGTATTTCCGAGTACTATAACCCGTTCGTGTTTAAAGCCAGGGTGAATAGGCACCTTCTGGGTTAGCTCATTCCATCGTGAATCATGTCAAGGCCCCCGTGCTTGATTGGGATCAAGAGCGAATCCATTGAAAATAAATTAAATATTTTTATTATGAGCTTACTAAGCTTGTATGTATGAACTTGGTAAATTCATTACAAAAAGATGTCCCAAATTTGGTAATCTGTGGCTCCTGAACTTATTACTAAAGCTTTGCATGAGTCATTTCAACAGACAAGTTGTTAAGATTGTTAAACAAACACAATACATTTAAAACTTTAAGTCAATGCATAAGAATTGAATTCAAAATGTTGCTGTTTGTTACGTGTTGATAACAATGTTGGTTTACGTGTCGATAACAATGTTGGTTGTTATGCTACACGATTGGTTGTTATTTATTTAGTAACATGGTATCACTTATTAGGCATGTTATATAGTTGGTTCGTTTCATTGGTGGCTTTTTGTGATTTGTGTCTTTGGTGTTAATGTGATTTTGTGTTTTGTTGGTGTCATGATTTAATTCATTTTTATATCTTCATGTTTCTAGTGTTAATGGGATATGCTTGTGATTTTTATAATGGGATGTGATTTTTTAGGTATGTTAATTGCCATTAATCTGTGTTTTTGATGTTGTTGTGATGTGTTTCATTAAACAAATGTTGAAGAAATGTGTCGAGTAAATATACCTTATCTGGGATTTGATTCAATATTTTTGTAGCATTTTTTTTCTACATTTTTAATGTAAAAAATCATATTTAAATATTAAACCATCCATTTTTCAGGTTTACTAATAATTTATCTGTGAAAATAGAAATTCTTACTTTGTTAAATTTTTTCAATACAACAGAAATTTAATAACATTAAAATTATCCATTTTTAACATCACGAATAATAAGGAAATTTCAATTTAGTAACAAGTTATACAATAACATTTAGCAGCAATGTTTTGAACCTATATTTTCGCAGTTAAATTATTCAGAAATATAAATGGCCGACAACACAGTCTACGTTTTCTGCGTAATTAGCTATACTATATTAAATTAAAGCAATATGAATTTAATTACGTGAATATTAGGTGCTCGTATATAAAATTGCCAATGTTTTCCTATAGAAGAGAATAATATTTATTTATTATATTTTTTGACATTTAAGATTTTTTTTTTATTATTTTTATATTTTAAGAGATTAGAATAATATGGTTGTTTATTCTTTATCGATTTTTCGATACTTGTAAAAGTGTTTTATTCGATGTTAGAGGCAGTACTTAGAACACGGAGAGATGGCTCTTAATTTCTTTTGATATACATGCCTAGATGACCAATTAAAATCAAATGATTTCAGGAAAACAAAAATAATTATTGATTATTTCATTCATAAAATAGTACGTTTTATTTAAAGTTTCAGTAAAAACCCAATTAAGACCATAAACTATACAGAGTAAGGTCACTTTTGTGGCGGTATCTTCATACCTAATCTGTGATCGGGACTTTTTGGCGGGAGCGGGAAACGTCACTTTGGTGGTTTTGTTTCTCTTGTTGAAATTTGTGTTTGTTGTGGATATTAGTGTGTAATAATGGTACAATATTAACCACTAAGTGTTCGTGAACATACAAGAGTTGGCAAGTGTAACAAAGCAGCGGAAGTTGTCTTTTTCTGCTCTCTCAAGAAGTCCACGAGGAGGTTACAGTAAAACCCAACACATTTACTGAAACCTGGGAGAAAATATATTTTACAGTTCATTCGTCATCATCAAATTAAGAAAAGAAATTACTGAAGAACTGGCAATTATACTTACTTGACACTGGCTAAATGCACAAATCGTGCAAGCCACAAATAAAAAAAAACTATTTGTATTTTCAGTTTGTACTAAAATTGTATTTATTCATTTTATTTATTTATAAACAAAGTTTCTTAATATGATACAGAATTGAAATCTGCTCATATTGATAATTTAATTTTTTTTATTTCACGTGTTTTTTATGCTACGTAAGTAGGCCCGAGTCCCATAAAAACAGAAACATCTTTTTAATTATGTAAAAAACAAAAATACATTTCGTAAAATATACATATAGGTCGGTAATTTTATAGGCAAGCACTTAATGTGAAAATGACTCTTGTTTGTTGGTCGGCTGAACTAATTGTGTGTTTGTTGAATTTGGAGTTATTTCTGCATTTATGTAAATTACCAGTGTGAATGGTAATAAGGTTCATTTTACTGTGAAGTTTAATATTCAGAGACGTGCGTTCGTGATGATGTTTATTTGTTGACTGATTTTAGACATTAGTATCACAGCTCTGAACGGGTTCAAATATTCAGATTAAAAAGACTTGAACCATTGATCTGCAGCTCAATGACAAAACAAACAGCTCATAGCTCACTAAGTTAGGTATATTTACCCACAGAGTGACAGTCTCACTGACTCACAGATACGCAAGGCGAAACGAAACATTTAGATAGAGGTACTGAGTGAGCTGATCAGTGAACTATTTTTCAATGTGAACGGACCGCTGAGGTGCAATTCTAATCTAATTCCAATTGCAATCCAACTTTGGACGAAATCGGTATCGCGCTAATTTTTACTCGACAGTTGAAACACAAACAAAGTTAGATCGTAGACGCAGTAGAAACAAAAGAGATGTCACCTAGTATTGTAGGTATTACGTAGTATTTTAGTTAGGAAACACCTCAGAGATTATTATGACTGCCCACAGCCTTCAATCGGGTTGCGTCTCAGCCATCTGTCAAATCATTGCCGCGATACGAAATGTCGTAAAAGTTGAAGTTCAGCAGTAGTTCAATTCCAATCCAACTGCATATTTTTATGGCGTTTGCCCTCCAGCTCATATATGTGAACCGTGAGCTGATCTGCGGCTCACAGTTTTTTGTTGAGCTACCCATGTCTAACTAATTTTAACAATGAGCTTTGCAGGTATTAATAGATGGCAGGGCGTTTAGATACAGACAATAAAAACGTATTATAGATTATAAACATAGAGTATGTAATAATGAAATAACTGTAGGTGTATATCGTTTATATAAATATATTTTTGTTATTTTTATTATTGATCAAATGTATGTCTTCACTAAATTATTGACAGTTTATTCGCACTTTTATCGCTCAGCATAACTTTATCTGTACCAACTAGAGATGGATATTGTTAGGCTAATGCGCCAATTCTTTTTTCTTAATATGGTATTAAAGTTTTATGTAAAAAGCTGTTTTTTCCGGAATAGAGAATAAGTATGACTGTAGATCATCCTACAGAAAATGTATTTTTAATTAAAAACAGAGACTATCGGTATAATATTGGATACGGTATATAATTGTGACGGAATAATTTAATCTTGTTTTTCAATATTATTCAATATTTCCGATTTAGCTTGCAATGAAAACGGACTAGGTCTAAATTCAATGTAATACGATTAGGTTAGTCTGGAACATAGTTATAAACATTTAGGATCTTAATAAGTAAACTCTCATATACCCTCAACCGATCATCATGAAATTTTGCATACCCTTTGTCAGGGGTATAGAAAAAGACAAAGGGTACCTTGCATACCCTTACCCTTACATAGGGTATTTTGCATATCCTTTGTCAGGGGTACAGAAAAAGACATAGGGTACCTTGCATACCCTTACCCTTACATAGGGTATTTTGCATACCCTTTGTCAGGGGTACAGAAAAAGACATAGGGTAACATTCCAGAAAAATATATTATTCCCGAGGGATAGAAATATAGCTTTTAATCGGTAGTCTAAGAGCAAAGCCGCAGGTAAAAGCTCATCATAAGCTGAAATAACTCCAAATTCCAATTAACATGTGTTTTATGTTTCACAATCATTGTGGGTGATCATTCGTGTATGTCCATAAAGCCACGTTACATGTCGCAACTACGATTGATAAATGCAGTGTTCAAAAGTGCATTAAGTTTTAGATTAAAAAAACTATTTAGTGGAATTTGCTCGAATGGAGTAAAGTTTCCGAAATACTTTTTGATACTTTCGATATAAAGAGTTAGGAATTTGTCGATTTTAATTGCTAAAAACAAAAATATTATATATTTTGGGCTTTAAATTGACCTATATTTGGATGTGCTGTTGACTGTACATAGAGAATCTAAATTGAACACTGGTATATTGATATGCGAAACAAGTAGTGACATGTTGTGACATGTGGCGTGGTTGACGCATGCGCATGCTTGTAGACCAGCGACGACCTCGACACGGACACCGAATTCGAGCCCGTCGAAGATATGACCATGGAGACTAGGAGCCGATGTGAGTATTTTCATATGTGGCACATTTATTGCAGACCACACCACTGAAGTAAAACTTTTTTAGCTCCATCTTATATATACAATGTGTCCCGTCACCAGTGTCGGAGCCTTTAATGGTGTGAAATATGGCATTTTTTTATCGACAAATTGCCCCCTCAAATATGGTTTTTCTCAAAAAGCCAATAATTCAAAGAAACACAAAAAAGAATCTATTTGTTTTTCTTTAATTACTTTTTCTTTTTTTTATTCCATGACAATTGAAACATGATGGCTGTGTAACTGTTGTCTACATGGTTAGTTATCAAATGACACCTTCTTAATGTTGATAGGACATTTACATGAGTAGTGGTGGTCGAATTAGTATGAGAGTGCAGGTCTTGGTTACCAAGAAAACAAAATGGCGGCCGTAAGAGAAAAACGAAGTTTGGAGGGCAATTTGTCGATAAAAAATGCCATATTTCACACCATTAAAGGTTCCGACACTGGTGACGGGACACATTGTATATGTTTCTCTCAACTTCCGGTTCGCCCCGCCTGATCACACTTTTCGTAACGCTCTCGTCACGCTTACTCTCCATGTCAAGCGTACGTTAAGAAGTTTAACTTCAAAAATAAACGTCTCTAAAAAAAAATAATTTAGCACGATTAAAGTTATCAAACAATTAATGAAACAAAAAAAATAAAAAAAATTGATGTAGTTTAAAAATTTTCATTTTTATATCTAACAAGCTTATTAAATTAAATATAAAACAAGCAATTGTTTTCATGTGAATATTTGTGGTTTTTATATACATTTCTAGGGTTATTACTTATTATATCAAAATAATATTTCTTACTTTCACACCAATTAGTCTATCCCAAAGTAAGCTCTGTAAGGCTTGTGTTATGGATACTAAGGTAACGGATAGACATACGTCTATGATACATAAATATCCCTCCCTCCCTGCGTCTGTTTTTCGGAGTACATATAATCAATCTTTAAAGATAGAGTGAATAGGCACCTTCTTGGTTAGCTCATTCCATCATGGATACTTGTCTTGGCCCCCGGGGTTGATTGGAATCAGAAGTCCATTCAAAATAAAAAGTAATTTTCGTAGAAATATATATAAATACCAGGAATTTAAGTAAACATACTCGTCGACCGTTTGGTACAACGGTAGCGATCCTGCCTTTCTCACCGACGGTCCTGGGTTCGAATCCCGGAAGGGCCAAATGTTTGTATGATGAATACGAGAATTTCTACCTAAGTCATGGGTGTTTATATATATTTCTATGAATATGACATATCTATGTATCATATTTATAGTTATCATATGTATGTCTATCCGTTACCCTAGTATCAATAACACAAGCCTTACAGTGCTTACTTTGGGATAGACTAATTGGTGTGAGTGTAAGAAATATTAATTTATTTATTCGTCATACAAACATTTGCCCTTTCCGGGATTCGAACTCAAGAACGTCGGTGTTAAAAGAAGGATTACCATTGCACCGAACAGTCGTCGATATTATATTATTATAATGTTTTTTTATGTATAATTATATATAATATGTTATTTTTGTGTTACAGCGAGTGCACATACTGGTGAGCATGGTGTGGACGAATACCCAGACATCAGCGGAATTACCAACGCCAGGGTGAGTGGGAATTTAAAAAAATAACTTTGCAAATCTCACACCTTTCGTAAAGGTGTAGGGTGTGTTAAAAATTAAATAAATTGAAACATGGCTGTATGTTCCATGCAGTCTTGTTTTTTTTTTTAATAATCGTTTTGATTCCATTAAAGCATTTTTATCACTACTAAATTCGTCTTTTATCACCCGTACTGTTAAATAGTTGATCTCCTTGCGTGGTAAGTATTTGCAGTTACACCATTGTAACCCTAAAGGTGTAATATATCTCAAATAAAAAGAAATTAAGTAAACTTTCTTATTATAGTATTTATCTGTTGAATTAATTTATCATATATTATAAATTAAATATATATTATAAGAAAAAAGAAACAGGTGATTCAACCCATACTACCCAGATAAGCAAATTATCTAAAATCATAATTAATAATAAAAGTATTAAAATTATATTAAATTAAATTCAAATTCAAATAAAAATATAAACAAACAAAAACTAATTTAGCAAATAAAATTACTAAATAATACAATTATAGCATTGAACATCGTAAAAATATATTAAAACCATTCTAGATACATCACACCTTTAAGGTTACAATGGTATAACTGCAAATACATTACCGCATTGAAAATTGCAAAAAAATATACTAAACTAAATGGCTCTTTCGTCTTAAACGATTGTCCATACATTTGTAAAAATGTTTCTTTCTAATACAAATGTTCCTCTGGTTGATGGCAATCAGAGGAATTGCCTCATAGCAATGCTTGCCTACAGCTAGAAGTATTAGAAAATTTCACAAGGCTCGTTACCTAAATTGGGAAAGCGTTGGACCGGACGTCTAATGGTTGCGGGCTCGATTCCCGCCTGCAAATAACTTTAAAGCCGAGTCGATTTTTTCAGTCAAAATAATCTATCTACTATCCGTGCTTAGCGTCAGATTGTACCGTTATACTATATATATACAGGAGCCAGCTGCCTCCCCACCTCAGTGTGCGTGGTTTTCTATCTCTTTTTTAACGCTTCGTTCCTACGCTTTATACTATAAAGCTTCGCTTCTTTGAGGCATCCCTAGACGGTACTGTAATATATTTTTTTAATTTTATATTGACTGACCTCAAAAATATATTTTATTTACACGTTTTGTACAAGAAAAATATTTACCAATTAATCCAGGAAGCGATGCGCAAGATGACAGAAGAGGATAAACGCAAGATCCTCCAACAAGTGGAGTTGTTCCGTCGCGAGAAGATGACGTTCGACAACGAGGTTGCCAAGTGGGACGATGCTGGTAACGACATCATTATGCTGGCAAAGCATATGTGCATGATCATGCTCGAGATGACTGACTTCACTAGGTAAGTGGCCGACTTCAATGGACTGCAATAATAAGGTAGTGGATTTCAATGGACTGCAATGATAAGGTAGTGGATTTCAATGAACTGCAATGATAGGGTAGTGGAATTCAGTGGACTGCAATAATAAGGTAGTGGATTTCAATGGACTGCAATGATAATGTAGAGGACTTCAATGGACTGCAATAATAATTTAGTTGACTTCAGTTGACTGCCATGATAATGTAGTGGACTTCATTTGACTGCAATGATAATTTAGTGGACTTCAATGGACTCCCACAATAAATTAGTGGACTTCAATTGACTGCAAAAATACTGTCTACTTAAATTTGTCGTTTATTCCCTGTATATTGCACTTTTTAAGTATACTTAAAACAGATATTTGTTGATTTTGTTGTAATCAACTATGTAATTATGGTTTCATACATAGGTAATGTTGCTGATAATGTAAATATTGTTTGCAGAGGGCGCGGTCCTCTGAAGACTACAATGGACGTCATCAACGCGGCCAAGAAGATATCCGAGGCCGGAACCAAACTGGATAAACTCACTAGAGAAATAGCTGAGCAGGTACATATTTATTTGGTTGTATTCTTTAAACAATTACACTTGATACTATTACTTGATTTTATTTATTACGATATAATAAAGTTATTAATAGTTATAAAATTATAAACAAATCAATGTCAAAAAAATGGAAAAAATTTCATATTGTTTTACATGGAGGAATGGAACTTGAAATAGAAATAGTCACATCTTATTGTTTTAAACTTTCATGGACACTAACATTATAGTAATATAAGTTATTTACGGAATTGTTACCATGTACCTTGTTTTTATTGAGTTTCCGATATTTCGGCACTGTTGCAAGCGCCATGATCATGAAGCAACTGAAGTAATTGCGGGTAGGCTGTTATTGGCAGACATATCGGTCTACCCTCCGATGAAGTCTTTTATTGCGTTCGATACCCGTACCACTGTTCATATTCTCACTATTAACTTGTAACTGTTCTCGACACACAACACTTACAGTATCGGATCGCGACACGACACTTTTTTGATTATTTCGGTTTTTACACATACGCACCACAGGATTCCAGGCATTCGACAATTTAAAACCGTCCTCACGATTGAAATTTTTCTGTTTTGTTATTTCAATCGCTACCCTGACCAATCTTGGTATGTAGTGGCGTTCTGTCAAAATAAGTTGTGGGTTATGGAACTTAATTCAGTGGTGTCAAATGTTCCGCAATGGCCGATTTCTGCTTATCGTTGTTCTTGATTTCTTTTATGTCGATATCGAAGACTTCGTCGGAGGGTAGACCGATATGTCTGGTAATAAATAAATAATAAATAAATAAATAAATATTTCTTACATTCACACCAATTAGCCTAGCCCAAAGTAAGCACTGTAAGGCTTGTGTTATGGATACTAGGGTAACGGATAGACATACATATATGATACATAAATATGTAATATTCATAGAAATATATAAAAACACCCATGACTCAGGTACAAATGCTCGTATTCATCATACAAACAACTGCCCCTTCCGGGATTTGAACCCAGAACCGTCGGTGCGAAAGGCAGGATTGCTACCGTTGCACCAAACGGTCGTCAAACATAACGGTCGTCAAATAACAGCCTACCCGCAATTACTTCAGTTGCTCCGTGATCATGGCGCTTGCAACGGTGCCGAAATATCGGAAACTCACTAAAAACAAGGTACATGGTAACAATCCCGTATATGACTTATATGTATAGTCACATCTTTTGTTATTTATGCATATTTTTGACAATTTAGACAATTAAGACAACTGAAGGTGGTGAATCCTCATGGATACTTAACAGAGGCTGGATCATGTCAGACTCTTACTGACTTGTCTGTCAAGTTCAAATTCATTATTGTACCATGTTATTACATAGATAAAAAAAAAACAAAGATAGACACAAATATAACCCTGCTAGGGCAATAACGTAAATGTTAAAAAAATTACTTTTTTAAATAATAGCAATATATTATTGATATTATGTGTTTATTGTGTACTAGCTTTCCGCCCGCGGCTTCGCCCGCGTGGAATTCGGTTATATTGCGGTATTGCACAACTATAAGAAAACTTCTCATTCCCACGGAAAAATCTAAGAAGCGCGATGTAACGCTGGATACAATTAGTTGTTAAACCAAAACTGAATGGTACACTATATTATATGTTTTCCCTTGTAGAGCAAAAACATGCAGATTTTGGGCACTGGAAACCCGGGAACACGCTACATAGAGCTGACCATGCGAAAAACAATGTTTTTCCAAGTGCACTCCAGCAACCCTTAGAGTTTGGCCTTGTGCTTTATTAATGGTCATTGCAAGTGAAACCCTTATAGGAAATTGTAGTCTATTAAATTGAAATAAATCCTAAAAAACAGTTTAGACGATAAAACAAATTGTACGTCATCCCTTGGGAATTTCTCATTTTCGGGGATTCATTATCGTATCATTTAGCTTCTAAATTTACATGTTTATATTCGTAAACGACACACAGCGCCATCTACAATCCATCCATCAAGCAAACAATATTTTTGTTTTCCCTCGAGAATATCAATTTTTTCCAGGATAAAAAGTACCCTATTATTTAATCCGGACTTCAATCTTTACGTCTGCAAAATTTCAAAGCAATCGGTTCAGTAGTTACGGCGTGAAAGCGGAACAAACAAACAAACAAACAAACTCACTTTCCGATTTATAATATTAGTAAGGATTATTCGAAATGTATGTGACGCCATAACTCTATGAGTTCTTAGCCGATTTTGATAATTTTGTATTACGCTCCGCTTCAATAGATGGTGCTAGCGAAGCTTTATGCTTAGTGATTGCATCGACCTACATTTAAAAAACATTTTAATTTTCGACTAGTTTACGAAGTCGTCGACAAACACTAAACTGAACAACGTCGTAGACGATAAACGAATGACAACATGAAGTTGTTGTCTAATTCATATAAATGTTTATTTACTAAACGACTTCCAGAATAAACTGTTCAGACAAGACTTGTACTCTATCTCTTGCTAGTTATGTATCGGGCGTCGTTCTATCGACCAAGTGAAAAAAAGAGATGGAAATATTAGCGAATCCAAGCTAGTCAAAAGAACGGAATGTTTGGTCGTCAGGTGACTAGTGAACAGTTCGAGTCCCTTGTTCGGTCGCACAGCGTCGCCAACGTTCGCGCGTTCTCTCCGTTCACGTATTCTCGCCATTGATGACTACACCAGTTTATCAGTGGACCATAAACTAGTTTAACAGTTGATGCCCAATGAACAGTCTAAAAAAACTGTTCATTCAACGCTCACCACTATTATAAACCATGGTACCGTACAGTAGACCGCACAATATAACAATTAGCCTCTTATTTATACATATATATATATAGAAGGGTGACGTGGGCGCTCGTCGCTTGATAAGCTCGTCATTAATTTCGTCTCGGAACGCGGTGAGGTCGGACGCCGATTACCACACAACCGCTCGACAAAGAGTCTCGATCCAAAGTGTTTCCACAGAGTTCGTATCCTAACCATCGTTACCACAATGCCATTCTAATATACGCGGTCTTTGATCGCGGTCGCGGTACTTTGACAGCTCGCATAATGTTGCCAGCTGCCAAACCCGAACACACCCAAGCCGGTTCGGACTTGACGTTCCGTTTTGAATCCACGACATTTATAAAAATTCCCTGTCACAGTGTTTGACCACGATGAACTCGGAAACCACTCGACTGATTTTGATGACTGTTTTTCAATTTGCTAGATTTTTTCCGACTTAGGACATAGGTTTAATTTTAATTTATAACAAAAAAAATTTAGCAAATTATAATTACTGAGCCACAGCAACGATTAGCCGAGACAGTTAGTGTTTTATATACATTTAAGTAAAAGCTGTGATTTTAACATTTCCATAAGACATTCTAATGTTATTTATATGTACACATTATTAAGTACCGATGCATATATGATTATAAACGATTTCACATTATTTTCTTCTAGTGTCCGGAGTCATCTACGAAGCAAGATTTGCTCGCCTACCTCCAGCGTATAGCGCTGTACTGCCACCAGATACAGATCACCAGCAAGGTCAAGGCAGACGTGCAGAACATCTCCGGAGAGCTCATCGTAAGCGGGGTGAGTACCAGAACTAGGATTATATAACAGCGGTATTACAGCGTTATAATAGCTGTACTACTAAGTTATAATTGTTATTATAGTTGTATTACAGCGTTTTAGTAGTAGTATTACTGCTTTATAATAACGGTATTACAGCACTTCTATAGCGTATACCAGTAGCGAGATTAAAGCTGGAAACCAGGTGATATTCGGAAAACTTATGGTAAGGAAGTGCTTAATTGACAATATTACAACTCTTCTGCAGCATAAAATGCTCCAATGCCACCCAGATACAAAGCAGTAACAATCAGGAACCGAGAAATGAAGTGAAACTCTAGTAGATGTAGAAGTACATTTACTTAAACTATGCACTTATATACTAAATACAACATGTTTGCCGGTCCATACTAGCCTTATATGTGTCCTATCGACCAAATTTTATCGACTGTATGGCCCTAATCTTACTTCTTATTCAGTACTTAACCTATAATATTTATGAAAATTCTGCGCCTTACCTGCACAGTCAGCAATGTAAATGCTATAATATGCATTTAACAGCATTACTTTAAATTTAAGAAGTGGCCTACATCAAGAAGTGGCCTACATCAAACAGGCTGTGTCATATGTATATAAAGATGATGCAATAATGATTAAGTAGCAGCAGGTCTAGATATACAAGCAGATTTTAGGGTATTCAATTCAGTTTGTTAGTGCTATAACAGCTGTGTTCCAGCTTTAAGATTTCACTATACAGCCACTATTCAGCTATTAAAGCACTGTCTTAGGTAATAAATATCTTAAGGCCAATGCACACTGTGTTTTTACGCGTTTAAAAAACGCATTGTGTATAAGCCCTAAGTCTTTACAGGTAAAGGCGTAATAATTTACAATTATAATTTGCATACTTAAAATATGTTTTTAATTACAATATTTATTTAATTTTGAACTTTTCTTTTTAAAACAGCTGGACAGTGCCACTTCTCTGATCCAAGCAGCCAAGAACTTGATGAATGCTGTAGTTCTAACTGTCAAAGCTTCTTACGTGGCCTCTACTAAGTACACACGCCAAGGGACTATAGCGGTGAGTATTTAAATATAATATATATAACTTATATATATATATATATAACTTATATAAATGTGTAATATAAAAAATATGTTTTAAATTCCCAAACTGAGGGTATATCTGATCATCTTAACTTGAAATTACAAAATAGAGGGTAGAACAATATATATGTATATAAATGTTAGTATAGAGTGTATGATAAAATAAATATGTTTTATCCCCAAACTGAGGGTACATCTGGTCATCTTAGTTCTTGGAATTGCAGAGTAGAGGGTAGAAAAATATTTATATAAAAAGTAAGAAGAAGAATAAATATGTTTTAAATCGCCAAATTGAGGGTATATCTGACTATCTAATATAAGTACTTGGAATTGCAATATACACTCGCGAGCAACCAAATCGACTCAAGCCCTCATTCTGCTTACAAACTTTGTTTTTACGTAAAGTATACAAGGTATTTATAAAAAAAGACTGTCATTAGAAAGCTCAATATACAAGCTTTCATAAAACACTAATATTGTTTTTTTTTTTTTAATCTAACGCATTCATTTTTACATCAATAGCACTATGAGTCGTTTTGCTCATTACGCTATCCGCGACTTGCGCTAACTGCCACTCCTATAAAAGCTCTCGCAACCGGCACACCTTATCAGTCGCTTATCACAAGTTGACATGTACACATCTCCGAGAATTGCAATCATTTTTTCCACGTTACCATGGATACCACACCTGAAGAAGCCGCTCAAGTTGTTGCCTTGTTGGAACAAGGACTTAGCCAGCGAGTAGTCGCTGCCCAGCTTCGCTTGAGCCAGTCTGCTGTGTCCCGGGTCTACAGACGATTTCGAGAGACCGGTGCCTTCAATCGAAGACCAAGAACCAGCCGCCACCGGTGTACTTCTGACAGAGACGACCGTTTCATTGTCTCAACATCGCTGCGCAATCGGCATCTGACGAGTGTTGATGTTCAACAAGAACTCAGGCACGTTCGTGGTGTAGCTGTAAGCGAGTGGACAATAAGAAGACGACTGAGAGCAGCCAATCTCACTCCAAAAAGGGCTGCGACGGGGCCCAAATTGACTGCAGCCCACCGACAAGCGCGTCTTCAGTTTGCTCGAGAGCATGTCAATTGGACCATTGCCCAATGGCAGTCGGTTCTCTTTACTGACGAGTGCAGAATGTGTCTGCATGGCAACGACAGAAGAGGCCGAGTCTACAGGCGTCCGGGCGAACGATTTGCCCAATGCTGTTTCGCTGAAACAGTAGCATATGGCGGTGGTTCCTGTATGATGTGGGCCGGCATCTCTTTAGAGGGAAAGACGGAGCTCGTTTTCGTGCCTGGTGGAGGCCGAGGAGGCGGGCTTACAGCTGATCGGTACATCACCGATATTCTCCTGGAACACGTTGTTCCCTATGAAGGATTTGTTGGCGAGGACTTCGTCTTAATGCACGACAATGCTCGTTGTCATACAGCGCGCATTACCCAGCAGTTTTTGGATGAAGTCCAGATGCGTACAATGGACTGGCCTGCGCTCAGTCCAGACTTGAATCCGATCGAGCATTTATGGGACCAGTTAAAACGAAGAGTACGAGCCAGAAATCAAGCCCCTTCGACGGTGGAAGAGTTGAAGGCAGCATTGTTGGAAGAGTGGGTTAACATACCTCAAGAGGACGTCAAAAAGTTGATCAGATCAATGAAGAATCGACTTCAAGCGGTGATTAGGGCTAGGGGGGGGAATACCAAGTATTGATTTATTAAATTGTTATATATTTTCTTAATCAATTTTCTTTTATTTCTAAAATACCCAACCACAACATCTTCTCACAAATTCCTGTTTTTCCTGTATTTATGTTTAGATATCATTAATTACAAAGATAATGAACGGATATTGATAATGGTGATATCTTATTAAAGCTGCAGTTTGGAGCTTTCAGATGATATATAGTTTTTAAAAATATCTCCTATAACTTTCTTGAAAACAGAGTCTATACTCAGAGTTAGGGCTTGAGTCGATTTGGTTGCTCGCGAGTGTAGTTGGTAGGAAAATATTTATATTAAGTATCCCTTTATACAGTCTGTCTGGTCACTGGTTTCCCTCTTTGCCTTAAGGCAAAGCATTATAATCAATTTTGTCGACAAATCCACAATAATTAGACATTTTGCTCCTACTATTATTATCTTTATTTTTTTTATTTGTAACAATAAACTAAAAAAAACTATACTAAAACAGTAAAAAATAAAACTAATACTAATTTTGTAACATCATTGTTTTGAAATGGCGTCCTTTTTAATTATTTTTGTTACTTAGTTCGGGTGGATTTATTTATTTAAAAATGAAATGAAAAATAACTTTATTCAAATGCACTTAAAATAAGTTCTAGACACGCGGTAGCGTGTCAAGCCAAGTTCAAGAAACAGAACTGGCGAGCCGCACCGTGTGTAATATTACACAAACCATTTGGAGCCACTTTTGACCCCTCATAAATCAAAAACTATTTCACATAAACTTATCAAATTTGTCTCATGTATTGAGACTTGCGAGATACATATGTGTTCTAAATTTCATAAGCTTATCTCAAACGGTTATTTAGATATTAATGTCCAAAAATCCTCATTTTTATCATTGACTGACAGACTGACCTATAGATCAAAACTCTAACCCAGTTCCAGATGACCTAGAGAGTTAAAATTTGGTATGCAGATAGGTAATTAGATGAATACAAAGGAATAAATAAAAAACTGGCAATTTTTAAATAATTAGATTCTATTATGAACGCTTAACATAAATACCTAATTAGTTTTGAATTTGTCCTTTTAAAAGGACCCACGGCGTTACGAGGATATGTAGGTTTATACTTGTAGGTTTAGAACTTGCGAAGGCCATAATTCATATATGAAAACTAGCCAAGACCGACCTTAGGCTACAATAAATTATCTTATGTTATAAGAAGATATGATATGTTATACTGTTACTTATAAATACATTTCAGAACTGACCATTGAACTTGGCACCCATTAAGATCTCACTTCTTTTGTCGTTGAAGTCAACAACCAAGGCATTTATCATAATATTGAACTTGGCTCTCATTTCACATTTATGCTTTTGATTGGGATTTGAATTTATCAAAACAAATGATGTATAACATTGAATGGTAATTTTTGCTATTTTTTTAAATTAATTAAGCTTAGGAGTGGAACTCCCTCCCTGCGTCTGTATTTCCGAGTACTTATAACCCGTCCGTTTTCAAAGCCAGGGTGAATAGGCACCTTTTGGGTTAGCTCGTTCCATCATGGATTCTGTCTTGGCCCCCGGGATTGATCGGGAGCAAAAGGGAACCCATTCAAATAAAATGAGTCAATAAGGGGGTAGGTTAGAGAAATGAGAATCGTTTTTTATTCCACAAATGTACGTTTCCCAAAAATTCTTTGTATTTTAACACGTTGACTGCCATGGTAATTTTCAGAATTCCGGTCTAAAAAACCAATGTCATTTAATCATATTATATTATTAAAAACTCTAATTATAGTACATAGTTATCATCAAAAAGAATAAAAAATGTATATTAAAAAAAACGGGTACAAGTTTAATTGTAGCTGCACGAATATGACAAGTAAACACACTACGAGATAACTCGTAGCCGGCGTCTTAGCAAAGAACGCAATCTACGAGTTATCTCGTAGTTGGCAGTCAACATGTTAAGGTACATGACTTTCCTAAAATGTCTCTACATCTAAAAGTTTAATAATTAAAAAAAAACATTTAGCATGATAAACAGTGATAGTATAATCGAATTTACCTAAAGTTCAGGTGTTGGCTTAATATGGAATGCACTTTTGTATCTAAAATTCCGGCTGCGGTTTCGGTTTTGGAAAAGTTTATATTTTAATTAGCAAAGATTGGAGTTGATTTATTTATGACATAAATAGGTAATATGGACATGCCTTTGTCCGGAAAGTTTCGTTATATACCAATATTATTAATTTAATTATTACAAAAGTATCGTGGTTCATATATTACATTTAAAATTAGGGAGAAAGCTATTTAAATCCATATATTTTATTTTAAGTATTCACAATGCCATATTTCTATGAGATGGGATCCCATTGGGTGGCGTGGTTGTTTTTTTACAGTCGCATTTTATACCTCATATTTTAAATCCAATTTATTATGATTTATTTATGAGTAGAATAATAAAATTTTAGGTTTTTAGAAATAGGTCAAGTGCCTCATTAATGGACGCCAATAAGATAAAAACACTAAAGAAGTCCAGAATGACGTTTATATTTTTTCTGTGTATACTAAAGTTCTATAAAAAAAAACTGGTTGGTTGCCTGTAAAGTCGGTATACGGGCGAAAGTTTTACGTGACAACGACTTTGAGTGGTAAAATAATTTTAATGTGAATATTCATTCGTATAGTAGGAAGAAGGATGAAATAATAGTAACAATTTAAAACATTTATTTATACAAAGAATTATATTTAAAACATTAATTTATAGGCACGCGTCCCTTCCACTTTTTATGTCTGTCTCTCTCGCTCTTAGGCGGGCTAACCATGCCCGAGTGGAAGGGACGCGTGCCTCTCACTCGCTCTCATTGTAAGCGCATATATAGTTGAGTGGGAGAGAGACGCAAGGCATTCGGCGGGCCTCTCTCTCGTTCGGTGACTCATCGTAACGTTACCGAGCGTTACACTTTTTCATAAGTGACTCCCAGCCGCAACCTAATTTAAGACGTTGTCACGTCAAAACAGAAAAACCCGGCGGTCTTATGAGCCTGGGCCGATAAATATCTATATATCGCTCATTTAAAATAACAATATGACATCTTGACAGCAGCTATTTTGGAAATAGTATCACAAATTATTCACCGCAACGCGTTCTTTACTACTGCAAAAACATGGTATTAACAAAATAAAAAATGAAGGCTCTGTGCGAAAAAGAGACAAAGTTATCGTATTTACAATCATTATAAGTCGATTTCTCTAAATTGAAGAATATCGAGATATCACGTTCTCTCTTTAAATGAGCGATATATTGAGCACAATAAACTCTAAAACTGGATTTATGGTTTAATTCATTCATTAATTCAGCCCATTCCATACTATCCTAGCCTCCTAACTTTAGGTAAATATGAAACCGGTTATCGAAGCAAAAGTTAAGCTTTCAAATATAATTGCAAGCAAGCTTACGCTTACAAAAAGCAAATTGTTCTTTATGCGAAGACAATATTATGAGTTTTCGCTTACGTATCGCATAAAATAAGCTTCAAGGAATGATGATTTTGAAATGACATATTATACTGTTATGTTATGCGCTCTGGAGCAGAACTATGTAAGTTTTTGATGCATTTTAGTGCATGCATGGCTTTTTAACTCGATATGATTGAAATTGTGTGCATGAAATTAGTATTTGTTGCGTTGTCACTTGGACCTTGGTAGTTGTAATATGCGACAAAGTTTATTACATTGAAACTGGCACCAACCTCAAAATAATAATAGCAATACTATTTATAGATTTTTTTAAATATAAAACTTTTTGTCGCCCTTTAATTATTAATTAAATAATTTGTTTTATTTTTTTTATTTTGCATTTTCAATACTGTATGAAGAATTTTAATAGACTAATACTAGTAAAAATCAAACTTATAAACTGAGTCGTTTTGATCTAGTATTTTTCTTAAAAAAATTGATTAATTAATTTTCTATTTCTGTTTTTAACATTAAAAATGCCAACTTTAAAACATGTAAAACTATCTGCCTAGTTGAATAACATGTGCATCTACCGTAGTGAAGCCAATCCGTGATCCAGGTTCGATTCCCAGGCGGATCGATGTAGAAAACAGACTTCCTATATTGATTCAGATCTGGGTGTTTTTGAAGCGAAAACTTTTTTAGCATCGTTGTGATTTGAAAGTCGATGAAACGAAAAAGCGACAGTAAAAAGAGAGATATATAAATTCATAAGATTTAACGTAGGAAAAAATGAGATAGGAAGCATTAGTACGTGTGTTAATACGTGTTTGTATGCGCATGCGTAGTACAAAGCTTGAGAGAAGGCATTACAACAACCGTGGTATTTTGTATACGTGTACGTATTATTTTTGAAGGTTTCACTTCTACCACGTGTGAATTGCACACATTATTTTTTTTTATAACAGAAGTGCTTTAACTACTTGGGTTCAGGTTTCGAGTCTCTGAAGGGGCAAATGTTTTTGTGATGAATACGACCATTTGTACCTTAGTGATGTATGGTTTCCATGAGAAATTATAAAGATTGTGTTAGCTTTCCTTTTAATTGTTAATATGAAAAGATAAACTTTTTTATTTCTTATTTTTTTTATTAATGCATGTTGTCATAATTAGTTCTAATTTTTTTTTGTAATTATAATAGTTTGTCATACTTGTTGTTTTGCATGCTGTTTCTGTAGACATAGCACACTATAACGAGCGGTTATGGTATCCATTACAAGCCTTACAGTGCTTACTTTGGGCTAGGCTAATAGAGAATATGCATGTGAGACAAATTTTTTTTTAAGAAGATTTTTCTTTTGTAATTTTTATATATTTTATGCATTTTCAATGCGATCTTATAAGATAAATTATTATAATAGAAAAATACTAGAAAAAATCGAATCGGGTCACAAGTGAATTCTCAGGCGGGAAACGAACCCGCAACCTTTGGAAATCCGGTCCAATGCTCTCCCAATAGAGGTACCGAGCCTTGTGAACACTCGTCGAAATTCCCGCCTGAGAATTCACTTGTGACCCGAGTCGATTTTTTCTGGTATTTTTCTATTATAGTAATTTATCTTATAAGATTTTTCTTCAAAATTATACCTTTATGAGTATTTTTCATTAAAATTTATTTTTAAGCAAGAATTTTCTTTAAAAGACTAAATATTGCCAAGGAGATTTCAGATATTTGAAGCGCGACGCCATTAGTCAAAGTGAATATGACCTCAAAGTCTATGACAACAAATGTCAAAATCACTGAGTGCATAGTGTTTTTTAACCTAACCTCTTTTCATAGACTACTACGTCACACCGAGCACACTAAAATGGCGGGCGTTTAAAGTGCCTGGTTCGGTTGGCTATGATAAATCATTTTCGGTGTTAAATATTTATATAGTGTTATAAATAATTTATCAAAAATATTTTTCCCTATTGAAATGAAAATAACTTTATTCAAATGCACTTAAAATAAGTAGTTTTGAATCGTCCAACATTTTTACCTACCACCCATTCGGGACGTCTTTTAACTGACAAGAAGAATGGGCGCACGAAACTCGTCAGCTTTTACAGAAGTTTAGTTAAAATTGGTTTCAATTCAAATATTCCAGTCCCCGATAGTGGTATGGCGCATGAAGGCTCCGGAGAAGAAGCCCCTGATTCGGCCGGAGAAGCCCGAGGAGGTTCGCGCCAAGGTGCGTAGAGGCAGCCAGAAGAAGCAGCCGAGCCCTGTCCACGCGCTGGCCGAGTTCCAGAGCCCCGCGGAGAGTGTTTAGGTAGGTAGTTTGACCCCGGCGAATGGCTAGGTAGCGGGCACTATTCATGTTGGCCCCGCCTATTGGCTGGGTAGCGGGCACTATACATGTTAGCCCCGCCTATTGGCTTGGTAGCGGGCCCTATTCATGTTGGCCCCGCCTATTGGCTTGGTAGCGGGCACTATACATGTTGGACTCGCCTATTGGCTTGGTAGCGGGCACTATACATGTTAGCCCCGCCTATTTGTTTGGTAGCGGGCGCTACACAGGTTGGCCCCGCCTTTTGGCTAGGTAGCGGCCCCGGCGAATTCGCGAGTATTTGCATATTTATCGAATATTAACGTTAGAAAAAAATAATAACTTAAATATATGAAACAAAAAAATATAATTTTCTTACGATTTAATTTATAAAACCATTGTAGTTTTAACTTATCAGTATTGCAATATTTTTATTTGATTAAAAATAGTCTTAGTCTTAAAATTGGATATTTTTTGTATTATAATTAATCAACTTTAAATTGGACATTCCAAAAAAGATAAAAGCAAAAACTAATTAAATTTTCTCTTTAACTTTAACTAGTAATACGTATTTCCATTTTTAAGTCATACTTATCTTTTTCTATATCCTAAGCATGTGCAATAAAATGTCATTTATAATCATTTCCTTGTTCCAGGCTATATTGAAGATTTCGAAAGAAAAACTAAGCTCGTATCTTTATTTCATAGTTTGAATTCCAAATTTTTGTGATTATTCTTTAAGAAAACCCCAAATTATGAGGATATTAACAATTCTTTATTTTATTGCATTCTTTTTGCTTCTGTAATCGAAAAACACAAGCCAATATAAATAAAAATTTAATTGCTATATTTATGTATATGTACTATTGAGGTCTCTGGTGCCTTACCACTTTGTAGAAATATTCGTTTGAACTGATCGCAGCGGACACGCCCACACGACCCCTAATTGGCTTCGTATTTTACTACGATTTATACTACGGCCAATCATTAACAACTAGTTTTAAAATCGCCCTTGATGTCAGTACTGTCAACTGTCAATCTGCTCTCACTTGCTTGTTTGCGCACGCGCGCCATTGTTGAATGAATGGAGAGGGGCGTGGCCTGAAGCGATAGGCATCGTGCAGTGTGCTAGCGACTTTCGACTTAGGACTGCTAAGGCGCCAGATGCTTCGATAGTACGTGTGTACACTTATAATCAAAACTACTTTACTCATAGGTTTTCAAAATATATAATTTATTTGAAAAGTGAATTACATTCATATGGTGATTATTATAAAGGTGAATAAATAACTGTACTGTAATTCACTTTCCACTCAAAATTTCTCCAAATAACAACATTTATTTTTTGAAAACCCCGGTTCAAGGAAATATAGTATAATAATAATTGTATGCTATATTGTCTTAATTATGGTTACACAGATTATTTAAGTTTTAATTCTAACAATTCCTTAAGTGTAGGCGCACACTAGGCGACACGCGAGAGCGACAGCTCGGCGACTAGACGCGACGACAGGCTGCGGCCGACATATATTTTGTTCAAAGCTTCGCACACTTGGAGTTAGAGGCGCGGAGTCGCGACGACAAGCTAGGGAAGTCGCGCGCGCTCGCTAATTGGACCTTCTTATGCTAACGAGAACCAATCCACACAATGCAAGTTTTGTGAAACAGCCATATTTGTCCAAATTTTCAATAAAGTTTAGACACAATATCATACTAGATGATTTGTTCTAAGTGTACATATATCATTTTTAAAATCTTCTGTGTCCTTATCTCTATTTTGGCATTTGTGTGGATTGGTTCCCGTTTGCATAAGTAGGTCCAATTGTCGCCGCGTCTAGTAGCGGACAAAACGTCAAATGCAACGATAACGCCGCGACAAGACGTGGCGAAAAGTCGCCCAGTTTGCGATGGGTCTTAGATCATAAAAAATATTTTTTATTTAGCCAGATATACTATTTAGTTTTAAATACTGACTCTGAAAGAAGCTCTCTTATGTGATCAGGGAAATTATTATAAACTAGCTTTCCGCCCGCGGCTTCGCCCGCGTGGAATTCGGTTATATTGCGGTATAAAGCACAACTATGAGAAAACTTCTCATTCCCACGGAAAAATCTAAGAAGCGCGATATAACGCTGGATACAATTAGTTGTTAAACCAAAACTGAATGGTACTCTATTCTATGTTTTCCCTTGTGGAGCAAAAACATGCAGATTTTGGGCATTGGAAACCCGGGAGCACGCTACATAGAGCTGACCATGCGAAAAACAATGTTTTTCCACGTGTACTCCAGCAACCCTTAGAGTTTGGCCTTGTGCTTTATTAATGGTCATTGCAAATGAAACCCTTATAGGAAATTGTAGTCTTTTAAATTGAAATGGGAGGTCTGTTGGAATAATCGGAATCCGAGGAATGAGTCATTTAGTGAATCATTTAGCTTCAAAATTTACATGTTCATATTCGTTTGCAATATTTTACCTTGTTTTAAACGACACAGAGCGCCATCTACAATCCATCCATCAAGCAAACAATATTTTTGTTTTTCCTCGGGAATATCAATTTTTCCAGGATAAAAAGTACCCTATTATTTAATCCGGACTTTTATCTTTACGTCTGCAAAATTTCAAAGCAATCGGTTCAGTAGTTACGGCGTGAAAGCGGAACAAACAAACAAACAAACTCACTTTCCGATTTATAATATTAGTAAGGATTTTAGCTTTTCCCATATTTGGCTGATGGAGGAACATCCGCGCATACAAGTCTATTTGGATCCCTTTTCAATCTTGTATTTACATCGGTTGCTTTTCAATATGTTTGGTTCTTCCTTACAAAATTGGTTATTTCTAAGATACAAAGTGATGGTAACGGCAGCAAAATAATTTTAATTTATATATGTATTTTTTTATGATAAATGAGTATATTTAAGTAGAATGATACTTTGCCTTTGCTTCTGTAGGTAAAAAAAAAGAAATGTCAAAATCGACATTGTCGTGGCAAAGTGACGTTTTTCTGACTGAAATAAAAGTGATTCAGCTTAAGGATTTTTAAATCAAAAAATATAAAACACGTTTGTAATTTAACAATATTTTAAACAAAATATTAATGTTTAACTATTATTTTAGATGAGTTAATAAAACGAGGGGTTTAGAACTTCAATCCCTCCCCGAACTAGACATTGGCTAAATCAAAAGAGAGAGCCATTTACCAAGAAATTGAATTGAGGGGTTTAGAAAATGGAATTGTTGTCAGTCGTATTCACTAAATTACTTTTTTTTAAGGGTGCGATTTATAAAATACAAAGCTTAAAAATATTTAAAAATCGATTACAGTTGCTTAAAGAATTTCTGTTTTATATACATGGTGATTATTTTTAGAGTAAACTTATTTCTTTCATTATTAACACCTTTGATAGGAGTGGCGGTAATACACTATAACAGAACTTATCACCACTTAATCATTAGTTTTTCATTTAAATTATAAACTTTATTTCATTGATAGTGCAAAAAAAGTTTTGCAATTTTGTTGTTGTATAATTATACAGTTTCATTTTATGTAATTTTTATTTTGTTGTAAAAAATACACCATGTATATAAAAAAATTTGAAGTTATAAAATATTAAAAATGCCACATCAACATATATACAATATATATCTAAAAGAAGTATTAATAATTTTTGCGACGCTTGAAAAAATCGTAAAATATTTTCTCCAAAGAACAATCATCAGTAACTATATTTTTTTTTATATTAAATCCTTAACAAATAATCTGAACTAAGAATACAGGGTGAATTCTTAACTATAGATATCTATTTAAAGATTGATGTTACATAACAACTTTTGAAAAAAAGCAATGTTTTTACATCTTCCGTCAACAGCTGATTGGAATCTATGTAAAAAAATCCGGCCAAATGTGAGTCGGACTCGCGCACGAAGGGTTCCGTACCATTGACTAGGTAAATAATAGTAGGTACACAAATTTCATATTGTTTATTATTAATGTAAAAATAGAACTGAGTATTTTGTGAATATTTCAAGTGCCTACCTGTTGCCATTATTGGTATTGACCAAAAAAGGGTAAAAAATCGCGTTTGTTGTATGGGAGCCCCCCTTAAATATTTATTTTATTTTGTTTTTAGTATTTGTCGTTATAGCGGTAACAGAAATATATAATTTGTGAAAATTTCAATTATTTAGCTATCGCGGTTCTTGCGATACAGCCTGGTGACAGACAGACGGACGGACAAACAGCGAAGTCTTAGTAATAGGGTCCCGTTTTACCCTTTGGGTACGGCATTGTAAAAATAGAATAGTAACATTCTCATTTTATCATATTATTAGGTAAAATCAACTTCCATTGGCAAACAATAGCAATTTTTCACGTACCAAGGCTCCATTTTGTTTTTACCTATACACAGCTATTCTTTTGCAAATTAGCATCAAAATTAACAAAGATTTTACTTAAGTTACTTACTAGGTTGCCGTGTTGCTGCTAAAAGGCTCCCTTTAAATGAAATGAATGAAATTACTAGCAGTTTAAAATCAAAAGTGTTAAAATTTGTCTTAAATAAAAAAAATCTTTTAATCTTATGCTAAAAGGATGGTATTAGTTTAAAATTCACCCTGTATAAAACTGTAGTAACATACCAATGTCACGACACGAATGTGTACAGCGCCATCTATCGTGATCTATAGTAACTAAAATTATTTTGATTTGGATTCAAACGTTTAATTAATTGAAAGTTACGGTGGTATTTTTATATATTTTATTTCTTTAAAAATTACCTTTATTTGTTTAAGTAATGTTTATTTATTATTATTTTGTAATAAGCTTGGACAATTAAAATTTGTACTAATATTGTAATGACAATATATCTTAATTTCTATGTAATTAGGCGACGTTTATTAATTTTAATATTAAGAGAACTTTATAGTATTTCTGTAGTAGTTTAGTTATTTATTTACTCAAACTTACTATTTAGGGCCAACACAGACTTTATTATTAAATAAACTTTTCAAAAATGTACTATGTACCACTTAAAACATTTAGTGCAGCCATTTGGGTGACATGCACGGCTTGATTTCCAATTTTTTTTTTATATTAAACCAAAATTTGTTTTTGGCGGGAATGGGAAGCGTCACCTCAGTGGTTTTTGTGTTGTGGTGGATGTAAGTGTGTTGTTAACACTGTTGTTAACATTGTTAACCACTAAATGTGTGTGTGTGTGTAACAAAGCAGCGGAAGTTGTCTTTTCCTGCTCTCTCAAGAAGTCCACGGGATTTTAAATCAAACCCCACACTTTAACTGAAAATTTGGTAAAGTGATTATTAAATTTTTCATTCATTGATTATCTATAAGTCATTGATAACATATTTCATGGGTATTATTATCAATTTTTATTTTTTATTTTGAATTGCTTTACTCTTGATCAAGCCCCTTACCTAACCTAACCCAGAAGGTGCCTATTCACCCTGGTTATACTTATTATTATATAATAAAGAAAATAATAAATGACTGGGCTTAGGCTGTATGGGCTTTGTACCCTTTGCTCCTTCCCTTATGGGGCAAAACAAAGAAAAAAAAGATCGATCAAAAGAGGTCAATCAAAAGTTTATAAACTTCTTTTCGAGCTTTAACGTGATATTTGATTGTTTGAAAAAGTCTCTCTGTTATTAAAGGGTTGTGATTTCTTAGGCAGCTAGATCCTATTGTAGTTTTTTTTTTTTAATATTTATTATTGAACGTAATACAGTCTGTGTTGGAACTGAAAACAAAACGAAACAAGGTACTAATATCACATACAACACATATGAATTAATTTACATTACTGAACTCTTTTCGATGAATCTTTTTAGTGGAGGAAATTTAGGGAAGTCGAATATTCGAATGATCATAAGGTTTGGTAGAAACTATTATTTCGGTGGAAACTATAGCTCCATCTCTTTTACTCACATGTTAAAGATAAATTTATTTTTATTGAATATGAGCATTTTTTTTATTTATTTACAATGCATTTATTGAAAGTCAACTATGAGAAGTCGCAAGAAACTCGGCAAGGGCGGTTCTTTCATCTCTCTCTCTCTCATGTGTTACAGAATATAAATTATGATTATTTGAATAGTTTACCGAACTGTATCGTTTTTAACTGATTTTCAACGAATAAATAAATAAACAGGAAAAAATGGCTTAAAATGGCATTTTTTCATCTTTTTTGTGGGTTCATTTATTGATTGAATACCTATAGGAAGATACTATAGACTTTCATCGTTTTTAGTAATTTTTATCGAACTTAAGTTCGATAAAAACATATAAAAACTCTGTTTTTATATGTTTTTGTGAATTTGTTTCAATGCTATCTTATAAAAAAAAAAATTTAGTAGAAAATACTAGAAACATCGACTACTAGAATTAGCTCACAAAATTGTGAGAAATCACTGTCTGAGAATTCACTTGTGAGCCGAGTCGATCTTTTCTAATATTTTTCTATTAAATAATTTAAAAAGTGCCTTCGAATATTTGACCCTTCTATATTTCACCTACTTTCAATATTCAAGTTCTAAAAACCAATAAAAATTCATAATTTCACCTTTACAGAAGCAAAAATGAGTGGTTTATTTTTGTCGAGCACTTTTAAATTGAAAATGCGAGCGTTTTTGTGCGTGTAACACATTTTAAGCCGTATAGCGTATATACACATGTTCGTTTATGTGCCTTTATTTTTTCACCTTTTCTCTGCACAAATAGGATTCAAGGCCATTGTAAGTAATCAAGCATGCTATGAATATGTTTCAACGGATAAAGTAAATTATATGGTGTTCATAAAAAATCCGACCCATTCTACACATTTAAACATGATTGCAGTATAAGACCAATTTGGAAATTGATACCATTTTTAAGATCTATTAAAGTTATATTTAATTCTTACACTTTTACGCCTTAAATTAAACCATTTTATAGGATAAACGACGTGTTTAACCTTTTTAATATTTAATCCTGACGTTTCGGCTCCTTTCAATGTCGTCAATTGTCGTCCATTCAAGTCCTTAGTCATCCTGTGATCACGGTTTCTGTAAAGGAGTCGAAACGGAAGAAAAACGTCAGGATTAAATATACAAAAATATAAGAATAAATGCGGAATAAATTCGGTTAAATTAAAAGATATCAATTTTTTTTTAATTTTACCATTTTCATTTATGCCACTCAATCAGTTTTTTTGTTTGAGTACTGTGTTGATTCGGAAGCCAATAAAACACACACTGACGCTCAGGTATAGTTGGCGTAACACAAGAAACTTGCGCACTTGCCTACGGCCGGGAAACGACTGAAATGTCGATGCTTTTCGCATTCACTACATCACACTTTCTAACAATAAGTATACGTACGTGGCTACGGTAATTATTAATTTTATTATAAAAGTTGGTTTTTAGAACACTATAAAAATATGATAACAGAAAATTTAAATTAAAATGTACAATTAAGACAGCCAAATTTTATTAGATACGTCTTTGAAAGCATTTTACAATTAGTACTAATTTAAGGTGTTGTGGACGCTGATATAATGAGAGTAGGAATTTTATCACATTAAATTATTGTTAGGAATAGTATAAGGTCCTAGTGTACATCCTTGTGAAACCCCATATTTATAACTTTTGCATGAATATTGATAATTTTAGGTGTAAGTTCCGAGTTTTTTAAATGGTAATAGTGAAAATATAATGGTATTGCCATTGTGGAACTGTTTTATCATTAATAAACAAATTTTATTATGTCGAAATCAAACTAAAACAAAACAGCATTGTAATCGAACGCATAGTTAGAAACTTATTTCATCGATGCTAAAATGTTTTTGTTAACATTTTAACCCCTTAGTGTTAAACGATACAGAATTATTATCAATTTTATTCTTTATTTTTATGGCTTCTATATTTAGTTCTTCCATGACCACGATGGATGTATTGCGCCGAAATATCGGAGTCTCAAAAGTTAAAAACATATTAATAATCCCTTTTTAGATAATACTAATGTAATTGACCATGAAAGTTTAAAACAATTTATTTTACCCATAAATAAATAAAGAGTACTGAAACCTAGCTTTGCTTGCCATTATACCCAACAGCGTAAAATTAGAAAGGTACTAGAAAATTTCGAAGGGTGTTCACAAGGCTCGGTAGCTCAATTGGGAGAGCATTGGACCGGACTTCCAAAGGTTGCGGTTCAATTCCCGCCTGAGAATTCACTTGTGATTTTCTAGTATTTTTCCTTATGTCACTGTAGAAATAAAGCTCATGAGTCCTACATTACATGTACTTATCAATTGGTTAATATTACGTTTTTAGTTTTAATATTCGACACGTGTAGTATTTAAACTTTTGGCGTACCGTTAGTAAATTTAAAATAAATTACCAGATCGCGAATCTATATCCGAAAGCTGTTTACTTTGTTACTTTAAACATTATTTTTACTATCATTATATCAGAGATCATTGAAAACGATTGTCGTATTAATAAAGTATTAAGCGTTTTTATTGTAGGCAATAAATATAAAAAATAATAAACTGTTCTTATTTATAGAAGTTTAGTTTATATTTAGATTTTAAATCTATCATTTTAGTGTGTGAGCGCTTGTTGAAATTGCTATTAGCAATTTCTAAAAATAAGGAGCGTGATTATACCGTTTGGCCTAATAGGCCTATAGTAGGTTATAACATTCGCATTTTTTAAGTAAAACTTCTTTACGCACTTGGGGAGTAAAAGCTGTGACAAGAACTTTACGAAAAGTGAGGTCGGGAAGGCGAACGGAAGTTGAGAGGGAGATAACTTAGTGAAAGAAAGAGAGTTATGTTTCGTTTATTAATTGGGCAAGAAAGAGATGCGAGTACACATTTTCTTTCTCTCTTTCTCCCATAGCCAGTTACGTTTCGTATATCTAATGGAGTTAAAGAAGTTTTACTTCAGTCGTGTGGTCTAAATCTCACTCGTTTTTATTTGACTTCACTGTACACAGTTTGTTTATCAGTTGATAAATTAAGCTTTCGAGTAAAGCCACTTCTTTATATAAGAACAGTTTGGAAATAGGCTGAGGATTTGTCGCTAGATTTGATAATAACAGGCAACACTCATTTTTTTATTTTATCATCCTAAATACCATTACAATCTTTTATTTTAATAGTAACACCGATAAAAAATCTAAAGATTTATGTTAGTTGATGTGATGGACAACTTGTATATTCTTGTAGCTTAGGGGCATCCATTAATTACGTGAGGCGCTTTTCACGATTTTCTGATCCCCTGGCGAGATTTTGTAGATTTTACAAGACCCCTCTCCTCCAACCCCTTTACTAACATGAGATTATTAAAAAAGTGGAATTTCAGTGTAAATGTGTTGGATTTATTTAAGCAACACAATTTGCATTAATATTGTCACTTAAAATATGTACTTTGCAATTTTGCACTCTTTTTAACGGAGAAAAAATTGTGATATTTGACGAAACTCCTCTTCTCCCAGTGTAAGATTTAGCTCGACTCCCCTCTTCCTGAACACCTCACGTAATTGATGGACGCCCGCTAATGTTTTGAGCAAAAAAGAAATACCAGTTGCAATTAGAACTTTATCACATTTATTTCCATTGGTAGCAAGTAAGATATCTCTATAAGTCTATCTATTTGTTGGCAATATAAAGGCAATTTTATCACATTCCTGAATTATTAAATAAAGCTTTGATAAGTTAAATATACCACTTTTAATTTAATTATTAGAAACTTTCAAGACAGTGTACGCGTTGTATGTCAATTCCATAGAGAAGAGCGAGAGGGCACAGTGAGGAAAATAGATTAGTGTAGTTTATAGTGCGCAGCTGTTCGAACTTACCTTAACAATTTCACATTAATGTAATATCATCAATAGATGGAAATAAAGATATTGTGAGTTCTGTCAAGTAAAGTTGTTAAGCTCGTATACTGCCTAAATGTATTTGATTGACTTTTGGCAAAGACACTGTTTATGCCAAAACATGACTTTACAAAAGCATTTGATTAAATGTCAGACGTTTTTAAGTCGTGTGTGAATGTGTCTTTGGAAAAACATTTTTTCTTATCACAAATTAAGGTAAAACGTATTTTTTTCACAGATAATAGAATCTTTGTCCTGTTTTTTTTTTTCGCCTGTTTAATCACCATAAAGTGTAGAAAGGTAAACAGCCCTTTCATTCTCATAACAGAACGTGAAAGAAGGTTATTGTAAAATCTGCTACGAATTCTCAGTTAATTAAACTTTGTACTCAATTTTATTATGTAATAAATTAGTTTTAATGTAGTTACGAAAACATCTCATATATAAATGGATTCAAGTTCAAGCCAAAATGTATCTTATAATCAGCGGGAAAGTGTCAATTTTTCAATTGAAAGTGTGTATTTAAAAACAGCACTCGTGGTGGAGTTTATAAAATACAATTTTGATTTGAATGGTGTTTTTTTTATGTCCATATAATAATAAAAATACTATATAAAAAACCATATCCAGTCTCGAACTTGGGAACTGGTCAATTAATGTAATATTTATTATTATACGGACATGCTGGTAGTTGATCGAATTCGTTAATCATTATATAATAATATTACGTTCCGACGACGGTAGTTTTACAGTTTTCTACGTATTTCAAATTGTATTTTAGTTTAGAGCAATAAAGTGTATACCTTGAATTGGATTTTCTTTTCGACTGTACAATCCACAGCAGAGCAAGATAGATAAGTATACCTACATATAATAAAATTAATAATATCAATAACATTTGACGACGAGATATTTTTCATGGTTTACTTGAATGTTTTCGTGTCGTGCAAATTAATTTGTAGGTATTTTAATTCTTACACTTACCTACACATTTGAATAAAACACTTTTTAATCCACTTTTTTAACAAAATTTTAACACTTTTTTCATCGCAGAATGATGACGAATTTTGTAAGAGCGAGGCCACACGATGCGTTAACGGTGCGGTGCGGCACCGCATCGTAATTAATTCGAGGTATAGGATGCCACACGGGTGGTGCGGCGCCGCACGGCGACCTAACGCGTCGTCTGACATGGTAAAGTGATTTGTATGTCGGATGACGCAGCGGCACCGCTCAGGCACCGCACCGCACCGTTAACGCATCGTGTGGCCTCGCTCTAAAGGAGTCGAAACGTCAGGATTAAATATAAAATATAATATGCGCAAAATCTGTAAAAAAGTGATGTAGGTAATATTTCTAAGATTCTTATATTTTTTGCATTTTTCAATGCTATCTTAGCGCTTGCTACGCTGGCCTACAGCGTAAAAGTAGAGAAAACTACAAAAAAATATTGACAAGTTTTTACAAAGCTCGGTAGGTTAATTGGGAGAGCATTGGATCGGACGTAAAAAGGTTGTCGGTTCGACTCCCGCTTGGGAATAACTTGTGAGCTCATGAGCTGTGTCGATTTTTAGGGTTCCGTACCTCGAAAGTAAAAAACAGAACCCTTATAGGATCACTTTGTAGTCCTTCCGTCTGTCTGTCTGTCAAGATCCCTTTTCTCAGGAACGCGTGGAGTTGTGAAAAAATCAAATTTCTAAGCCAACGTAATCAAAAGATACAGCCGTTTATGCCGCAAATTTTCTACACCGGCAAGGGAATCAAAACCTACAGGGTACTTCCCGTGAACTCAGAATCTTGATATTTGATACGAAGCACTCTCTTATAGCACAGATAAAGGAAAAATTGCGAAAACCGTATTTTTTTGTAACATCATATAAAATAAATATTTTTAATAATTGACTTTTATTTATATACCTACAGGTTTGTACGGAACCCTCGGTGCGCGAGTCCGACTCGCACTTGGCCGGTTTTTTTCTAGTATTTTTCGATCAAAGTATTTTTTTGTATATTATATATTTAATATTTCCATGATTTCACCAATCAGTTTGGCTACGAGGAAATGCATGAATACGACGAATTCACATCTTCGATTAAGATAACAATACAGGGTGTCCCAGAACTCAACGTCAAACCGAAACGGGGTAAAACGAAATTTGTTAAACTACGAATTTAAAATTTGTCAATGTACTAAAGTGCCTTGGCAAGTGCCATTAAAAGTTCGCGCATTTAATGAGGATTGTAATTTAATCAGGATCGCGCAAAAATCGGGTTACTTAAGGTTTGCATTTTTGTCCAATGAACAGGTCTTACTTGTGCACACGGCCTTATTTGGATATCTTGACCATAATCATGTATACCTACCTACCTCTTAAAACGATAGTGGATACTACAGGTACCCCAAACATTATTGTTAGGTTAGGTACTTATTTGAACGTCGGAAAATAAATACAGACGGGTAAAATGACATTGTTCAAAACATCTTAAATTTAAATATCCATTGAATCTAAATCTAAAATTGTTATATCTAAGCTTAAAATTGAAATTCCGAATGATTAAATAAAATAAAAAGAAATAAAAAAATCATGTGTGCAATTCACACGTGGTAGAAGTGAAACCTTCAAAAATAATACGTACACGTAATACAAAATAGCACGGTTTTTGTGATGTCTTCTCGTAAGCTTTGTACTTCGCATGCACACACAAACACATATTAACACACGTACATAATGCTTCCTATCTCATTTTCTCCTACGTTAAATCTTATAAATTTATGTGTCTCTTTTTACTGTCGCTTTTTCGTTTCATCGACTTTCAAATCACAACGGTGCTAAAGAACTTTTGACTTCAAAATTACAAACAACAACATCAATAAATGCATACAGTTAATATACCATGTAAATCAATAATTATGATAATATCCATTTATTTAAGAAAGTAGTTTTGCACTCCTTCAAATCGTATTAACACGTTTTAAACCATCGATAGTCCTGCTATCTATCCACTATCGATCGGCAACACTAACTTGTATTTCGACATTTAGGTCTTTCGCTGTCACCTTTGAAGATAATAAGATTTTGTATATATAAGACGAAGGTTATGTAACTGTAAAATGCGGAAATAAAATATACACTCATTTGCAAAAAAAACGGGCGGTTTTGATTTTCATTTATCTTTAAAAAGATACAATACAGAAAAGGTTTTAATCGTTTGTACACGTTACTGGCCGGTTTTAAAAATGCCGTGGTTTTTTAAAAAGTACGTTCTAAATTCAAATTTTCATTTCATGCTCATTTTTACAGAAAACCCCTTTTTATCCTACATTTTTGGCGTGAAGTTCCAGAAGTTTACATCGACTTTTATAACTTTTATTCAATATTTATCGATTAATTTCATATGTATATGACTGTCAAAGCTTTATTTATTGCTGTTTGGCTGTATCAACAATGGTAGATAAAGTGGTAAAAGCTACAAAAATTATCGCGCTACTTGAAGAGGGTTGGAACCAATGCTTCGTGGCTAGGAATCTAAATGTTAGTCGCTCGACGGTCCAAAGGACCTGGCAGCGATATCAGGAGACTGGTTCCGTCGAGAGAAGGCCTGGTTCTCGAAGAAAACCATGTACCCAACCACGTGATGATCGTTTCCTTGTGAGTCGCGCATTGAGAAATCGCAAATCTTCGTATGTGGATCTTAAGAACAACCTCCAAGAAGTAAGAAATGTGCATATTAGTCTATGGACGGTCAGGAGGAGGCTTCTCGCTGCCAATATACGCAGTCACCGCCCGGCCCGCGGCCCCAAATTACTCCGTGAGCACCGAGTTCACAGGCTTAGGTTCGCTAGAAATTGTGAACATGGACTCAAGAAGATTGGAATAGGGTTTTGTTCTCTGATGAAGCCAGGATATCTCTGTTCGGTGAAGATCGACGTCGGCGAGTGCTAAGAAGACAAGAAGAACGCTTTGCAGAGGCATGTTTCGAAGAAATCACATCTTATGGTGGGGGCTCTGTTATGTTTTGGGCAGGAATAAATTCAATGGATCGTACAGAGTTAGTCTTCATTGAAAACGGCTCAATGACTGGGCATCGATACATAACGGAAGTTCTTATTCCTCATGCACAACCTGCATTTGCCGCTCTAGGTGAAGTTTCGATTTTTATGGACGACAATGCTCGCGCCCACCGATCTCGCGATATTAAAGCGTATGTGCAAGAGGTCGGCATTCGTCGTTTGGATTGGCCAGCTCGAAGTCCCGACCTCAATCCCATAGAGCATGTCTGGGACGTTCTGAAACGACGTGTGAGATCAGTACAACCGGCTCCGCAGACCATCAGAGAGCTGAAGAATGTGATTACTGCGGAGTGGGAACGCATTCCGCAAGCAAATATCCGGGATATACTCGCTTGCATGCCCAGACGAATTCAAGCTGTGATTTTAGCTAGAGGGGGTCACGCTCGATACTAAACATTTATCTGCTTTTACTTTATTAAAGAAAAACAAACAAAAAAACTTTTTTATTTTTACTTCATGAGCATATGCACTACTAGCGAACATACACTATTAGTGAGGTTTAGCATTATTTGCCATAAATTGTATCAAAATTTTATGAAATACTAACGAAAACGATTATTTTCTTATTAATTTACCAAATTGTGAGGATAAAACTACCTATAATTATCAAACAAAGCAATATTAACATTTGAAGTGGTTCATTGCTTAGGTGCCCGTTTTTTTGCAAATGAGTTTATTAGTGGACTGTAAAACTTTGTATATAAAATAACAATGTTCCAAATTCGCGGCGAACGTAAACGCGTGCGTAACTCGTTTCGCGCGTGAACAGTAACTATTTGACGAAATCAAATTACGTTATTTTAATTTCCGTTATCATTGTTCCACATTTAAATTTTCTATGATTTGAACTTTTGACATTTTACCAGTATTTTAATATTCGACGTTCAATTTTGTGTCTACCGTCTCATTTAAGGAATCTTATCATAAAAATGAAAACTTAGTTCGCAATAAACTTTTTATTTCATAATTCATAAAGAAAGATATTTACATGATTTTGGCAAAAAACATATTTATTAAAGTTACAAACATTACATTAACTTACTAGCTAAATGGAAAGAAATTAAGTTTCATTGAGATTCGGACCACACATTATGAAACTATTTCATTAATTTATATTATTTTAAGAATACTAGGTGACCCGTTAACGCGTTGCTATGCTAACGCGTTGCTATGGTAACGCGTATACAATGGAAAAAAAGCGGACAGACAAACACACAAACAACAAATTTGTGTTCTTAGATTATAGACTAGCGGCCCGTCCCGGCTTCGCACGGGTGGAAAAAATTGTTTAATTTTTTCTATTATTAAAAAAATTTCCATTAGCGCCATCTAGCGTCCGGTAGACGAACTACTTGCGGTTAACGCGTTGCTATAGTAACGCGTATACAATGGAAAGAGCGGACAGACAAACAACAAATTTGTGATCTTAGATTATAGATTAACATGAAAAACTCATGAAATATCTGCACATCAACAATAATACAAATATGCCTAGATGATGACAACTATGACAAACTTTATAAGATTAGACCACTGCTAAACCACATAAATAAATAATGTCAGACAAAAGCTAAAACTGCAAATTCTCAATCAATTGATGAGTGTACGATAAAGTTCAAAGGGCGCTCATGTTCGAAACAATATATGCCTTTGAAACCTATAAAACTTAAAAGTATGAGCCAGGGCAGATAGTGACTCAGGGTATTTGTACGAATGTCAAGTATACAGAGACAGGACTAGATTCTGAAGTCGTCAAAACATTATTTCAGACGCTTATAAATCATGGTTGGAATGGTCATGTCGCATTTTTTTTCTAGTCCAGGTCTAATACAAGAATTATATGATACTGGAATTGACATAATTGGACATGCCTTTGCTAGTAAAAAAACCTAAATCGACTGGTTATAAAGAGTATGACGCTAGAAGGCAAAAGCTGCAGAAATAGTAAGGAAATCAAAAAATTGGGAAGGGGCAATGGAAATTGAGAGTAAAAATCAATGTTTGATTTGTCGCCTGGAAGGATAATAAATTGGTAACCGTTCTTAGCAGTGAATTTTATCCTAAGAATAAAACAATCTGTAACAGAACTCAAAAGGATGCTTCTAAAGCAGAGTTTACTTGCCCACTATCAGTGAAGGAATATAGAAAACGTATGGGAATCGTAGATCGGTTTGATCATAGGACGTCTACATATGCTGTAGGCAGGGAAAGCAGCAAATGGTGGAAACGCATTTTTTACTTCCTCTTTGATGCAGCAATCACAAACGCACTCATACTATATTGCACTAACACACGAAATCACAATGAGTTGACACAAAAGGAATTTCGAATTGTTTTATCAAGAGAACTCGTGGCTAACAACACATTCCAGCAAAGATCTTTTGTTTCTTTGCCGAAATTCGCTTCCAAAAAGCGCAACTCTATTGAAAGCGAAGCGAGGCAAAAGACACGGTATGGTGTGCCTGAAGAACTCCGTTATTCTGACCTTGCTCATCATTGGCCTGAAGAATTGCCAAATAGAAGAAAATAATAAGCGATCCAAAGTTCAATGCAGCAGATGCACAGTACCTTTATGTTCAGTCCCATGCTTTAAAAATTATCACCATACTCAAGAATAAACCAAGTCATAAGTAGATGCTAAGACTGACAGTGGCTACTATATTGCCACCACTTTTTTTTTAATATAAAGACATTAAAAAAAATCTTTTTTCGCCTTAAGTTTAAGTAAAAACATGTATGTTATCACATAATAGAGTTTTATTCCAATACCCATGTCCATTTCCTGTACCAGTCAAAGGGTTAAAAAGATAAAGATCGAAAGGATGCAAAAGCAAAGATTACTTGATAGTGACATCTCGAATATTTTGTTAGAAAACGTGTTTGCTGCGGAATTTAATAACTAGCAGTCCGTCCCGGCCTCGCACGGTTGGACAAAATTCTTTAAATTTTTCTAGCATTAAATATAACATATGTTACTCAGCGTGAATGTAGCTTTCCAATGGTGGAAGAATTTTTGAAATCGGCTTAGTAGTTTTTGAGTTTATTCATTGCAAACATACAAAAATACAAATCTTTCCTCTTTATAATATTACTGTAGATTTAGTAAAAGAGACAGCATAGAATAGAAAACAACCTATGCCAAAATATACGCCAGGTTTTCGAAAGTTTTGCTTAACATTGCATTTCTACTCCCCACGTGCATATAACTATGTTGGCAGAATCTTTAATACATATTTGCCGCGTCCAAAAACCATTTACAACTGGTATTGTAATATCCATGGTTCTCCTCATTAACAGATGAAGCGTTTAAGCTTTTGAAAAGTAAAGTACAATATTCAAATAACAAACTTGTATGTTCTTTAGTAGCTGACGAAATGGGAATACGTCCACAAAATATTGAAGGTGGTCATGGAAATTATTAGAGACTTCCATGGATAAACTCTGCTCACATAACCAGAGATAATGTAATATAAACTTCTGTAATTGTGATATCTAGCTGTTTAGGCCCAAGCGCCTCTTACATCAGAATAGCGATTGAATCATGGTTCGGTCTACTCAGTTAACTACAATGGGAGTATTGTTGGTGTCGGTATGCACATCGACATATCTTCATATAACCGTTCACTCATTCTCACTAATCATCCACGCGATCGACACGTCCGCGTAATAAATTGTATCAAATTATATAAAATACAAAAATACAAGAAAAACTGAGTTTCTTTAGAAATTCCTGCATGTTCTGTCAAATACTAGCTAATATTTTGATTTTCAGCTCTTTTAATAACAAGAACACCATTAGAGGATACCAGTAAAAGAAACAGACCTAGCAAGTCTATAGAAATTCCATCTCTTGTTCAATTCAATTCACCTGGGACCAGTCGGCTTCAAGAAAACCAAAAATTGGTCGAATTGAACCTCATCAACCTACTGCTACTAAGTGATTGGAATTCATTTGCACTCCCAATTCTCCAAATAGCACATATAAAATCTTCTTTTATTTTATAAAAAACCCATCAAATAAAAGATGAATTTATAAAATGCATCAAAACAAGCCATAACTATCCTCTTCTCTCTCTTTCTTTTCTCCTGATCTATCGCTCGATCTGTCTCACTTCTTTTTCTCTGTGTTGTTGCTTGGGCGATAAGTATCTCTGGCTTAGACCCTCGGATGTAATAACATTCACTAACGAATAACCAATTCGCAAAGAATTAATGAAGCGGTTACCCCTAATCTTGAACAAATAAGAAACAAAAAAGTCATACCTAGTTATAACTCTGTATTCAGGCAGTTTTTTTTTGATAAAAATAATATTTCAACTGGTATTATCATAGGTCAATATTTATTCTCCTTTATTTTGGAAAATCCCTCAAAAATTATTAGCCATGAACGGCAACAGTGTTTGGAGAATTAAATTCAGAAATTGAAAAGTAAGAATGATTCTTACAAGGAGAAACTTAAGAAGTCGTTGAAACTATCTACAAATTCAGTATTTCAATCTGCCTTAAGGAAATTTCAGACATTGGCTGTCATTTTTAATGTTATGCAGTTTCGAGAGATAAAGAAGCCAAAAATGAGCCGAAGATTTATGAAAGTTATGGCCCTCGTTATTTATAAGATGGGACCAAGAGCTTATAGATATTTAAGTAAAATATTCTTTTTGCCATCTCCAGTAACACTTAGTCAAATGATTTCAAAAGCATCTCTCAAACTTGGAATAAATGATAATATTTTTCAACAACTTAAAATCACAGACAATGACACAAGATGACAGACTGTGTACATTGATTTTTGATGAGATTGCACTTACTTTGAGTACAATAGAAAGAGAGATAAAATATCAGATTTTGTAAACTACTCTGGCAAATCATCAAGAAAAATTGCTGATCATGCACTTGTTCATATGATCAGGGATATATTTTGTGCTGGTAGCACCCCAATTAACAATTACTTATTTCTTATTATTTTTTTTTTATATTATATCAAGTTAAATAATGATACGTTTTTATATTTAGGTGATTATAATGCATGAGGGTCTATAAAATTTTGCTAAATTCCATTCCCAATACAACACCTACTAATTTGTTAAAAAAGGGGTATTTTGTATAGATGAGTCCCAACTAACAGCTTCACTAATAGAAGAAGCTTTAAATCGAGGATCGCCTGAAATCATGCAATTTAGTCTATCCTGCGAAAGAACATCGCTCTGTGAAACTACGAATACAGTACAGTACAAAATATCACCACTTCTTTCCTACAATCTATCGATATCAACAACTTAAAATCATTACTTCTCTCCAGAAATAGTTCGTGCACTACCTACCTACCTAAGCCCCTCCTCGTAAAACAAATAACCGTGGAAGAAAAATGGGGAAAACAGCTATACATACCGATACACCCGAAAGGAATATTTTACAAAATGAAGCGAAAGCTGATAAAAAGAAAGAGCCAAGCAGGTTAAAAATAATCTCTTGGAAGATTGTAAAAAGAACACCAAAAGATTATGGGCCTAGTACCTCTAAAGCAGGGTTTCTTAACCTTTTTGCAGTCACGGACCACTTTCACAATTTAAACTATTCCACGGACCCCGGCCATAAATATTTTTGGAAATAAAAAAAGTCTTATTTATATTAATCAAAAATTCTTTTAGTGGCACTTTTATTGCACTTACTATTATGTTAATGAGAAGGTTGCTGCTGTTTGGCCTCAATGAGCACGTTAAATTGTGGGACAGTCTTCAACAAGGCAAGGTGCATGTCATCTGCGACGTTTAATCGGTTGCGACTTTTTGTTTTTATTGATACCAGAACCGAAAACCCTGCCTCGCAAAGATACGTCGTAGCAAAGGTATCAGAACAGACATAGCACGCTTGACAAGAAGAGGATAAGCTTGACTCAAAGAGCACCAAAACTTGCCAAGATCTTTTGCATGAAATTCGGCTTTCAAAACTTCTTTGGATCTCATGTCATCGTCGATACAGGGCGGAAGGCGACATCTTTTGGAACCGATTCCTTTTTTCTTGTTAGCTTTTTTTTATTATTGAAGCTACCCGACAAAGTCTCGTCGAGTTTACTACATAATTCCCTAATAAATATTATTAGACTGACTGACCTACTGCGGACCCCTGACACACATGCTACGGACCCTTAAGGGGTCCATGGACCCCACGTTAAGAAACCCTGCTCTAAAGAATCAGAAGAATGGTTTTAGATTTTGTACATGGAACCTTTAAGTGCCAAACGTCCAAACGAACATTGGGGCGCAACGTCGTACGTGTCCATCGCGGCACGACGCTCGCCCACGCCCACTCAGCAACCCAACACCGCTGCTCAGCCACCTCAAGCACCGGCTCCGGTCAAGTGCCTCACACCTATAGTGGTCGAGGCCTTGCCCAACTCGCCCGCGCACTTCAAGAAGCTGCGCGAGATCCTGGGGCACGCGCCCAACGAACGCCCCTTTGGAAGGGGCATCCGTTTCCTCCCCAAATCGACGGGGGAGTCCAGGGCCGTCCAGGCCTATCTACACAAGGCTTCAAGAACGGAACCAGCTATCAGCTGGTTCACCTTCAACCAACCCCAGTACCTGCCACTGAAGGTGGCCATCCGCGGTCTTCCCAGGGACATTGAGCCGTCCCTGATTGCAGAGGACCTGGAGCGTCGGGGGTTCGAAGTCCGCTTCGTCCGTCTTATTCGGGCCAAGCGCGGACGCCCCGAATGCATCTTCCACGCCGAGCTTGAGCACCTCAAGCGGGAAGGACAGCGGGACCTCTTCGCGACCAACGAGCTGCTCGACATGCCTGGTGTCACCATTGAGGCATGGCGCCCCCGAAAAGGGCCGGCGCAGTGCCATCGATGCCAGGCGTTCGGGCACTCGTCCCTAAACTGCTACCGGCCACAGAAGTGCGTGCGCTGCGCGGGCGACCACCCGGTTGCCGAGTGCACGCGCGACCGCACCGACCCGCCCACGTGCGCCAATTGCGCACAGGGGCACACAGCCAATGATAGGCACTGTAAAGTTCTCCTACTAGAGGCGAGACGTAGAGGTATCTCCGTCCCGCCACCCTATCCCGCAAGCGCTCCTGCCGCCGTCCCACCGGCTCGTCAACAGAGTGGCGAGGAAGAAACCCGGACCGAAGTTTGGGTTCAATGCACAATTTGCGAAATGTGGGCACTCGAGGAATGTACGGGACGAGACGCCAATTATATATGCCATAACTGCGAATCTGATTAATAATTAAAATATTAATATTATTTATTATTAAATACTGCTTGCCAGGGTCAATTGTACTGGGGTCAATTGTACCCTCATACAAATGGATAGTTTTTTATTTTTGTGATTTGAATGATTGTTAGTTAAACAATTATGTTGTTTGGGTCTAATGAATAGTTTTTTTATGTAACAGTTTACTATTTTTTGTTGTCTACTGTCTGGTAGTCTCATAGTACTCCTTGAAACGAGTATAGATATTCTTCGTGAAATATTCATGTTGCTTATCTTCGTAGCCCTCCAGAGTTCTATCGTTGGCCATGAACTCACTCCAGAGGTCATCCAATGTCCGGATCCTTTTTTCAAGGTAATCTCTAGTCTTACGGACCGAACTATCTTTGCTAAAGTTAACACCGATGCGCTCTATTACGGAAATAAGCTCGCTTTGACGTGCAAGTAGTTTATCCATGATGAGTTAAAGTTGGTGAATAATAGGTAAGGAAGAAAATGGAAAGATCTTACTTGGAGCTCGTCGATAGTTTGAGCAGTGATTACCAGCTCAACCTGCCAAACCTCTGCAATGCCTTGGAACTCACGACAGTAGGTTTTACTTGATACAGGAAACCACTTTTCACAGGTGATATAAAGATATAGTTTGATAAAAGTCAATTCACTTATTTTTCACTGTTTAACTTATTTAGTCTATGATATTCTAATTTAAGTAGTTTATGATACAAATAACTGACACTGCACCTTTCAGTTTAATTTATGATATTGTTACAAAAAATATTTTTGATAGCACAAGAAAATTGCACAATAGTCACAGTTTGAGAGTCACTAAACTGCTTACAAACGGAACGGAAAACGGAAGTCTCGATTTTTGAAAAATTTGATAAGTTTAATACGAGGTCCCGCTTTTGACCTTTCCGCGCGTTGGATCAATTGCTCGAAGGACCAAAATGTGGGGTGATTCCCACACTTATGATAAATGATAGAAAATGATATAATTGACTGATAAATGATATTATAAGATGATAAGGTAAACGACCGTCTGATATGAATGCGTGTATTGCACTGCACAATTGATACTGGTATAACAATGAGTAATTGCGAGGTAAGCAGAACGCTAAATTAACAAATTTAAATACATATTATAAATGTAGGTTTCACCGTACAGGAGAAGAATAGTTGTTTTTATTTAAGTTTATGACTGTTGTCTTTCTCGACTGATTATTTTTAAGTATTTTTATTCCTGTAAAGACTGTTATCATATCTTTCTTATAACGTAATATTAAAAACCATTAATAAAGACATTATTAAAAACACATATAACAGAGTTTTATTACCAAACATATTTTTGGTACAATTAACCTAAAGCAGGGGTCAATTGTTACACACGACACTATTCTGTCCAGATGTGGTTTCCATCCAGTTTTCGGTACCGTAGGTTTTATTTAAATACATATATTAGCAGCTTAAGAGTTTAGGTAGTGAAATTTAAATGCAGAATAATATTTATTTCAGATTTGTTGCTATCAACCAATGTTTCAAATATGGTACTATTGGCCCCAGTCTACCCTAGATATGTTATTTGAACCAATCATATCATTATTTAAAGGTGCTTGAGAGATATGAAGTTAGTGATTTATTTTTTAACCTATTTAAAAAAATGCTTATTTCATTAAATTTCAGGTATTTGGTACGTCTGGGGCCACCTACGTGAGAAGCAGAGTTGGCGAAGAATACATGCCGTGCGTGGTGACTATTGTAAAACACGGCGGAGGCAGTATTATGCTGTGGGGCTGCATCTCGGCATCAGAAATTGGATAAAAGGCCGAATGGACTCGAAAAAATTATTGAGTTGATTACTTGGAACCGTCTTTGAACATGGTGTTTGATAATGCCCCAGGCCATAAATCAAGAGACACCATGAGTTGGTTTGAGAAAAATGGCATAGAACTTAAGTTAGCCCCCTCAGTCGCCATCTCAATCCAATAGAGCATTTGTGGTCGAACAAAGAACATTAAAGAAATTTTAAAGAATTGCCTCATACGGGAGTGGAATGCCATAACTCATGAAGAGTGTAACATGTGAATTTCTTCATTAAGAAAAAGAATTAAGGCAGCAATTAAAGCAAAAGGCTTTAATCTATAATCTATAATCACAGTGGTTTGTGTGTTTGTCTGTCCGCACTTTTTCCCGCTCTTTTTCCATTGTATCAATAACATTACCATAGCATCGCGTTAACCGCAAGTAGTTCGCCTACCGGACGCTAGATGGCGCTAACGGAAAAATATTTATAAAATTTAAAGAATTTTGTCCACCCGTGCGAAGCCGGGACGGGCCGCTAGTCTATACTAATATTATAAAGCTGAAGAGATTGTTTGCTTGCACGCGCTAATCTCAGGAACTACTGGTCCGTTTTGAAGTTTTTTCAGTTTTAGATAGCCTATTTATCGAAGAAGGCTATAAGCTATATATATAAATTTAACATATTATACATGAGCCACAGAAACGCGTGGCCGGTAACCAAATATTAATATACAATCATCAATAAATGTGTTTTAAAAACATGGTATTTTTTCCCAATTCCAAGCTCAAATATTTTTTAAGTTATTTGTAATTTTAAAAGGTGGCAAATACTTTTAGCCAAGGCTGTATATATTATATATGTATATCTATCCGTTACCCTAGTATCCATGACACAAGCCTTACAGTGCTTACTTTGGGCTAGACTGATTGGTGTGAATGTTAGAAATATTATTATTATTACCACTGACCAGTATACTGATGTACTTTACATAACAATCTTTATTTATCTATCAAAATCTATATTTCATTTATTTAAATCGTCACAATTATAAATATCAAAGTAATGTATAATACAGAAAACCTTAAATAAATCTAAGTGCATGCCGATACATAATTTCAACGTACAACATTATATAGAAACGACAACAACTATACACCTACATGTTCAAAAATATATCGTTCAAAATTTCACAAAAATAAAGTTTGTATTTTTTGTTTTTTTTTTACAATGAACGGAACTACATGCTCATATGAAACAATAATCTTACCTAGATCTGCAAATTTTCTAAATCTTCCCAATATTAAAGTTAAACTTAACAATTCACAAAACACTCAATGCACTTTCACTTTTTTATTAACACGTGGCGATTCCTCACTTAAAGTGACTTCTTCTAAATCTCTCTTCAAGCTTCTTCTTTTGACATTGCCGTCTACATTCTCTTTGCCTTTACTTTTCTTGCCGACTCCCTTCCCTTTAGAATTCTGAGAGTAATATTCCTCCATTTTGTGGCTATCTTCTCCGGTCAACGGTTCCAGCTCAATCGTTTCATCGAGTGCATTATTGGTGGGACGGTCTTCTCCATCTTCATCATCAGATTCTATTACGTTTCTTTTTGGTTTAGATTTGGAACTGCCAGCTGTGAACGTACGGATTGATGAATAAATAATAACATATTTTAAATAGACACATACCATTTTTTTTGTTGCAAACTACACAGAGCTCTTATTACAGATAGAATATTTGTTTTTTTTGGTGAACAGTGGGGATGACCACGTTTTGACCCTACCTTCGAATTTATAATTTTTTTTTTTTTTTTATATATTTTATGCATTTTCAATGCGATCTTATAAGATAAATTATTATAATAGAAAAATACTAGAAAAAATCGACTCGGGTCACAAGTGAATCTCAGGCGGGAATCGAACCCGCAACCTTTGGAAATCCGGTCCAATGCTCTCCCAATTGAGCTACCGAGCCTTGCGAACACTCGTCGAAATTTTCTAGTACATTCCCGATTTTACGCTGTAGGCCAGCGTTGTTTCATCAATGAGAGGAAACATCCTCTCGTATTCGAAAGAAACATTTTTACAAATGTTTGGCAATCGATTAAGATGAAACAGCCATGTTAGATTTATAATTTTTTTTTTTTTATATATTTTATGCATTTTCAATGCGATCTTATAAGATAAATTATTATAATAGAAAAATACTAGAAAAAATCGACTCGGGTCACAAGTGAATCTCAGGCGGGAATCGAACCCGCAACCTTTGGAAATCCGGTCCAATGCTCTCCCAATTGAGCTACCGAGCCTTGCGAACACTCGTCGAAATTTTCTAGTACATTCCCGATTTTACGCTGTAGGCCAGCGTTGTTTCATCAATGAGAGGAAACATCCTCTCGTATTCGAAAGAAACATTTTTACAAATGTTTGGCAATCGATTAAGATGAAACAGCCATGTTAGATTTATAATTTTTTTTTTTTTATATATTTTATGCATTTTCAATGCGATCTTATAAGATAAATTATTATAATAGAAAAATACTAGAAAAAATCGACTCGGGTCACAAGTGAATCTCAGGCGGGAATCGAACCCGCAACCTTTGGAAATCCGGTCCAATGCTCTCCCAATTGAGCTACCGAGCCTTGCGAACACTCGTCGAAATTTTCTAGTACATTCCCGATTTTACGCTGTAGGCCAGCGTTGTTTCATCAATGAGAGGAAACATCCTCTCGTATTCGAAAGAAACATTTTTACAAATGTTTGGCAATCGATTAAGATGAAACAGCCATGTTAGATTTATAATTTTTTTTTTTATATATTTTATGCATTTTCAATGCGATCTTATAAGATAAATTATTATAATAGAAAAATACTAGAAAAAATCGACTCGGGTCACAAGTGAATCTCAGGCGGGAATCGAACCCGCAACCTTTGGAAATCCGGTCCAATGCTCTCCCAATTGAGCTACCGAGCCTTGCGAACACTCGTCGAAATTTTCTAGTACATTCCCGATTTTACGCTGTAGGCCAGCGTTGTTTCATCAATGAGAGGAAACATCCTCTCGTATTCGAAAGAAACATTTTTACAAATGTTTGGCAATCGATTAAGATGAAACAGCCATGTTAGATTTATAATTTGTTTTTTTTTTTTTTATATATTTTATGCATTTTCAATGCGATCTTATAAGATAAATTATTATAATAGAAAAAGTGTGAAATGTTTCTAGTATTTTTCTATTATAATAATTTATCTTATAAGATCGCATTGAAAATGCATAAAATATATAAAAAAAAAAAAAACAAATTATAAATCTAACATGGCTGTTTCATCTTAATCGATTGCCAAACATTTGTAAAAATGTTTCTTTCGAATACGAGAGGATGTTTCCTCTCATTGATGAAACAACGCTGGCCTACAGCGTAAAATCGGGAATGTACTAGAAAATTTCGACGAGTGTTCGCAAGGCTCGGTAGCTCAATTGGGAGAGCATTGGACCGGATTTCCAAAGGTTGCGGGTTCGATTCCCGCCTGAGATTCACTTGTGACCCGAGTCGATTTTTTCTAGTATTTTTCTATTATAATAATTTATCTTATAAGATCGCATTGAAAATGCATAAAATATATAAAAAAAAAAAAATTATAAATCTAACATGGCTGTTTCATCTTAATCGATTGCCAAACATTTGTAAAAATGTTTCTTTCGAATACGAGAGGATGTTTCCTCTCATTGATGAAACAACGCTGGCCTACAGCGTAAAATCGGGAATGTACTAGAAAATTTCGACGAGTGTTCGCAAGGCTCGGTAGCTCAATTGGGAGAGCATTGGACCGGATTTCCAAAGGTTGCGGGTTCGATTCCCGCCTGAGATTCACTTGTGACCCGAGTCGATTTTTTCTAGTATTTTTCTATTATAATAATTTATCCTACCTTCGAAGCCAAATCGTCCCAAGGGGTAGATGTTTTCTGAAAACTATGGTAGGTAGGTAGGTAGGTGTAGGTAGGTTTGTTATTGTAGTATCAATTGATTGTCAAAAGATTATTATAAAGTATAACATATGATTGATTCAGTTATAATATAATATTACGACCATTTTAAATATGGCGTCGTTTTCTGCCCTCAACGCGCTGGCCAGTATAATGCGGAACAAATCAACACCACAGCGTCGATTAATAACGTCATTACGACGACGACCGTTTGGTGTGACGGTAGGGATCTTGCCTTTCGCACCGACGGTCCTGTGTTCAACGGTCTGGCAGATGTTTGTAATAGCATTTTGTACCTGAGTCATGGGTGTTTATACATATTTCTATGAATATATATGTATGTCTATCTGTTACCCTAGTATCCATATCACAAGCCTTACTTTGGGTTAGGCTAATTGGTGTGAATGTAAGAAATGTTTATTTATTTTTAATAATACAACATATTAGTATATTAAGAAAACATTATGAAATTAATTGGAGCGGAGCGAGCGAAGCACCCATAGATCATCTTCAATGGCGCAATGTCTGTTACGCCATAACTCCCCGATTTCTTAACCGATTTTAATATTTTTTGTGTGGAATCGAATTAACAGGTTTACGACCAGATTGTGATTTTGAAATTCGCAAAAATTCCCATCGAAACAAAAAAAAATTTTTTTTTTAGGTATTACGCTCAGCTCCAGTGTTAGCGTAGCTTTATGCTTAGCGACTGCATCGCCTAGTTTTACTATGAAATTTAAATTGATTCTCATGGTTTTTTTTATACAATTACTTAGCATATTATACATTGAGAGAACACTTCAGTAACTGACATTTGACATTAGAAATGTATTAATTTTTGGTTACTGCATTTTATATTGTTATGCAAGCGGGCAGATGAGTGAAAGGCATGGATTCTTGTAAAGTTGTAACACACTGGTTTATTACAAGAACGACAGCAATGACAATGCAGAGAACACGGGGGTACAGGATGCAGCCTCACACATGTATATAAAACAATTTAGTTAGATATTAGAGTTATCACTTAAATATTAGCATGCTATGTATGGTTAAACAGGTTAATAAAAACCCAATTTTTTTCAAAGAAACATTGTTTTTTTATATATTTAATGCATTTTCAATGCGATCTTATAAGATAAATTATTATAATAGAAAAATACTAGAAAAAATCAACTCGGGTCACAAGTGTATTCTCAGGTGGGACCCGTGTCGATTTTTTCTAATATTTTTCTATTACAATAATTTATCTTATAAGATCGCATTGAAAATGCATAAAATAAATAAAAATTATAAAAACTAAAATGGCTGTTTCATCTTAATCGATTGACCAAACCTTTGTAAAAATGTTTCTTTCGAATACGAGAGGATGTTCCTCTCATTGATGAAACAACGCTGGCCTACAGCGTAAAAATAAGAAAGGTACTAGAAAATTTCGATGAGTGTTCACAAGGCTCGGTAGCTCAATTGGGAGAGCATATTGTTTTGTAATATAATCTCATTATACTTACAAGCTTTCATAAAAGATAATTGCAAATAAATTAAGTGACCCGATTTGGACAACTCGTCTTACCTTCAGCTTTATCACTGCTCTCTCCATCCGATTCACTTCCTTTATCTCTACATATAAAGAAGTTGGTGATCGGCTTTTGCCACTTGGGTGTTTCACGTGGGCACACTGGGTTTCCACCACCACTACTTCCCCGAGCAGACTTCTCTGATGCACCTAAAACATATAGTTATTCATTTATTTGAGGACAACCAACAATGTCATTTACTTTTACACAATTTCAGCTAAAGTTATATAGAGGATACAATCTTAAGTGATTATTAATGAAAGGCTATCATGGCATGTTTAAATTACATTCAAATTATGGACTGAGCTGAACATGCAAACTAAAAACAATTTTCCCATATTATTTATTTATTTTATTTATTTAAACTTTGTTGCACACAAAATATGTACAAATGGCGGACTTAATGCCATATGATGCAAGTGTAAACATAGAAAAAGGAAAAAATAAAAAATGTGCTTCAAAACCCATTAACCATAATAAGTGAGAAACGATAACAATTTTAATTAAATTTAATTTAAATTAAAGTTTACACAAGGATATAGCAAGGCTTAATGACACTTATAGTAGTTAAATTACAGTGGATTTCATTCGTAACAAATTCTTGATTTTAGCGACATTATTCTTAAGTTCCTTAAATTTAGAGTCTACTTTCAGAAGAAAATAATGTACTATAACATTTTCAGATACAACCCTGATTTCCAGTAAAGCAACTAGATTTGATAAACCATTTGTCACAAGTTCGTAGATACCCAAACAGATGTTGCAACTTAGTCTATACATAAAGACCGTGGCTATCAAAAAGTAGTTTATAAATAGTCAGGGAGGTAATGTTAAATTTAAGCATGCCGTAGATATTCAGTGCTCATAGGACCTATCAGACGTACATTCACTGTTAAAGAAAAAGAAATTGAGAGTGAGTTCGAAATTGAGTTTGTATATAGTGATTCCTGGAAATAGCAATGGAATTATAGTGGTCTCTTCATAGTCATTATAAACAATTTACCCTGTTTTAAATAAATCTATACCTACTTATATGAACTAGATAAAATGTTTATGCCTGTACTTTATCATAATCATCTCAGCGCAAAATGGGAAAATCAAACAACACTACTGCCCTTTTTATATGCTACGAGAGATGTACAACAATTACTTGCAGTTCCATTAATATCTTTTTACAACCCACTTTAGTGTGAACCCCTTTCTATTCCAGTCTGCCGAATACCACACAGCTATTTTACTAAACTGCACTTGTAACCACTATACACCAGGCACTCTCCAGTTCCATATTTAACACGTTAAAGACTGCATGCCCACCGACGTCACTCCGCAACAACATTACCTGCCCGCATGCTCACGGGTGGGCACACAACATGTTTTACCTGGGGACTGCTTGTACACCGGTGGGCATGATTTAAATTCAATTTTATTTCGCCAGCCCCTCAAAGAGATAATGCATATAGCGGACTTAGTTAATTTGACATAGCCTCATTTTAAAATGTTTTTTTTTAATCAATAATCAAAATCAAGATTTTTCGACGTATTAAAGAAAATTTTGAGTTTTAGTAACAATCTCAAGGTTCTATCTCCTAAATCAAGGCTCTATCATCAGACCAGTTCAGTAATATCATATCACTTGTCTCTTTTAACTCGTACATTGGCAGAATCGTCACATAATGCAACACAGCCTTATACTCCGAAATTGAATTGAATTTATATTGTTATTTAAGTTAGATATACATGGCATGTTTTGCATATAAAAGAACTGGAAATGGGCAAAATGGCTTGATAGATTTTATCACATAGTTTGTTATCAACAGGTAGATGTAATAAAAATATGTTAGTTTTATAATTTTCATATATTTTATGCATTTTCAATGCGATCTTATAAGATAAATTAGAATTCTCAGGTGAGAATCAAACCCGCAACCTTTGGAAATCCGGTCCAATGCTCTCCCAATTGAGCTACCGAGCCCGTCGAAATTTTTCTAGTACCTTCCGGATTTTACGCTGTAGGCCAGTGTTGTTTCAACAATGAGAGGAACATCCTCTCGTATTCAAAAGAAACATTTTTGGTTTGTCGAATGTTTGGTCAATCGATTAAGATGAAATAGCAATTCTAGTTTTATATATTTTATGCATTTTCAATGCGATCTTATAAGATAAATATTTATAGATAAGTATTTTTCTATTATAGTAATTTAAAAATATGTTAATTATAGAATAGAACAAAGAATGATCAAGCATGTAGAATATAAGATGATAGGGAAAAAAAAGAAATAAAATCTATTTTCTAAAAACAGATTCTGTCTATTAATCCAGTCATAGACATTATTTTGGTGCATATCAGGAATGTATATTTGTTTATATTTTGTTTAGTATTGTATTATTGTTCTAATATGTACCATGTAGCCTGTACTTATATAAATAAAATAAATTAATAAACCAAACTGATTTGACGGATTATAAAAATAAAATTACATTATCCAGTTTAATCACCTTTTGCAGGTATTTTGAAAAAAAACAATAAAAACTATATCTGTAGCCTTTAATGCTAAGAACAAAAATATAAAATATGTTATCACTACATAGTATAAAACAAAGTCGCTTTCTCTGTCCCTATATCCCTATGTATGCTTAAATCTTTAAAACTACGCAACGGATTTTGATGCGGTTTTTTTTAATAGATAGAGTAATTCAAGAGGAAGGTTTATATGTATAATATGTGCATAATATAGTAGAGCATTGCATCCGTGCGAAGCCGGGGCGGGTCGCTAGTTAATAATAAATTGGAACCTTTGTTACTCTATAGAATAGACAATACGAAATGAGAATGTTTTCAAATTGCAAAGCCACTACAAAGCATTGCAGTATTCGTCCATAAGGTATGAACAAACTATTTGTTTATTTTATTATTTAAAAGCTAATGTGTTCCTTACCTGAGGAAGCATTAATGTTGGCGGGTGGGGCAACGCTACAACGGGCTTTACTACTCTTGCCAGAAGAAACTGAAAAGGAAATAAACCTTTGGTTGCAAAAAACAGCATAACCAAGTTAACAATTAAAATTTACTATTATCTTGAATTATTACATTTAATTACTAAGTATTCACTTTGTAAGTATTGTATGCACGGAATCTCTCAAAACAATAAATATAAACTTCCAGACAACACGAATTATTTTAGAGAAGAATTAAGTGTTCAATAAGATCTCTTAACATATTACTTACTTTTGGCACCAACAGAAGCTTTCGTACGAGCCATTTTGTAAAATTTATTTTCATAAGTATTCCAATATATTCAAGAAAGTTTAGTAAACATTTACTCTAGAAAAATAGTATTTATCCCACATTACCTACGATTTCCGATGATTGGATGACACATGACACTTAATAGATTTGGCGCCAAAAAATAGGGATGCTCGATGATTATCAATCGATGTTGATACAAATTGATGTTGCTTTAAGCCAAGAAATAATAATAATATAATAGTAGTAATCGGCGATTATAATATATAATAAAACTAGTTGACCCAGCCACGCGTTGCTGTGCCGCCTGCAGCGTCATCTGCCGGACTGATTTGTGAATCTAAACCATTCTCAGATCCCCTTGAACACACACAAAAAATTTCATTCAAATCGGTTCAGCCGTTTAGGAGGAGTTCAGTGACATACACACTCACAGAAGAATTATATATATAAAGATTGATACCATACCACTAATGGGTGAAATAAACTTCAGATTAGAATAAAACCGTGATCACAACTTCTGTAAAGGAGTCGAAACGTCAGGATTAAATATAAAATAAAACATGCGCAAAAATCCGTAAAAAAAGTGTATAAAAAGTTTTATTTTGGCTACGTATTCTTATTCTTGGGGGATAGTAGAGGATAAAAATCTCATATAGCAATATTAACTTCTCTTCAATTATTTATTTTGTTTAATGATGATGATGAATAATACTGAGCCGATTGATGAATTAATAATTTGTTTCGCCAGTTCTGTTCGAAACTAAACATCCTCATTTCGGTCAGGGGACTGACCTCCATCTTATATCTTATCTTTATAAAATGTATTTACACTGATGAAAGGGCAATTTTTTTCGGTTAAAGTAGTTTTATTTTTATGCGTGAACAGCGCGAAAGTGTAAGAACTAAATATATTATAACTTCTTTACTTTAAACAAAGTCTATCGTATAAGGCTGCCATATTGTGGAAAAATTAGTAAACTCATGAAATTTTCAATTAATTATAAATTATGCACTCCTTACCAAAATGAAAAGAGCAGAGAATGTAAATACATAGAACACGCTCCTAGCACAGCATTAACGAGTACCGTCATTTCAGTAAGTTTGATTTTCATATTTAAAATTTATATTCGAGCGTATATTTGTTGTATGCAAGTAATTTTGAAGTGTTCAAGAACATACACGAGTATTGGCATGGGAAATAAAACAGCTGGTGGGAGGCGCACTATTAATATAAAAACTATGGAAAGAGTTTATTATTATTTGGTATTATTTATTCATCATCCATGATTAAACAATTAGCTCTCATTCTTATTCACCACAATCTAAAAGAGAAATTATTTAAGATCAAACTGTAAGTATTTTGTATTCTTTGCCTTTTTTATGGGAAACCTGACAAAAAACAAGGGAATTTTTGGGGGGAGAGGGAAGCGTTTCTTTGGTGGTCTTGTTGAAATTTATATTTTGGGATATATTAGTGCGTAATATTAGTAGATTCTTAATAACTAATTGTTTGTGGGTATGCAAGAGTGTTAGCAAGTAAAACAAAGTAGCGGAAGTTGTCTTTTCGTGCTCTCTCAAGAAGTCCACGGGTAGGTTTCAGTAAAACCCCTTTACTGAAACCTAGGAAAAGGGAAATTTACTATTCATTCATTGATCATCTAATATTCATAGATGGGCTATCATCATCAAAAAAAACTAAAGACTACATTGTATGGGCTTTGTACCCTTTGCCTTCTCTTTGAGAAAACAAAAAAAAAACCTTTTTATAGTAACAGTTTTTTTTAGGTACCTAATTATCGTCACTAAAGAAGCCATTAACCAAAGGAAGAAAAAGAAGGTTCTTCTCCGTTTAATTTAATAAGTTAAGCAATGCAAGTCTATTTTCTTGCATAAAAATATTTTTTTACCAATCTCGTGAGTGCCATCCACATTGAAAGTGAGTGTAACTTTGTGGTATTTTTCTATAACCTCCAAGCATAACGGTCCGATTGTATCTTTCGAATTTATTATAAAGAAAAAGCCTTTGTGAAAGTAATCACGTTATCGTTAGTATAGCTAGTATTCACTTGTGATATTTACCATTAAAATTTGACTACGCGAAACGTTAACGAACAGTGAAACTTATAGCTACTGACCCAAAAAAGCCTCGTAAGCAAGTTTCATAACATTGTTGTTTGAAACATTTTTGCATGTATTATTGTACATTAATTTCTATTTAAATTAGATTAGTTTTTAAATCTTAAGTGAATATTAATTTCCACAGATCATACAAGAATAATTTTATATGTTTTTGTTGTTTCATTATAACATTTTTAAATAATGAGGTAGTCTAAAAATGTTTACCTCAAATGGGTTTGAATCCACACCTTTCCGTCGAATATACCTGCATCTCCATACAAAAAATTCTCAAAACATATCTTTAACTTAAATATTCTTTAATATAATCTATTTATGATAACTGTGTTAAGTAGTAACTGTATCGGTATTAAATCCTAATTTAACGCCTTAACTGTATTGTATTTTTCCAGTTCTTTTTTCTCTATGTTTGATTAATTGTATTGCTAATTAATTTTTCCTTTGCTAAAACACAAGCGGTAGCTTGTAATAAAATCAGCACTTATGCATGTATGAATTCGCTATGTTTTTATTATTGTATATGGTGTATTTTTTGTGTTATCCTAAATAAAAAAATATTACTGGTACAATTTTATTATGCAGATGATTATAGTCAGGCACATCTGATATTTAGCCAAAAGTTGGCTTATACTCATTGTTAATTTATATGAGGAACACCAACAGTATAATTTACATAACACTTAGTTTTATGTATCAAATCAAGTATTGTTCTTGTACAGTGAAACCTGGTTAATCGGTATCTCAAGGGACCAAGGATTTTGTACCATTTAAAGATGTTCTCACATAGGTTGAAAATTAGACTTGTCTCATTTACAGAGGCCCAGCTTAAGTTTGGACAATTTGTACACTTGTAATTCCCTTAATTGTAAGTCAAAACCTGAGATAGTGCTGACAAACAAAATAGGTGCGAAAGAAATTCAAATGTTTGCAAACAAACGTGTCGAAACCTGTCCTAACCTGATAAAATGTCTCACTTATACAGGGTATTGAGCTACAGAGTCCCGATTATAGAGGTAAACATCAATAAAACCCTATAAATCATATCTCATATAACCAGGTTTTAAAAGTCCCATTAACAGAGGTAATTTGATGAAAAAGTGATGGGACCTCATTGGAATTCTCAATAATAGAAGTTTCTCACTTATCCAGGTCCCACTGTATATAAGCCAATTATTAATGTGTGTATAGGTATACACACACATTAATAATAATAATATTTCTTACTCTGCATAGAGCAAATCTTTGCATAGAGTATTCTGAGAACATCAATGAACAAAAAACCTTTATTACTTTGACAAGTCCTAACCAAAATTTAATGGGACACATTTTTTTAAAATTTTTATGATTTTTACCAAAAGGTCCTTGGAAGTCCCGGAGGGGCCACACTTTTGTATGATGAATTTTGTAACTGAACATTTGAACCAGAAACATGGATAGGGTAACAGCGCCAGTGGTCACCCAGGTACCAGTATTCAGCCTTTTACATTGTTTATTGGCCATAAATATTGCTATAATCAAAATAAACAAATCATTTGCACTTAAATAAACGCTCTGATTCCTCATTGGTTAATGAGTCACACGACAGGAGCGGCAGGGGATCAGGGGGTAGAAATAAAGTCGTTCATATCGTTGCTGTCCAACGACAAGAGCAATAGTGTCAAGTCCAATAAATCTAATCATGTTGTATGTTTCATTATCCGACATATGCTGTAGAAATGGCAACTGTTCAAACTTCAAAAAGTTATTATGAGGCTGACCACTGGTGCCTTTACTCTACTTATACATACTTCCACAAATATTACTTCTTTATGTTTATCAATTACTCAAATATCCATAACATACCTAATAATGCTTGCTTTGGGCTAGGTTGCTTGTTGCGAACGTATGGATAATTATTGTTATTAATTCTACATGAATATCCTAGTTTTCTGAAATACCCATTTAATTAGAGAAACTGCTAGGTGTGAAACACAGATCACACTGGTCACAGGTGTGCGACCCGTTAAGGCAAAGCAATATGATCAATTTTATTGACAAATCCACAATAATAAGGCATTTTGTAACAAAATAGTCTAAAACAAGACTGTACTTATTTTATCCAAAGTAATGAAATAATCGCAATTCTCCTAACCTATTTCACTTAACCCAAGGTCTTGGAAATAAATTTTTAGGTAATATTTTAATACATCTAAAAATAATTATACTAGATTTAAAAAATCTAGTATAATTATTTTATTCTTTTTAATTATTAACTCAACGAAGTAACCATGTGTTACGCAACAATCGGATAAGCCCCATACAAAAGTGAAAGTTGCCGAAAGTGGACCTGAAAGTGCATCTGGAAAGTTGAAAGTTGCTTTAGAGTGCATTGTCATCGGGTTCTGAACTATCCTGAAAGTTTCAGCTTTCTAGCTTATCGGAAAGTGCCTCAAATTTAAGTTGCAAGATTTTGCCCGGACAGACAAACAAATAAGAAAAGTGAGATAAGAAAAAAAAACGTGGTAACGTGGTAAAAAAAAATTAATTAGGTGATACTTTGTTTCAAGTTTTTTTTTTTAAATTTAATGGGAGTCTTGATATACCTTTAACTGTATAGTTTTGTAGCTGTGGAATGAAACAAATTTTATGATAGAAGGACCTCTACATCGGCAGATATGGCTAAATAAATAAATAAACCCACTGGAACTCTTAATAAAAATAATTAAAAAGGTCGCCATTTTAAAACAGTAGAGGTAGAATGCCTTATTGTGGATTTGTTGATAAGATTAATCATATTGTACCTTAGTGCGTCCGTCATCGGTGACGAGACAAACTGTATTGTCACGGTTTGGTGTCTGTATTTGACTTAGTTATCTTTTTTTGCTTATTTTTACATATTTTGGTTTCCCTTGTATATATTTTTTATTGATTTTTTATTCCGTTATTAAATAACTTAAATGAAGATTACAATTTTACTAAAAATTTATTCTTAATAATTTCAGAGGCCAAGAGGCCATCCTCCAAGATGGCCGATGACATTGATATTGAGGAGCATGACATCTTAAGCAACCCTCATATAGCAGATATGTATCTGCAATATCCAAGTATCAAGACTGAACCAGTAGAATATGAAGGTAACTTTATTTTAATCTGATGACCGACTTCCCGGGTCGCCTGCCTTTCGCACCGACGGTACCGGGTTCAAATCCCGGAAGGGGCAAATGTTTGTATGATGAATACGAGCATTTGTACCATGACTCATGGGTGTTTTTATATATTTCTATGAATATTACATATCTATGTATCAAATATGTATGTCTATCCGTTACCCTAGTATCCATAACACAAGCCTTACAGTGCTTACTTTGGGCTAGGCTAATTGGTGTGAATGTAAGATACATTTATTATATAAACTCTGAGAGAAGCTTACTGCTCTCCTCGTCTTGGGGAGATACAATTTTGAGACTTCTTAGCAATCTGTAGATGATGATTGTATTATAATAAATTAATTCAATAGATTTTTTTCTTAAAAAATCAATTCGGATCACAAGTTGTTCTCAGGCACGATACAAACCCACAACCTTTGAATGCTTTCCTAATTGAGGTACCGAGCCTTGTGAACACTTGTCAAAATTTTCTAGTATGTTTCTACTTTGTACCCTGTAGGCCAGCATTGTCTTATCAATTAGAGGAACATGTCGTATATGAAAGAAACACTTTTACAAATGTATGGCCTAAGACGGATAAAAATAATTAAGGCAAAACTGGCCAAGTGCGAGAGGACCGCCCGCACAAATGGTTCCGTACAAACTTTTAGTTAAGAAAATTATAAGTACTATAAAATTATTACTTTTATTCTATGAATATATCAAGCGTCTACCTATTGCCGTTAACAATATCTTGCAAAAAATTCACATTTGTTATAGGGGAGCCCTCTTCAATATTTATTTTATTCTGTTGTTTAGTATTTGGTGTTATAGCGGCAACAGAAATACATCTGTGAAAATTTCAACTGTCTAACTATCACGGTTAATGAGATACAGCCTGGTGACAGACGGACGGACAGCGGAGTGTTAGTAATAGGGTCCCATTTTACCCTTTATGTACGGAAGCCTGAAAATCAGATTGTATTTTATTCTTCTACACAAAAAATATTGTTTTTAATTTAATTTTTTGCTTTTACTTTCACAATGCAATATTTCTATAAGATATAAAATACGTGCTTAAAAAACGACTACGCCTCCGAGCCCCCAGGTAGGATTCGCACCCACGACCTTTCGCAATCCGGGCGAGTGCTCTGACCGCTGAGCTACCGAGACGCTGGCTTCTGACGCACTCAGCTCTCACGCTCTAATCTAACCTAAGAGCTCACAAAAAATATTATTTGAAAGTCAGAATTGGAAATTTTGATTCTGCGGTATTATGATTGCTCTTGCATTTTGCAAGGACTTACCTAGTACTATAACAACTGTGTCTAACCAAAGCTACCAGCTTTGTCTCAAATTTTTGTTTTGTTTAAAGAAAAAACTATCCTTAAACATTCAACATTGATCGAATAATAGAATATTATACTATTTATATGCTTAGAATATGGGGCCATTCATTTATTACGTAAGACGATTTAGGGGGGGAGGGGGGTCAACCATGTCTTATTTTTTCTTACAAAGAGGTGGGAGGGAGTCTGTATAGCTCTTACGTAAGATCATAAAAATGCGCAGAGTTAAAATTATACATTGAAAAAGCGCGGGCAACCGCATAATAACAAGATGCACGAAAAAGGCAGCGCACCTTCACAAAAATCTTAATGGCCGTATTTCAAATATTGAAAAAAAAGCTTACGTAATAAATATCAAACAGGGGGGGGGGGTCGGCCTATTCTTATTTTTTCTTATAATAGGGGAGGAGGGGGCCAAAAACTAGCGAAAATAGTCTTATGTAATAAATGAATGGCGCCTATGGTATATAAAGTTCTTACATATATAATACTAGCTCATAGTAGAAGTTGAAATACGTATGTGAATTTCGACGCGTCTGCTAGTCTTAGTAACTCAGCAGTCGGAGCACTCGCCGGGATAGCGAAAGGTCGTGGGTTCGAATACTAACTCGGGGACGTAGCTGTTTTTTTTTTACATGTAAATTTTATAGAAATATGGAATATGAAAAAAAATATTATAATAATAAATAATTATAATAATTATTACATTCACACCAATTAGCGTAGTCCAAATTAAGATGAATACAAACATCTGTAAGGCTTGTGTTACGGATACTAGGTTAACAGATAGACATACATATATAATACTAAGATATGTAATATTAATAGAAATACCCATGACTCAGGTACAAATGCTCGTATTCATCACATAAATTTTGATCCCAAAATTGAATAGCGATTTGGAGATCGGTTTTATTTATTTAGCCTTATTGCCAACTTAATTTTTATCAAAAGTAACTTAAACATTATTCCGTTTGGTGCAACGGTGGCGATCCTGCCTTTCGCACCGGCGGTCCTAGGTTCGAGTTTGTGTAATGAATACAAGCATTTATACCAGAGTCAGATGGTATTTATATATATTTCTATAAATATTACATATCTATGTATCTAGTCTGTGTTAGTCTATCCATTACTCTAGCATCCACAACACTAGCCTTACAGATGTTTGTATTCATTATACAATCGACTGTCGGTGCGGAAAGTAGTATCGCTAACGGTCGTCAACATTGTCATTTGATATTATTTTAATAATTAAGTCTTCGCTTTAATAACTTAACAATGTTTGTAACAGCATTATGTTATGATGCAAAAAAATATTGACTGAAAATATTAATATTGAGTAAAATATATTTTTGTCATAGACAATTACAACGAATACAGCGGCGTCGTCTACGATGAAAATTGCCAAGTGAAAGAAGAACCTCTGGATTGTGATACTCACCAGCCCACTGATCTGCCAATCGAATTCAGCGAAAGGGAACCCACTCCCATCCGAAAGGCAGATAAATTTCATGGCAATAGAATAATTCTGGGCAGGATACCATTTTCAAGACCGTGCCCAAAAAGTAGAAAACTCAGAGCTCTGTTCGTTTCACTTGAAGACTGGGGTGAAAGACTCAACAGTAGCCCTTGTTACTGTAAAGAATGCAAGACTCTCTTCGCAACTAGAAATGCAATTGATGCACATAATATGACTGCACATTCGTTCCTTGTCCCAGTCGAAAGCCCTCCTGAGAGAGAGGAAGAACCTACCCAACCTAATTACAGGTTCTGCAATCATTGCAACACATATTTCGAAGAAGACAACCTGTTAATACAACATCTCTACGATTTAATTCAAGCTAAGCAGAAAAGCAAAGATGCTTTACCCCCACAAATTAAACAGAGCCAATGCACTAGCGATGACAGAGTTCAAGCTGAAAATACACCGGGTGTTTTTCTACGCTGCCAAATGTGTAACTGTTATTTCAAATCTAATAATGAATTTATAAAACACTGTACCAGAACGCATGGCATGTGTCAATATACCAGGGTGTCATTAAATGGTAAATTCGCTTGCAAATTTTGTGGCACCGTATTAAAAACATCAGGGTCTCACAATAAACACATAAGGGATTTTCATGAGAACGAGGGTACAACGAAAAATGTACAAATACAAAAGAAAGTGATCGTTAGTAAAGCGAAGAATATGCATAATGTAAGTAACAGATATAAATGTGTGCAGTGTCATTTGCAATTCAAAAACATTAACTTAGCTAAAGTGCATCAACGTAATGTGCATGGGAATTGCAATAAAATAGTGGTCTCTAAAAATACTGTTCTACCCTCATCCAAACTGCAACGTAAAATGAGTGCTAAAGGTAAAACCGTTCTGTCTTCACGTGGTCGCGTGAGTTTAGACACTGGTTCGGTGCCCAAAAACATTATATTCAAGTGTGATAAGTGCTCTAAACATTTCTTGAATTGTATCACCGCTCTTAGCCATGCTTACCAATCCGATCATAGCGTAAAAACTTCAAGAGGCGAGTGGAAATGTACAGAGTGTAATCGCTTCTTCAGACATTTAGATAGACACTTACACGAATTACAACACAAGCATACTAGGGAATTCAAAGTGTTTGTTTTACACGACAACATATATGCGCGTGTGCTTAGCCGGTGTTCCGCGTGTGATGTGTACTTTGAAGAGCGTCCCTTCTTAAAACATACGAAACGGGGTTGCGGTCCAGTTTCAGACGTGGGGTATTGCTCAATTTGTAAATTGAACATCAATAATAGCGCGATACATGGTCAAAGGCATGCACAGAGGAAATTTATCAGATCGGACTTTATTATTATCGACGACTTCATCCAGTCGAATCCTCAAAACGTTGAGAAAAGTATAACAATTCCAACACCAACAAAGATTTTAAAGGCAAACATTGCAAATACCTCGACATCTATTTTGAAAAGAAAACTGGAAGAGAGTCCGGGGCATGTTCCAAAGAAGAAGATCGGAGAACCTTCAGCATTGAGAAATCTTCAGGTACAAAAAGCCGCAAGAAAGGTACCGGCAGTTAATAACAGGATGACGTTTTTCTATTGTGGCAACTGCCGTGCATATTTGAGTAACACGGCAAAACGGCACTACCACGTTTTGAAGCAATGCAAAGCTATAAACAAGCTGCGTTTTATCTGTTCAATCTGTGGACTTCGATTCAATTCTTCACAGCAGAAGTTCACCCATAGAGAACACCATAGACAGAAGAATTTCCATTTAAAAAATTTCACCTTCAAATGCATTAAAACCTTAAAGCTTTTTACACCCCCCTTGCCAGATTTTCATAAATGTAAAAAGTGTGGTGTCCAATTCTTAACTGCTCACCAAACATGTGATATGTCTCTTGTCGAAGAGTGTAAGCTGTGTAAAAAATCTTTTAATAAAGTAGCTTTTGCATTGCATGTACAACATCATAAATATATGATGAAGCCACTAAGCCATGCATCGAGTAATATTGAAAATACACTTAAAATGAAATACAGAATGCTAAAAGCCACTTGGAATATTCTCTACAATTGCAATATATGCGATGTCACGACTGACTCTTACGATGATGTCATAGATCACTCCCAAAAACATTTCAATGACATGCAGAGTTTCGATGTCACAATTAAAAATTGTGAACAATGCTCTTTGAATTTCGAAGAAAACTGTTTCAATAAACACATGGAGTTACATTCCAATCAACATATCGACAGGGATTCCTTCACAATTCTAAAATACGACTTCTCCGATTTACTATTGGATAGTTGGCTAAAAATCTTCGATACATTACCAAAAGAACAAATGACGCAGATCTTAAGCCGTAGTATTTACGTAACAAGAAATGTTAAAATGACTTTACTTCAGAACGGACCGCCCGAATACACAATTTACAAATGCCAAAAATGCGAGAAAATTGTCGCTAAAGACGATATCTTTGTACACACCGAATCGAATACTTGTAAAAAATATTCTGAGAAACACAAGTGCACTTTTTGTACACTAGTTTTCGCTACTGAGAAAGCGAGAGACTCTCACATCTCAATTCATAAAAAACAATCAGTAACAATGAATTCTTTTCGAGTTGTAGTTTTCAATCATCCTGATGACCTTGAGTTTAATGCTAGGCTAAGATCCGAGTGCGCGACTAAAGAAACATCACCTGGACATAATAATGTTTCATTAAACGCGAATAGTTATTTTACAATCAAACGATACAAATTTAAGTACTATAGGTGTGAGAGATGCTATTGCTGTACATCTAAATTTTATCATACATCACACCATCTTTGTGCGTCTGAGACGAATATGCGCTTATGTCTTAAATGTAACAACGTATTCCACAGCACTGGCATGAGATTACATGCTAAAAGACACGAAAGATCCATAATGACCCCACACGATATATTGATAAAGCCATTCAACAATGACATCAAACCTGGGGAATGGAGAGTTAATTTATCCCGGTGTCATAAATGTCATACAAAGTTCCCTACCCATCTGATTGCGAACCATACTTGCATTAAAAAGCCAGTGAAGAAATCTACTAAAACAATACCGTCTATGACATTATATAGGTGTCCAAAATGTAAAATTTTGTTTTCTTACAAAGAGAATCTAGACAAACACATGCCGAGATGCATGAAATTTAGTAAAATTGAAAGAAATACGAGTACACCAGAAAAGAGTGTATTTAAATGTATACGTTGTGACTTGTATATGTTGTCGAGAGGTGCTGTTAGGTATCATAGAGACAATGATCATAAAGAGACTCATAGAACAAAGTGTTGTCAGCTTTGTGGATGGCGATTCACGGTATGGTCTTTAACAAAACATATTTCTTTACATCACAAAACTTTGCAACTAACACCTAACGACATTTGTGTCATACCATTCGATAGCGAGAACGACGAGCCCGTAATCGATAAACCTGCAATCGAGTCAGATAAAGAGCTAATTAGAAACCAGATAAAATCGGAGAAAGTTGACACAGAGCCTCCTAAAATAGAAAATAGAGCATTATCTGCCGGTGTTAAAATCGATTATGTTAACAGAAAACCTATAAAGACATATAAGTCTAGAAAAGAGAAACTGGAAGAGCTTAGGCTCAAAAATGAAATGATTACTGAAAATGAAAAGAGTGACAATGAAATTGAGATTAAAACCGATAAAAGTGTACATGAAAATGACGAATCGATTATTGAATCCCAGAAATCTGAAATAAATGAAAGAGTAAAGTACGATAAATTGAAAAATACACTATTCAGATGTGGTAAATGTGATCTGCACTACTTAAATTTCAGAACCTGGATTTCACATGTTCAATTGAACCACAAGGTGTCTCGTGGCGACGATACATGTTCCTATTGTCATCTTAAATTCACTACTGCATCTTTGAAAAGGCATATTGTCTCGCATCGCGAGAACGAACAATTGAATGTCAAGATTTTAACACTCGATGAGAAATTAGCAGGTGTGCTGGATTTACCAAAAAAAGTTGTGAGCGTCTTCAGCAATAAAGATGAATCAACTTCCAATATTAATGAAAGTGTAGTTTCTCAAAGCAGTACTGATCTGGAACAGTCCACTCTAGAGTTGGATCAGACTCAAGAAGAACAAAACGTATCACAACCTGACAACACTCCATCGGCACCAAGCGAAACTATTCTGCAGCCTGACCAAACTACAACCCAGCCTAATCAATCGCAAACTACCAAAAAGTATACCTACAAGATTTATAAATGTGGGCATTGCAATGTCCATTTCATGGCTCAGCACACTTGCTACATCCATATGCTACATCACACGCCGATAGACGCCAAAGATTACATCGAATGTAAACTATGCGATCTTCCCTTTAAAATCATGTCTCTAAATACACATATCAGAAAGCATCACGCCACTAACTTTAATTTAGACGAAGTTCTCGTTGAAGAATATACTAAGGACGAAGGAAGTAAAACTCCTAAAATTAAAATTTATTATGCTATAGATAGCGTGCAATTTAGATTGGTGAGCACTACATCCGATGAACCATCTAACACAGATGATGATAAAAATAACCAACCAAGTAGTTCTAATACAGAGAAAAACGACGATTTAGTCCAAACAAGTCGAAATGATGACAATGATGTAGCAATGCCTGTGTTGCCAACAGTGAATGCTGAGGTTGACGATAATAACTCAAATGAAGACAGAAACTTAAATGATGCAGAAGCGCCAAATGTTATTAAAAGGCACAAATGTCAATTTTGCGGAGAGGAATTTACAAGTAACACTTCTAAAGAACTGCACGAAAGCCTCGATCATTTAGATGGCGAAAAAAGCTGTGATATATGCAATGAATCATTTAACGCTTCTATCCTCAATGAGTTACATTTGTGTATTAAGGATAATACTTTTAAGTGTTGCCAATGTGGTGAGACGCTTAATGTACAGGATATGACGGAACATTCGCTAATACACACGTCATAAAAAATAAAAATTTAATTGTAATATATTTCATGGACCAAACGTTACATATAACTGTAAGCTCAATTTGGGCTTACTTAAAGTACCTCTCATTTGTAATGGGATACGACGACAGTGTTGCCAGAAATACGGATTTATCTGTAAATTAACGGAATATTTTAAATTATCAACGATAGCTCGTTTAACGATTTAAACGAGGGACTATAAATAAATATCAAAACACATGGGACATTGGGACAAACACAAAAATACATGGAATAAAAACATATTTTACGAAAGAAGCCATAAAATTTGTACTTTAAAGAGAATATTCATCCAATAACTAAGTTAAGGGATTATTTGTAAACAAATGGCAACACCGAAAAATGCTCACGAAATTGTCCATCTCTTATAAGTGCCGTAATTGAATTGTAGAAAAACTATTTTGGTGTAGAAATAAGTTGTAAACTTTATGAGTTATAACTTTATTTGGTTTTAATTACTTGTGATAGTTAATTCGAAGTATTTAAATAAATGTTACACGTGAATTTGTAAAGCGGATTACCTCAATGAATTTTGAACTTTACGTGTTTGATTCTGAGTTGAAAATTATATAAACTCTTTTGATAGTATTAATTGTTGTCTTAATGATAATAAGAGTTATTAAATATTAGGTGATTTATCTTCGAGAATAATGATTTATATTAATATTTTATGGAGTTTTTTTTCTTATATGACATTCGTTATGTAAATACGTGTAGCAAAAAGAAAAAGGTTTGTATTAGAAAAAATACAGTGTCAATTTTGCTTAATCAAAAATTACTGGTGTTTCTACCTTGAAAATATGGTCGACATACCAAACTTAACCACACAAATACAAGCTAATATTGTCTTACATATATTGTATGACTGGAAGCAATTAGTAATTTGAAATAATATATGTGGACCAAAATCTAACGTAGCACAGAAAATATATAGCTTGACCAGAAAGGAGCTCACACAGAAGCACGCCATAATAAAAAACCTAAGCGAACGTTACAATACTGTCAGTCGCGGGTGCCGCGTCGAAGCGAGTGGTCGTCTATTTATCTTCGTTGGTATTTATTAGAATTAGCATCATTTAGGTATTTTATATTTGTCAGAATAAAGACATCTTAAAATATCGTTTTTTTAAATACTGAAAAATAGACTTGAGTAGTTATATCAACAAATAGGGCTTAAGCTATATATTTACTTAGCCTACATTGTGCCTCAGTGTATGAGCCTTTACAATTCAGTGTACAAAGCTTAGTATAATGGTATTTTGATGATTTGGTATGAAATATAAATTAAATACGTGGAAAGCACCTAATATTTGTGATTAGTTCCCTATGGAACGACGTACTGAAGTGTTTTTGGAATAACACGATTTCCTTCTTATAGCTTCCATTTTTATTATTTAATTTTAAATATAATAAATAAAGTGATCGACCTTTTTTGTTTTGAATTTATGTGTTTTTTAGTACTTAGATAATCTTGAAGCAGAATGTTTCTTTTGCCTTAGTCTTAGAGAAATGTCACTTCGATACGACAATAACCAAAAATAAATGAAAAATGGAGGTTACTAAGTAAAATATCGTCAAGTAAAATTAGTTTCTATCTACCTTTTTTTTAATGAATCACTGCAACTATATTGCGCTAAACGAAATTATAAATTACATACAAACCTTTTAAATTAATTACACCTTTGACAGTTACCTGCTACATACAGTTAAAAGCATGTGAACTTACACAAAACGGCTAATTTCTTCAACCTTCTTTCAACTTTAAAACAACCGCATAGAGTTGATAATTAAACGGGAAGATTTGACAGTTTGTGTGAGGTTTGAGTGCTACGGTACATGCTATTTCGCTCGATCGTAACTCACGTTCTGCGAATCGTCCTGCGGCTAACTTCACAGTCCTATTTTATGAGGCGTATATTACGGATCTGATATTTTAAATAATTATATGAATATCACAAAAATGGTATGACACACTAGTGCCTGTCTTAGTAAATAAGTAGTAAGTAGGTATATACTTTAATTTTGTCAATCTGTACTATAATTTTGAATTCACTTATAGAAATATAACGTTCCTTTTCATGTTGTTTCTTTCAATCAATGAAACGTCACTATGATATTGTAAAGACAATTCTGACCAATCTGTCTCGTTATGTAACAGAAACTATCATAAATGATTATTGCTAATTATTTGAAATTATTGTAAAAACAAAATACAAAAAAGACCAAAATTAAAAATACGGGTCACTTAATTTTTATATGATTACAAAAAAATGTTTTTTGTTAATTTAACATTTCCCGCCAAAACTGACATTTGGCAGCAATGATACCACAAACAATAACACTTGTAAAAAGTACCTATTTTATGTCATTTAAGTTGTCTATACCCAAATGGCATCCGATTTTGATTATTTTTATGAGCTTTATTATTATTGAAAACCTTTTATTTTCTAAAGGGTTTGTCAGTTTGTTTTTTCTTCGTAATTGTAATTCGTAAGAATGTTATATTATAAATGTATATAAATGTTTTGTTTGTAAGATTTAATGTTAATTAAAGTTTAAAAATAAATTGTTCTTTTTTTTATTTTCAATCTTTATCTGTCAACCAGACTTACAAATAGGCGCCATCGTTATGGTAGACCAGAGCCGTACTAAGCGTCAGACCCCTCTTTCCCATTGGGCTATCTGGGCAAATGGGAACCTGGGCCCTGGACCCTGGGCCCCGCGACCGATAGAGGGCCCCTAGTTCCTGCCAGGTAACTAAACTAATACCGATATTTATTACTGAAAAACTTGTTTAATTAGAGTAAATCGAACCTCAATTAGTGACTATATTATCGACTTGCTTATTAGCTTTTGCATGTACGAAGCTACTCTACTCTCGCCCAAAATAAGGCTATCAAATTTCAGCATGTCTAGATAATTTTAAATATGTGAGAATCGTCTCATTGGAGCGGAGCGAAGCGAAGCTCCCATGGATCAGCTTCAACAGCGCAATGGCTGTTACGCCATAACTTCCCGAGTTCTTAACCGATTTTAATATTTTTTGTGTGGAATCGAATCAACAGGTTTAGGACCAGATTGTGACGGAGCCCGAATTTAGAAATTCACAAAAAAAAATATTTTTTTTGGTATTACGTTCCGCTCCAATATATGGTGCTAGCGTAGCTTTATGCTTAGCGACTGCATCGCCTAGTTTAAATTAAAGATTTATCTATTCATCTGTTGACTGTCAATAAAACAATCTGAAACCTTGTTTACCGTTTTTCTTTTTATTATTAGAATAGACAATGCAAGTATTCGTTATTGTCTAGTCTAGTAATAAAAAAGTGTTCTGTCAAAGTCATAGGAGCCCCATTATTCTTATATGCCCAGGGCCTCCAATAGGTTAAAGACGGCTCTGCTAAGCGTTTTGATTTCAATTTTGTAATGCGTATGGATAAAGAGTGGAACTATTTGCCTGAGTCTGTGTTTCCTGATAAATACAATTTAGGGGTTTTAAGTCACGAGTGAACAGGTATCATCTGGGCAAGTGCGTCACATCCTAGATTGCATCTTCGCTTGCCATCAGGCGAAATAGCAGTCAAGCGCTTACCTATTTACAATAAAAATAAATTATTCTGAAGAGAAGACTTTTATGAGTAACACCCATTAATATTAAGTCCGTAGGCAAATGTCATGCGTACATATTGGCACTCCGGAAGTACAGTGTAGAACGAAGTGAGAACTAATCCAATTTCAAGCAGCTTTCCTTTATAAACGACAAAATTGGTACTTTTGAACATATTTAATTGAGCGAAGCTCTCTTTTAGGCAACTCACAAATTTCGCTTGTCTCCCTCCTGCTACTTAACGGTTCAACCGATTTGAACAAATTTTGGCATGAACATACATGATTATAACCTGACGGACATAGGCTATGTAAAAAAATATAGACTTTACTATGGAGGAATAATCACCGAAAGAAAAATTCGAAAGCTGATCACAGCCAAACCACTGATACTACATTGATGAAATTTGGCACCAAAATACACATCGTGGTCGTGAACTAATGTGCAAAAAAAGTTTTGAAATCGGACATACCATGGAGGAATAATCACCGAAAGAAAAATTCAAAAGCTGATTATAGCCAAACCGCTGAGACTACGTTGATGAAATTTGGCGCCAAATTTCATCAATGTAGTATCAGGTTAGGTAAGGTAGTGCTTCGCTCAGTATTTGCAAACAGTAGCATGCATTGCAGACCTAGTTATATCTGTTCACGCGCAACAATAAGACGACGGCCGATGGACGACGCCGACGATGGAACCCGAGGCGGCACCACTATAGATGTAAATCAACCGGTTTAAAACGTTTTAAATCTTTTTTTGCGGTTTTAAACCAGTTTTCAACCATTTCAAAAGGTTTAAATGGTTTAAAACCCGCCTATTTCCTAAATAAAAGAACTGTATTTTACACTTCATTAAGAGCAATTTTTGATCACCTGACGTCATATTATGTTTCCTTTTAATGAGTTTTTGCGGTTTTAAACCAGTTTTCAACCATTTCAAAAGGTTGATGTGGTTTAAAACTTGCCTGTCTACAAAAATAAAAGTACTGTATTTTACACTTCATTAAGGGCAATTTTTGATCACCTGACGTCATATTATGTTTCCTTTTAATGAGTTTTTGCGGTTTTAAACCAGTTTTCAACCATTTCAAAAGGTTGATGTGGTTTAAAACTTGCCTGTCTACAAAAATAAAAGTACTGTATTTTACACTTCATTAAGGGCAATTTTTGATCACCTGACGTCATTATTATGTTTCGTTTTAATTAGCTTATAGACAATAGTATAGAAATTACCTACCTACACTACTTACATAGGTAGGTACCTACTAAACGACAAGTTTAGTAGTAATATGTAGGTTAACCTACACACTTTAGTTTCTTTATGTAGGTACAGTTACTGTGCTCATGCGATGAACATTGTATTTGTTCTGTGTCTGGGTGTTATTTATTTGTATACCTATATTTGTAGTTTTAGTGAAGATAACTTTTATATCCGTAACACAAGTAGGTACTTAATTAAAGCTAGTTATTTCGGAGTTAGATCAATGTGATGTTGTGTAAAATTTATTTACCTATATTGAAAAGAAATATATACCTACCTATTATTTATTACACCCTCCATTAGAAGAAATCATCAACAAAATGCCGTCCGTTTTACTTGCGCATCAAACAGACAACGTTATGTCTTTAAGGCCGCGACGTTGCCATTCCGCCGCGAATGTACCTGCAGTGCTCGTCAGTGCATGGTGATTCATCCATAGGCCATAAATCGCAAAATATCAATTTTAGGTCTCCGTTAGATCTTCTCACTAAGTGATTCCCTAGTTAAGAAGCTTCCGAAAAGTATAAATAGAAATGTAATAAGATCAAATTATCTTCAAATGCTCCCTGGTATATCCGCACTCCCTACTCTACAACAATTCTATACGAAGGCCTCTGATCGTTTTTTTAAAACGTCAGAGAGCCACTCAAATCCTCTTATCCGAAGCGCATCCGACTATATACCTTCCACTTCCTCAAATCGTCTGTCCAGGTAACCTAGATCCGTCTTGACGGATCAACCTAATCAGCTATCGGCCGACCTGAACCACCTTAGGAATCCGCCAAAAATAAAATCACGACAGACCCTTCAGATCTACCCCAGTCCTCTCAATTGTCGACTGATCCCCCTTCTGGGACCCGGTCGATTTTTCTATGCGCATCCTCACCTAGGTGTGTAGCGCTTGCGCCGCCCCTCTCTAGAGGGGCGGTCGCCTCAGACGAAAGCGAAGCCATTCTCAAGTGGTGTTTAGTCAGTACGAGTCTGACATAACTTCGAAGCCTCCGAGTCAAATTATCATTCATTTTTGTGCACTGGAAGTGAGCGCATTTCGAGTCTAATAACCGCAACGCATGAGTTATCAAAACCAAAAATTTACCAAAATCTGTATATAACAAATTTAAAAACTTTACACAGTTTATAGGTAGGTACTTCGTAATGTTTTTACCTCGGTACAATCAAGATAAAATAGTTATAATTATGCAAAACACAATCATCAAGACTAACGGTTTTAAACCGAAAAATTATGGTTTATTACGGTTTTAAACCAGTTTTTTGGTTTAAAATGGTTTTAAACCGATTGGTTTAAAACCGACCTTACATCTGTAGGCACCACGGCCGGGGGACCGCCATTTGCAAATTCGTTTTTGACACACACCTGTCATAGACAACGACGCGACCGTACCTACGCCTCAGAGTAAACAGGACTGGAGTAGCCTTTGCCTAACATTACCCCTCTGCCAAATGCACAAGCGTCGGAATCCTGTGCGTTATATAAAACTAGTTGAGCCGCCATTTTAAAACCACAATAATCAGAACGTCTTACCGTGCAGAGCTCCCACGAAAATGCCTGCCTGTGCTGTTTTCTACTGTAAAAAAAATTCGAAAATATCTAGTATGCAAAAAGATGGTGTCACCTTTCATTTGTAAGCATAATTTTTAGGTTTTGATTATTATTTAATTCATAATTTCATGTTTTAGCAGACTACAATTTCAAATTTCGCGCTCAAAGTTCGTTTGATGACGTCACGGCTGCACTCCCCACGAGACTACCTAGGGTTGACCATTATCGCATTTCAATTAATTAAGACAAAAATTAGAAAAAGTTTGTTGGTAATAAATAACTGTAATTTTGTATTAATTAATTACCAATTATAATTTCGTTTTAACAATGTACGTTGCGTGTTTATTTTTAGTTTAGTATTAAGTACATACCTACACTTTTGCGGCTGCTTGAAGCCTATTCTTTGCCACACAACATGGAAATATAAAATAATAAATAAAATAATTAGTTAAAATAATAATCAAACTATTTGTCCTTTTATTCATGCTGGGCGGCGCTCATAAACATTAAGAGTACTAATGCTGTATATACTTCCAGTGTCCCTGACTTCATAAAAAAGACACGGTTAAAAGGGTACCATCGTCTAACCAGCACACCCGATCATTTCCGAGAAACCAAAATTTTTTTTCGAGCCACAGGACAAATTGTTTTTATTTTGTAATCAGCAACCCTTATTAATTTGTACAATATTAATTTGCACAATAGTGATGTCAACTTCATCGATATTGTGATTTTACGAGTGAGTAATGAATGAATGAATGCAAGTATCATACTTAAATTGGAAATATGTATTTTTAATTTAAATCTGTATGTCGCAGGGAAATTGTATAATTCCGCAGTTTACATTCGGCGTCATCAGTTTAAAAAACACATACCCTTTTCTTAGTTCTTTTTCTTAACGATAATAAAACACAGCTTAGATAAATTACAGTTTGTTTCAGTAATTATTACCAGGTATTAATGATGATTTCAAATAAGAATAAGGTATGTGATTTTGAACTGATGACGCCGTATGTAAAGTGCGGAATTATACTATTTACCTGCGATATTATACATACGAGAATAAAACTGTAAAGATATAGAATAAAACAGGTCAAGTCCACCTTAAACCAAATGGCTAGTAATGAGAGTAGAGGAAGCGAAATCACTAATTTTTGAACATTTTGTCTGTCTGTATGTATGTTTGAGCACGCATCACCCAAAAACTACGCGACGGATTTTGATGACATTTTAGTATGGTAATAGCTAAATGTCATCGTCAACATTTAAGTTAAGTTTTTTATTAATATTGTAGCATTTATAGCTCCTTTTAAAAACCGGCTTGTCCAACTGCAATACTTCAAGATACTAGGAGTAAGGTATGTGGTACCAAAAGTCATTTGTACATAAATGAAAGCTATTGGAAGATAGTATTGCAGTATTAAAATTAGAAATGATCGGTATGTGTAGTTCAGGCAAATATACTCTGCCCCTAGGCGGTATACTAATTGTTGGTATTTATACTTTAAGCTTTGATATGCCCGGAAACATCTAATTTTTCATATTCAGTTTTCCTAAAGAATACAGCATACGAAAAAAATGGATTCATGCTTGTAATAGGTAATAGGGCATCTTGGGCATCTTCAAGAACAAGTACTATATGTTCCATACATATTGAGCCGTCTCAGTTTCAAAAATTATCTAACAATAGAAGAAGATTAGTTGCCCATGCTGTGCCAACGTTATTCTTGAATGATCCTCTTAGTTTATTATATAACTAGTTATGCTTCAAATAGATATTAACATGTAATATTATAACAGTTTTAGTTTATTACATTTAAATGTATTAATTTTAGGTTAAAAAATAAGTTGAAAAGGAAATACCTGCAAAAAGTGATGTAAGCAAATCGCAAAAAAATACAAATAATCAATCGGTCAAAGTAAAAATCTGAGAAATATAACTATATTCACTATCGCTTTGTTAAAAATAATGTTTCAGAGTTCCTCCTTTCCATTATGGGTATACGCAAAAGGGTCCACAGTGAATTCTATATATATAATAACACCTATTGTAAATATCTTTTAAATGCAATAAACTATCAAGTTTCAATTTGTATTTGTAGGAATACTAACGCAAAGTTAATAAATTCATTCATTGAACGAAACTGATTTATCGATATCGATATTCTCGTGCTATGTCATGTCACTTCTCACACAATGACATTCGTGTGTTTGAATAGAACGTTAACACACTATTTTAAGCACGTGTGCGTGTATTTTAAATATGTTTGTCGTATTATGCATGTGTGCGTTTGTAAACACGCAAAGAGTTTTTGTTCCTGTGTGCTGGCATTGAATGTAGTAGTAACCTCACCCCCCGCAAAAAATGGCAGAAAAATATGTACGAGATATTGACTAATGGCTACTCCAGTCCTGTTTACTCTGAGACCTACGCTCATTATTTGATATATGTATATTCTCTTTTAGTTTTAATTGTACTTGTTTGCATTAAAATCATTTACACCGAAGAATAATAAATTCATCATTGAATTCGCCTTGCCCGACCTGTAGAAGACCATAACCATCAACGATATGTTTTTTTTTTACATTTCAATTAAATCAATATTTTACAACCGCCATTGTTGTGAGATAGCTAACCTGCAAAATGAAGATAAAAATTGACATTAAATTATCCAATACTTATGTATTATGATAAAAGAAATTAGATAAAATAATATAATAATTCCTAAAAGCCTGTCTTCATATTTTAGCCCTTTTTAACTCGATTTTTTTAAATAACAATGATGAAACTCTATGTCACTGCCATTTACAGGGACAGTAATCCAAACAATTAACAGACGAGAAAATGCGTTGCAAATAATTTACCTCGGAAGGGTATTAAAATCAGAGTTTCGAGAGCAACAACAAAAATCTGATTTCTTGCTTTTGAATTGTCTGAGTGTGCTTCAGACCACACGACTAAAGAAAAACTTATTTAGCTTCATCTATATACATATACAAGGTGTCCCAAAAAATAGTGTCAAGCGGAAGTCCAGAGATAGAGCACCTCTTGGGCTATCCGAATCACCCCCCATGTATGTTCCGCGATTATTCGTAGTTTTCGAGTAATAATTTTTTTTCTGACTTTTTGAAAATTTTGATCCAAAGAACTTAAAAATTTTAAATAAAAAAAAGTAGAACATATTTTAATGTTTTTCTTTTTGCCACTGAATCATCTTTAGTGCTTCTTTTGTGTCTAAAATAATCAGCTTCGTAACTTTAGTGGAAATTTAGAAAACAGTAGTGTAAAGTCAAAATTTGAATAATTACTTAAAAATTCATCTTTAAATTAAAAATCTAAACAGGCGAATTCATGGTTTCTAAGTATGTGTAAAAACTTCTCTAGACTCTCTGCTTTCATAATAATTAAAAAAAAAAAGACTACTTTGGCTTAAATCGGCCATCAAAGACAGCAAGGTGAAAATTTCATAAAACTCGACTTCTGAATATATTTTTTTTTAATTCCAATTATTTATTAATAAACCAAAAATGATTGTAGAAAAGCTAAAAATTTAGTATTTGAAGGTCAAAAATAACTGTTCCTGCTGCCATCTTTAATAACCTTTGAAGGTTTATTATAACTTAATAAATGAAACAAAACATTATTTTCAAAGTATTTATTATTCGATCGCTTAAAGAAAGTTTTCAAAATGACGACCTTCGTGCTCAATACATATTCTACATCGTCTAAAAAAGCTTTCTTTTAAATTTATAAATGCAATTCTGTTGTTGTTTATTGTTTCTTCCGCTTGTCTTAATTTTGTTCTTAACACTGTGACGTTTGTAATGTCCTTGGCGTATACTAATTCCTTGTAGTATCCCCAGACGAAAAAATCTATGGGGTTCAAGTCGGGGGACCGTGGCGGCCACGCAATGGGCCCTCCACGACCGATCCATCTGCCTGGAAATGTGTCAGACAAATGTTGTCTAACATTTCTAGCAAAATGGCATGGAGCGCCGTCGTTTTGAAAAATCATATTTCTCCGCGTTAATAGGTCTACATCTTCTAATAAGACGCCGAGATCACGTCGTAGAAATTGCAAGTAGGCCTCGCTGTTCAGTCGGTCCGGTAGTTCGAACGGACCAATCAGCTGTCCGTTTAGGATTGATGAAGTATTCGATGTGCTTGTGATTTCGGAATTCCGATTCGACGTTCTATTGTTCTTACACTAACTGATGGATCTCTCACCACTTCTTCGACCACTGATTGGACAGTATCTGGGTCACTCATTTCAGATGGGCGCCCCGATCTTCTACCTGGTAGGCGTCCTTCCATGTAAGAGTTATGTACTCTTAAAATCATGCGATGATCAGGCCAAGTTTCAGGCTGAGGTCCACCTTCATTTTGTACTTGCTGCCGGAACAACCTGGCTGCTTCAGAAGCATTTCCTCTTGCATATCCATAAAAGTAATGCATAAGAGCATATTCTTGCGATGAAAAAGACATCACAAAATGAAGAGCTTGAAAAGTCCGTTAAGAATGCCAAATTTGTCAAAATCCCGTATTCACACAAAACCAAATCGTAATCGCACTCAAGGTCCGTAAAGAAAGCAGAGAGTCTAGAGAAGTTTTTACACATACTCAGAAACCATGTTTAGATTTTTAATTTAAAGATGAATTTTTAAGTAATTATTCACTAACATTCAAATTTTGACTTTACACTACTGTTTTCTAAATTTCCACTAAAGTTACGAAGCTGATTATTTTAGACATAAAAGAAGCACTAAAGATGATTCAGTGGCAAAAAGAAAAACATTAAAATATGTTCTACTTTTTTTTATTTAAAATTTTTAAGTTCTCTGGATCAAAATTTTCAAAAAGTCAGAAAAAAAATTATTACTCGAAAACTACGAATAATCGCGGAACATACATGGGGGTGATTCGGATAGCCCAAGAGGTGCTCTATCTCTGGACTTCCGCTTGACACTATTTTTTGGGACACCTTGTATATATTTTGATATATATAGATAATATGTATTAGATATACGCAACGTAACTGGCTATGAGAGGAAGAGACAAAGAAAATGTGTTCTCGTACCTCTCTCTTACCCATACAGTAATATACGAACTAACTTATATCTCCCTCTCAACTGCCATTCGCCTCGTCCGATCACACTTTTCGTAACGCTCTAGTCACGTATTCACCAGCTTACTCCCCAAATTAAGTGAGCGTAAAGAAATTTTACTACAAATAAACTACATTCAGAACGAGTTGATAAGAAATATGATATTCATAAATAATATTTTTATTATTGTACTTTGATAATACATTACTCTAATATTATAGAGTTAACAATAAGTGGGCAACAGTTCTTTATCATTACATCTCTTAATAATGTAATTGTGTTTTTTTGGATACTTTAATAAATAATTACTGAACTACGGTAATTATAATTATATTTATTTATTTATTAAACAGATCACCAACAAGGTTGCACTAATACAATCACAAAACAAATACAAACAAAATAACTACTTGATCAAGTGAAACCTTAATTAGAGGCGACAACGGCATGCGATATACAAAATAAAAGCAATTGCATTACAATTACACGAATTCACATGGTTACAGGTTATAGACTGGTAAGAATTCTATAATTATATAAACCAATTAAATTATTAAAGTTAAATTATTAAATACAAATTTATCTATTGTCAATCTATTTCAACCCAAACTTAACGCTCGTGCAAATAGGGCCAATATAACTAGTCTGGCCATAAATACTGTTACATAAAAATAAAACCTTTTGTTTTTTCAACTTTTTAATTATTATGAATTTGGAACGCGTTTATTATTTTAAAAACTTTCGATTTCGCGCCATTTCACATATTTTTACGTGTTCATTATGAAATTACAATATGGAATGGGGTGTTAAAGAAGAAAATGTACCGTGGACTTTCCAGCAGGACTCTGCACCTGATCACAAGGCACGAACTACCCAAGCCTGGCTTGAAACCACTTTATAAGAGCTGAAGACTGGTCCTCATCTAGCCCAGACCCTTTAGACTACAAATGATTTTCAGTTTTAGAGGACGTGGCCTGCTCTGACACGAGTCTCTTAAAAAATATCTGGAGCCAACAGTGCGTAAATCCATAGATTCGTGGCCAGACAGGTGAAAGGCCTATATAAAAGCCAAAGGTGGCCATTTCGAATAGATTTTTTTTTATTTTTTGCTGAGATTAATTAAATATGTACTATCGAAGCCTCTGGCGCCTTATCAGCCCTAAGTCGAAAGTCGCTTGCACACTGCACGATGCAGTGTGCAAGCGACTATGAAGCTATAGAGCTTCAGGCCACGCCCCGCTCCATTCATTCAAAAATGGCGCGCGTGCGCGATTCACGGACGCGTAAAGCAGATTGACAATTGACAGTACTGACATCAAGGGCGATTTTAAAACTAGTTGTATATGATTGGCCGTAGTATAAATCGTAGTAAAATACGAAGCCAATTAGGGATAGGTATGGGTCGTGTGGGCGAGTCCGATGCGATCAGTTCAAACGAAAAATTCTACAAAGTGGTAAGGCACGACAGGCCTCGATAGTACATATAAGTTTTAGTATTAGTAATATTACATTTTACTTCATAAAAAAATTTCCTTTTTATTTGTATCAGAACTTATGGCCGGACTAGTTATGTAGATACTTACGAGGGGTGATCCAAAAGAAATGATAATGAATATTAAACAACATGATTAAAGTTAATTTTTTATTTAATTTTTCTACATAGTTCCCTTTGAAAAAAATCTATTCCTTGACTCTCCAAGGCTCTACAGCGGCCATTACTTCGCTATCGTCTTCAAAGGATGATGCGCGTTTTGTGCCCATATCATGTGATGGCTTCAATCAAAATAAATTTACCAGTTGGATAGCTCTTTTCAAAAGTATAAAAAACTACTATGGCAGCATACCTGTATATATTGTCCGTTTTAAAGTATAGTCTTTAGAAGACAATGAATATTCAGGTCGAAATAGAATTTCAAAAATTTCACTTGACTGATATTGATGTCATTTGCACAGATTTTAAGCTTAATAAAATTCAGTTAAACAAAACAACAAAATCGATTTAGTTAAGAGGAAGGTTTATACGTATAATGTATGCAGTATTATACATATAAACCTTCCTCTTGAATCATTCCATCTATTAAAGAAAAACCGCTTCAAAATCCGTTGCGTAGTTTTAAAGATCTAAGCATACATAGGGACAGACAGACAGCCGGAAGCGACTTTATTTTATAAAGTTTTTTTTTAATAATTACAATGATACCATGCCAAAATCGAAAAAAGTGTCGCTAGAAGTATGTTAAGGATGTAACAAAAAAAATACTACGATTGGACAGCGAATCGGGACTAGCGCCATAGTTATTCATAATCCACACAAAAATATCTTTCCAACGGTGTATAATTCACACTTATTGGAGCTGGGACCATGTTCCATACATTTGTACCCATCATCTTTTCTTGTCTCGGAGGTGTTCCTTGAGCCGAGGAAAGAGATAGAAGTCGTTGGGAGCTAGATCTGGCGAATAGGGAGGGTGTTCGACCAATTCAAATCCTATTTCTTAAATGGCAGCTATCGCAACTGCAGCTTTGTGAGCCGGTGCGTATCTACAGAGGTGTCGGTTACGGTAACAGTATTGCGAGTTCAATGGTTTTCCCCATCTCAAAAAATGCCCAACGCTTCTAAAGATTCTTCACATATGACATGATTCTACATCTTATTGTTCGTGACTGTACTTTACCGACGAGGGCTTTTAATTAAAGTTCAAGATATTAAATAATATCGTATTTACTTCCAGACTAAGAAATAAGTTCTCAATATGTACGGTGTTTATTTATTATATTACAGTTACCAAAGTTTTATACATTACTTATAAGAATTTATAAACATTTATTACTAAGTAAATAATAATAATATATTATCTACAATTAAATCTAATTGTTTATTCTAAAGAAAATATTACTTAATTTAAACTGAACCTAAAACTAAAAACCTTAAAAAAATATAATATAATGACTCAAATATATTATTAAAAGGAGTCCCTTTAGGCAAGGTTCCGAAGATACTGGCAGCGTTCCCCCTTTGGATAGCGAGACTAATTCTTTGTCCGAGGTAGCTGCCAGCTCTTCGGTCTCCTGTTATGTCGACTAACCTTTTTGACATTTCTTTAAAAAGCCTTAAAACGCTAGGACCCCACGGATCAAGGGTCTCGGCACTCTTTTTCTTCTTCTTCAGCCTTTCGCCACCCAATGCTGAGTGTAGCATCCTGCATTGCCCGCCATTGTTCCCTGTTTTGGGCCTTCCTCTGCCAGAATTTTCCGGCAACCTTGACCAGATCGTCGGTCCACCTCATCGGCTGTCTGCCCACACTCTGAAAACCAGTTCTTGGCCTCCACTCGAGCATCGGTCGTCAAATCACTTGTGTTATAGAATTCTGAACATTTTCTCGACATCATATTCGGAGCCTAGACCCCTGTTCTCAATTAGAATAGAATAGAAAACGTTTATTCAGCACAAAATATTACATGTGCATTAGATTACAAATACACAATATTTTTTATGCCGAAACGGTCACATCTCAGCACATGTCACCGCTTGAGGAGAGACGCTGATTTTCAGATTCAACCTTGGGTTGATGTTACATGTCGAAGTAGGTAGGTATTATATATAGAACATTGAAAAAAAAAAAATATATATATATATATACTGTACAACCTTCTTACACAATATTTATAAAACAATCTTAATGAACAGCGCAAAATAATAATATGTGTTAATAACAAGTTAACTAAAACCAAACTTAATCTCTTACACTGCGAAGTTGTGTATCCAAAAGGTAAGCGTTCATCTTAGTTCTGAAATAAGTGATGGAACTTAGAATTCGGAGAGGTGGAGGAATGTTATTCTAAATTTTAATGGCAATTTTAATGCCGGCTGCACGCACGAAAAAGTGTAACGTTCCGCTTGAGCCGAGCGTGCACGCTTGCAAGAAAGAGCGCGGAATAAGCAACAGAGAGGCTCGATCGGCCTAAGGCGGTTCACACACTAGAACTGCGTCCCGCCGCGGTGCGCGTAGCGACAGAAAAACGCGCCCCCGCGCGGAGGCGCAGATCTGCCTAACTTAGCGGTTAATCTGCTTCCCCGCGCAGATTTTCAATACAAGTTGACCTTACTTCTTCACGCCCCGCGCTCCCGCGCAGAATCTGCGCGCGGGGCGCCTACCCGCGCGTTCCCGCGTCGGCAGTGTGTTGTCATAGGCGTGTTTTCTATATTAATTGAGATACTTGCATACAACAATAAAATCTGCGGCCACGCGCTACGCGACGGGGCGCGGTGCAGTGTGTTAACCGCCTAAGTGTTCGGCTTGTAGCGCATCTATCTCTCTTCCACTTCATGAAGTGAAAATTTAATGTGGTTTCCATTGTTTATTACAACTTAATGTTAATTTATCGAAAAAATAATAATTTTCAAATAAGTCCTTCTTTGTATTGTACAAAATAATGATAATTCAGTGATAATAATACAATTCAATTCATAAAAGTATTCTTTATTTTTCATCAATGTTTTCTTATGACGCTATCACGTCAAATTATCGTCCGTAAACTGACTTTACAGACAACCAATTTTTTTTTTTGCTAGAATATAAAGGCACCTTCTGGTTTAACTCGTTCCATCGTGGATCTCGTCTTGGCCCCCGGGCTTGATTGGGATCAAAAGCGAATCGGCAATAGGCTATTTGACTAGCTTCTAAAAACCATCTTAAATTATTTAGTGATGTATAAGTATCGTACAAATAATATTTATTTTAATTGATTTAAAGTATGTCATAAAAGAAATCCATTACAAAATAAACACAAACATTTGCCCCTTCCGAGACTCGAACCCAGGAACGTCGGAGCGAAAGCAGGATCATTACCGTTGCACCAAACGTCAAATCACTTGTGTTATAGAATTCTGAAACAACGATTACAAAACTCAGTATAACCCGGGACCTCAGAGTGGCATAACCATGAAAACCAGTATGTGATTTACTCGACAACAATAGTGGTGCCGATCGATAGTGGACTATCGATAATCGATAGACAGCAGAACTATCGATCGTAGTATCGATAGCTGTCGTGTCAATACCATTGGTGCAATGCTATCGATAATATTGTTGCTCGTAAATAACTAGGCGATGCATTCGCATAAAGCTACGCTAGCACCATATATTGCAGCGGAGCGTATTACCTAAAAATTTTTTTTTGTTTCGATGGGAATTTTTGCGAATTTCAAAATTCGGGCTCCGTCACAATCTACCTAACCTATTGATTCGATTCCACACAAAAATATCAAAATTGATTAAGAACTCGGGAAGTTATGGCGTAACAGACATTGCGCCATTGAAGCTAATCCATGGGAGCAACAAACTATCGACGGTAGCGGTATAATCTGGGTTCTTGGTAACAATATTATCGATTGTATTGATGAAATCGACACTATTTATAGTTTGTCTATTTTGTTAATATCGATAAAAATGTATGATATTTTAGGTGTCCTGAAAAAGGCCAGGTCAAAAGTGCCCTTAGCCGACAAGCTGGTATTTGTTTATTTAATACTAGCGGCCCGTCCCGGCTTCGCACGGGTGGACAAAATTCTTTAATTTTTTTCTAGCATTCAATATACCCTATGACAGTCAGCAATAATGTGCCTTTCTATTGGTGAAAGAATTTTTAAAATCGGTTCAGTAGATCCCGAGATTACCCCTTACAATTTAACAAATATACAAACACATAAACTTTACTCCTTTATAATATTAGTATAGATGGTAAACTGACAGATTACTATCAAAACTATATAAAACAATAAGTTTTTAAATTGAGGTAAGCGAAACAAAAATCCATGGTGTGTACACAGCATGTTAACTTAATAACAATGCATATCACTACATATTAAATAACAGAAAATAAAAACGAATATACAACAAAGAGTCCAGAACCGTTAAGTGCAGTAAATCATTTTTCATCCCACCACCTCGGAAAGTGTAATTTTGCGCTTCGAAATCTGGCTGGAAAATTCTATTTTATTCGCTTGAGCGGCAAAGTAGATTTGAATTTAGAACATCACATATAATGAGTACTCAATATAATTGTAAATTCAAAACGTCATTAAACCTATTTAATGTAACCTCTATGGTGCCAAATTTATGATAAGAACTTTTTAAATTGTGAAAAAATTTAAATTTGGAACCTTCTTGGTTTCTTTGTTTTATTTGCGTGCTTCGCGCCATTCTAGTTTTTCACGTTTTATTGCTTAATATAATTAACATAACCTAAAAACTGTACAAAAAAATCAACTAAAATGAGTGACATTAGCGACGATGAAGTTTATCTAACGCCAACTGAGTTAACTGAAACAGTTAATAATGCGCAAATGAGCCTTCTCCCTCAGCAATCACGAGAGAAGTATTTGAAACAGTACGATATATTTAACATGTGGCGACTAGCTAAAGGAGCAAAAACTTTCTCCGAAAACGTTTTGCTGGCATATTTTATAGAATTATCTGAGACCAAGAAAGCAAGCACGCTATGGAGTACGTATTCAATGCTAAAATTAACAATTAAGATGAAGAAAGACGTTCATATCGACACCTATCATAAATTAGTGGCATTTTTAAAAAGAGCCTCATCTGGTTATAAGCCAAAAAAATCGAAATTTTTCACAGCATCTGAAATTGCAAAGTTTATTAATAAAGCACCTGATTCCGTATATTTAGCGGCAAAAGTAAGTCAATACGTGTAATTTTTTGTTGTTGATAAAATTGTACATAGTACTTACAATATTTTTAATTTGATTAATTTATTTACGATTATAAATACTTCTTTTGTTACAGGTTGTTCTTATTATTGGTATAACCGGAGCATGTCGAACAAATGAACTTACACTACTTAATGTCAATAACGTATCAAAATATTCTCATAATTCTGATGAATTGCTATTAATTAATGTACTAAATACCAAGACAAAAAAAGACCGCAACTTCGTTATTCGCAAGGAATATGTAAACATTGTTCAGAAATATCAAGCTTTACGTCCTTCTAACACCCCAATTGAACGATTTTTTCTACAATATCGCAACGGAAAGTGTATCCGACAACCTATGGGTCAGAATAAAATTGGCAGTATTCCACGAGAAATAGCAACTTTTCTCGGACTTTTAGAACCCCCGTTATACACCGGTCACTGTTTTAGAAGAACCTCAGCCACACTTTTGGCCGAATCAGGGGCTGATCTTCTATCGCTTAAGCGCCATGGAGGCTGGAAGTCTAATTCGGTTGTAGAGGGATACATAGAGGATTCAATCCAAAGTAAATCAAAAATTTGTAATAGTATCGTGGAGGCCATAACGCTGAAAGAACCTCTGTCAGATTCTTGGTCTCGCCCTTCTACATCTAAAATGAGCCCCCATAAGATTGGAAACAATAGCCCTCTCTCGCCAACATTTACGCCAATAGAATCCAATGAATCGGCACAACTATTTAAAATTACTGATAGTTTACCACAAAACAGCGCACAATTCACAAACACCAACATAACATTACCTAACAAAAATATTAAACTTAACATAAGTAACTGTAGCAACGTTACATTTAATATTTCCTAATTATTTTCTACTTCTTATTATTTTCTTCAATTTATAGATTATCTTAATGTGTTTTAATTGAAATAAAAATATTTTGTCATTATAAATTGTTTTCTTTTTCATTTTGTCATTTCCTCGCTGAGGTGGGATGAAAAGTTACGTATTGCACTCGAGTGGAAAGATTTTTCACCTTGTGCTCGTTTGTTTCCCTCGCTGACGCTCAGGATTCTAATTTAGAATCACTCGCTGCGCTCGTGATTCAACTTTAGAATCCTTCGCTTGCTCGGTCATCCAAATCGAGCACGCGGTTAAAAAGGAACTTTCCACTCTTGTATAATAAATAACTATTATCTACTCTGATACTATAATACAAAGATTCTAAAACTGAAAACAAAATGCTTATGACAAACATTACGTACAGGCCAAAAATAATAAAAAAAAAGTTTCATTACGATACAGGTCTTGTATGGACACCTGTATCATAAATTCATAATATAACTTTTTAATCATAACGATACACCTATACAACCTCCAGCTGGACCAAGGAGGTTGAACCTCTACTTTAAAAAGGTATCAATGAACGAGTCCGCGACGACGCTTGCGCAATCGATGTTTGCACCTTGGCGCCAACATTTGACAGTTAAATTGTAATATTCAGAACATCAATAATTACAAGTAAAAATTATTACAAGTAAAAATAAATTTGTTGTTATATTCAGCGTTTTATTTGCAATATTGTTTTACGTATTATAGTATGAGAGTAGATAAAGTAGTGTATGACACTGTACATAACTTGGTCTTATAACACTCGTGTGATACTATAACAAAACCCACTCATGTTTTAAGAACCCTTATTATGCAACAGTATCACAAACTACTATAAAGAGAAGTTCTTTTGGCTTTGATAAAAATCTGTAATTATTTTCTTATACTGTGTAAAATTGGCGTTAAAAACATCTATGTCTTTGCTACTTCGCACCACTTCGTTATAAGAACGGCACATTCTAACCAAAGGACTGTAGTAGGATGTGTTGTTTTTGTAAACCTGTATTGCGAATGTGTGTTGAAAGCGCGATTTGTATCTAGTGTTGACATTCAGTGATGCAAGTTGAAGAAGCAAAGAGATATGTCAGGATCGTTGTAAAAAAATACCTCTGCAGGAAAAAAAGCGTGATTTTATGTACGTTTGTATGTATAATAACGATAGTATTGTTACTAAGAACATAAACAGTATCGATAATATCAATAGCTTATTTACCAGCAGCAATACTGTATATGGTATTGCACTCTTTCAATAGTAAAGACGCGGTGTGACCTATACTCTCGACAGAACTATCGATAGTACGTTATTTTCCAGATGAAAAATCGATAGAAATGCTATCGATAGTCCGGCAACACTAGACCACGTAGGTAGTCAAAGTATCGTCAGTTTTTTATATAAAAACATATTGTTGCGTACTCGGTGTTGAGTGGACTGTACTTTTCTTAGGTTCAAATTAAACTCGGCTTGAAGATTGGAAAATGCAGTTTTTATTTCTTATAATGGTACACAATATGTACTGCTACATATATGTAATCTCAGAACAATGAAATAACCAAGGTTTTATAAAGAGAATTACAAAATATTAGTAGAAGAGTGATACAATCTCAATAAATCGCAGTAATAGTGTTGCCATAAGTTAATTTCAAAGAGTAATAATTTTCTGTGTTGCCAACAAATATAACTTAAAAATTCTTTTGTAATATGTCAAAAAGTACTAATCGGACGAGCACTGGCAGCTACGAAAAAAGCTTTAAGAGCGAGGGCACACGATGCGTTAACGGTGCGGTGCGGCACCGCATCGTAATGAATTAGAGGTATAGGGTGCCACACGGGTGAACTGCGTTGCGCTGCGAGTGCATTACCCCTCCCCGCTTCGTCTCTCACCCGTCGTGTGACATGGTATGATTTGTATGTAGGATGACGCAGCGGCATCACTCAGGCACCGCACCGCACCGTTAACACATCGTGTGGTCTCGCTCTAAGTGTAAGAATGTATGTTTTAATCCCGCATGAAACTTGAGACATTTTTTTTTCTAGTAATAATTTCTTTCGCATTAATGTTATCATAATGACACTATATAAAAATGGTGACCAGTCATTTTATATATTTATCACATTAAAGAAAATCGCTTTTAATAACTATTTTATTATTCGTTTGTACTGCTTTTTGTATGCCAAGTTATAGTGGACAATGGGTCGCGGTGATACTGCGCTGCCGCAATACAGTTGTATAACTAGTGCGGAGGGTAGTTGTCACAGCACACCTGTTACATACCACCACTAACCACTTGAAATTGTGATTTTTGTTTTTTAATTATGTAACAGTACCTTTATATTTTTGTCAAAATAAAGTTATTATTATTATTATAATACAGTAACAATAAAGGGGTTTGAAGGTTTTGGCCCTAACATCAGCCGCCATTTTGATTTTATTTTCAAAATAGCGGTGCACAATAAATGTCATATATTTGGATAGGGGACACTTATACAAGCATAAAGCATAAAGAAGCCATTTTTAATTTCAACTGTCAACTTCTAATGTCAAATTCATATGTCAACTGTTCTATAATTTAGGAGATCATTAACGTTGTAATATATATTTTCTTAATAATATATTTAAAAGTAGCTTCTTGAAATTGTTTGGTAACTTAGTTTAGTAGCTTATTCTAACTTATAAATACGATAGTAAGTTTGTTTGTTTGTTCCTCAATCCCCTTCAACGCGCCCCACTCCTTTCAACAGTCGCAATGCAGAGCGAATTATGAAAAAAAATGTCAGACACAGATAAAAACGCCATTCTCTCGCTAAATAATGAAGCTAGGAACAAATACAACCGTAAAGTTGATTAAATAAAGAATCCATCATATAATATTTGGATCTCTGTAACTCAAAAATTCATCGTAATGTAAAAAAACCCAGGTTACGCGGTTACCGGGGACTGACGAGGGTTGTTGGCTATTGGTAGCAATTGCTACCATGGACTGACAAGGAGATATAGGTATCTTTCATCAGAATTTTTCAGTGACCAAAAAAGAATAAAATAACCCGGCGGGGCCAAGCGAGGGGCCACTCAAAACGTGGGGGCGCATGTTACTTATGTAGATGTAATGAGATGTATGATATGCATAGATGTTGAGAGTATTTGTAAAGATGCGCCCCCACGTTTTGAGTGGCCCCTCGCTTGGCCCCGCCGGGTTATTTCATTCTTTTTTGGTCACTGAAAAACGTGGGATTTTTAGATTTTTAAATCTTGTATTATTATTTTATTCTTTTTAATTATTAACTCAACGAAATAACCATGTGTTACGCAACAATCGGATAAGCCCCATACAAAAGTGAAAGTTGCCGAAAGTTGACCTGAAAGTGGCTGTAGAAAGTTAAAAGTTGTTTTAAGATGCATGCACTAGGTGGCCGGGAAGTGCCTCAAAATTGAGTTGCAAGAATCCAACTCCACAGACAGACAGACAGGCAGACAGACAAACAAGAAAGCGACCTGAGAAAAACGTAGGAAAAACAGTACGGTTCCCAAGGGAAGCGAAGGTACAGGTAATAATTCAATATTTAATAAAATAATTATTATTAAACATCTGTAGTCTTTGCATAATTGTGTTCATTATTAGTAATTTCTTTTTTAATAGCTTGTTTGTATAATTTTATCATTTCCTGTGAAGTTTTACTTCCAAATTTGTATCTTTTAATTGGTATCAATAAAGAATGTGCATTTGTATAATGAATTTCTAACGCATCAACTGATGGAAGCAGTGTCTTACAGTTTCTACAATAACAGTTATTACATTCAAGTTCCTTCATACAATCTTCTAATAGTATGTATGCTTCTTTTGTAGGCACTTCTTTTTCAATGTCTTTGCTTTGAGATTCTTCGGGTTTCGTGGGGATATTACTGTTGTCACCATTATGTTGTGGATTCGAATCTTCTTCCACTTTAACAACGTCTAACTCAACTTGGATGGACATGCGGTCTTCGCATTTGTTGCTTTCGTAACCATCTGTAAAAGAAATTAGGTTTTTTGTATTAAAATTGTCACCATATTTATTTTCGCGCATATTACACATTTTAATGAAACCACAGGATTTTGCGAATATCTTATACTTAATCCTGAAGTTTCGACTCCTTTACAGGAGCCGTGATCACAAGATGAATAAGACAATGATTGTCATAAATTTCGTACTACCTGTTGCGGCCAGTGCCCTTTCTATAGTGATGATAGAAGAAAAGGGAATCCTGTCTCATGCAATAAATAAAATGAGTGGACTGTAAACTCTTGTACTAATACAGTGCAAGCCGCGCCCGACAATCAAAACAACGGTGCGATAATCTGTCTGCGCGGAAGCAAAGTGTCCTCGTCGACCGTCCTTCGTTTGTACCAGTGGCGGATTACCCCCTAGGCACACTAGGGGCCCCGGTGTAGAAGGGGCCTCAAAATGTAAAAATATAAAAAAAATGTAAATATTACATTTTTATTTAAAAAATATTTTCTGATTTTGTATTTATTCACTCAAGAAATGAGTATTCCACAAAATTTGAGGGGCAATTTGTCGATAAAAAATGCTATATTTCACACCATTAAAGGCTCCGACACTGGTGACGGGACACATTGTATAAGGGGGCCCCCAAACATAAAGTGCCTAGAAGCCCCAGGCGACCTTAATCCGGCACTGGTTTGTACCGTGTGTCCCCCGCACCCCTCGGCATCCTGTGATCGACAGCGGCCTCTTCTTCACCACTACTTTCACAATATTTTAATCGGGCACGTTCCTAACTGATAAAACTTATATAAATCAAAATTGTATTATTTTACATTTTATTAAGTTATTAAATTCTCACTACGATTACATTGCACACTGCGGAGTCTACCACCAGTTCGGAAATTGGGAAGCCCTTCCGAGAAGAACTGGCGAAAGAAACTCGAGCAGGGGACTGACCTCCATCTTAATATAAATACTGCTCATGTGAGTCAAAATCGCGGGTATCACGTCGCGTTGAATTAAATCAGTTACAAAAGAATGTGCCTAAAATGTACTGTTTAGTACATAAATCCAAAATCAATCATACAAAACGTATAAAAAAGCAAACAGGGTGGCAACAGAAATAGATAATTTGTGAAAAATTCATCTGTCTATAGTCCATTTTTTTTAGCATTTAAAATGATGTAAACAAAGAAGCATTGGTGGCTAACCTTGTGCTGGAGTCCACTTTGGCCGGCTTTAGGCTCGTCCATTGTTGAACAGATTAAATAACAAATAACAACAAAAACTTTTAACAAAAAACTTCAACAAAAACAATAGAAACTTAACAATAAACCAAAGAAAATAAATAAATGCAAAAACCAATAAATGCAGACGTTGACATTTGCCGCTATTGTTGCAAATGGCGGCCATGTTAAGCGACCATTTTAAAAATCACCGAATATGGTACGTATTACAACATCGGCTAGTACTTTTTCATTTTGTCGTGTCAAACTGACCAACGTTTCGTTCCACAAGTTTGTAACTTCTGCTTCTTAAGGTACTTTTTAGTGTAAACTTTTCACGATGTTACATTATATAACAATAAAGTACCCAAATTTTGTTCTTTCTAATGCTAAAAAAACGGACTATAACTATCGCGGTTCTTGAGATACAGCCTAGTGACAGACAGACGGACGAACAGACAGCGAAGTCTTAATAATAGGGTCCCATTTTTACCCTTTGGGTACGGAACCCTAAAAAGTACCTCAAGTGTGTCAATCTTCTACAGAATGTATTTTGGAGAATGTGCTCATTAGCTGCATATGCTCATACCGCCATCTCCCTTTTTCCATCGGACATCCAGACGCACTGAGGGCTTCCACCCTTTCTTGGTAGCTATTCTACCTGTCGCACCAAGCGCTTCTCAACATCATTTATAATGCACACAGCTAAGGAGTGGAACTCCCTCCCTGCTTCTGTATTTCCGAGTACTTATAACTCGTCCGTTTTCAAAATAAAATATATTAAAAGATACCTTCATTCTCCACTGGCTCAGACTTGATGTAGACAACTTCAGGAGAAATATTTAATTCTTCTTTTATCACGATCGGATTACCTAAAACAATAAAAAATGCCATTTTGTATTTTGCTCTTACACTTTCGCGCTCACTACAAATTAGAATAAAACACTTTTTTACGGATTTTGCGCACATTTTATTTTATATTTAATGCTGACGTGATCACAGGATGACTAAGATAATGGTTGTCATGTATTTTCTTCTGCCTTCACAATATTTTGATCGTTCCTAACTGTTAATTTTTTTTATATACACTAGTGGCCCGTCCCGGCTTTGCACGGGTGGACAAAATTCTTTAAATTGTTTCTATTATTAAATATTTTTCCGTTAGCGCCATCTAACGTCCGGTAGACGAACTACTTGCGGTTAACGTGTTGCTATGATAACGCATATACAATGGAAAAAGAGCGGACAGACAAACAACAACTTTGTGATCAAAATTATAGATTGATATATATATATATTTACAATTAAGAACGTGCCCGATTAAAATATTGTGAAGGTAATAGAAAATACATGACAACCATTATCTTAGTCATCCTGTGATCACGACTCCTGTAAAGGAGTCGAAACGTCAGGATTAAATATAAAATAAAATATGCGCAAAGTTCATAAAAAAAAATTTATTCAAATACAATTTTGATTTTTATATATTTTTGTATTAGGCCATCCATATATAATGTCACATGAATTTTAGGACTCTTTAACCCCTCCTTGTCACAGGTTGTCACATTTTAAGAACCGCCCTGATGTGTTATTTTAATTTTTTTATTAGATAATCTTTTATAAAATGAATTATGACAATACTTTGTGTGTTAATTACCTTATTGTCTGACTATCCTAACATTGCAAAACTAAACTTGCCCTTACGTACTCCCGCAAAAACAATACGTTAGCGTGTTTCTACGCGCTACAGCGCCATCTATTTTTAGATAATAGAGAAAACAAACGACTAAATAGGAAACAATAAACGACTATCTATGTAATCAACACATACATTTTCCGTGATACCCTCCTCCCTTTAAAACATGACGTTAATGAATGACCCCTTATTCAATGCGATGTTATATTCAAAATTATTTTATCAAGCTGACCCGGCCACGCGTTACTGTTTCTCATTTATTATATTAGATGTCGCTGTACCGAAATGAATCGCGCCAACGTTGCGGTTCTACGACTACACATACAATTAACCGTTCTTATCCTTCTTGAATATTATTCTTAGGCTTTTACTGAGAATTTGGTAACAAACACACACACACACACACACACAAAGAATTGCCATAATATAATTAGAATAGAAAAACACTAGTAGTCGTCGACTCGGTTCACAATTAAATTCTCAGGCGGACCATCAGACAGTCGATTAGGATTAAACAGCCATTTAGTTTTACGATTTTTATGTGTTTTTTGCATATACTATGTTATATGATCTAAATAGCTATATCATCTTAATCGATTGTCCAAACACTTGTAAAAATGATTCTTTCTGATACGAGAGTGTTCCTCTCATTGATGAAACAACGCTGTCCTACGGCGTAAAATCAGAAAGGTACTAGAAAATTTCGACGAGTGTTCACAAGGCTCGGTAGCTCTATTGGGAGAGCATTGGACTGGACATACAAAGGCTGCGGGTACGTACGTCTTAGATTAACTTGTGAGCCGAGTCGATTTTTTCTAGTATTTTTCTATTAAAATATTTTAACAAATCATCAATGCCGGATCGAGCCAGCGCGGGGCCTGTAGCAAATTCCATCAAGAGGCCCTTAGACTGTTTTAGGTTAGGAACTTATCGAGTTTATGGTATTAAATATCCCGTTTTTAGAACTGACAAACACTTTCGTCACTTTCCATGCGGATGGAGTCACGGACATCCAACCAGATAATTAAAAAAATCACAATTAACTGTTATTTTATAAGATTGGCTACGATCAAATCTTTCAGATGAACCCAGCCTAGCAACTGCTCAGAGTGAAAAGTAATAATAATTTCTTATTACAATTTAATAATATCTTACTTTATGCACAGTTATTATCGTTGAATACTTTACTCTTCTTGACTACGTAAGAACATTGTTGTATTTAGTATATTTTAAGAGATAACTGAATAATTGCACCGCTATATTATGTATGAAAATAATACTCAACGCAATTACGAAAACACTTTTCTCAAGAATGGTTCATATAGAAAATATTATTATTATCCAAACGTAAATATCGATCATTTCTTATAGATTGGTAGTCAATATAACCATTTTCAAATCGGTCAGGTTATTACGATCAGCACGGAGAAAATATCAGGGAATTCCCCGTTTTGTTTAACAGTATTGCCAACTTGTGTGTAGTGCGGTGCGAAACATGATTTTTGGTATGATCAGCAGAAAGAAAATAAAATTATAGTTGATCATTTTCATGCAAATATTTTCTTCTTAGTAATTGTGTGTTGTGACTAAATATAATATATAAATAATACTTCTTTATGGTCAGAAAACGTTGGTGCGCGGGGCCCGCAGCATTTACTACTCTTGCTTCGTGGCTAATCCGGCACTGAGTGCACCATCAAACACTGTATAGTAAGATAATAGAGGATATATGACTTAATGATGACCCTATAATCCTAAAAACGTCCAGTAATATAATGGTTAATAATATAAAATATTTTATACTTTGAAAAATACATCTGAGTTTTTATCTGTGGATTACAAGAACCGAAACGCGGGCGACCATGACTAAGCATCGGATGACGTCACATTACACAAAACAGTTTATCTATTAATTTATAATATTGCTAAATAAAAGAATGATTCTTTATCACATATCTTTTATTATACAATCCTGTAGGTTAACCAGTGTACATGCAATAATAACACATTCTTCTATATATTCCAACAGATTTTTATTTGAAAGAAAGAAAAATGTTTATTGACACACAATTAATACAAGCATAGGAGAAAGTAAGAATAAATAAGGGACGAACGATGTGAACAAAAGAAAACAAACTAATGTGTGGTGCAACAAATGCCCTGCCTCAGCATTAACTAGGGTTGCCAACATTTCTTCGACGAAATATAGTATTTTTCAAACTAAGGTATAAAAATATAGTACACTTCATAAAAAAATAGCATTTTATGGAAAAATAAAAAAAAAAACTAAGTTATATATTTTAACAAAAAACAAAAACAACGCACGCGAACCAGTGACGTGACCATAGATTTGTTCCTTTGACATTGACAAGTTCGGTATGCGCATAGATCTAGTACGATCGGATACACATACAATATACACAAGTTAAAGGTAAGGATATTCATGCATGATACAGTAGTAGATAAGAGATAAAAAACTATCCGTAACCTCGTATATTTCAGTGTTGAAAAATATAGTATTTTTGCGTACTATATATTTCTTTAACAGTATATAGTACGAAGACCCAAAATATAGTAAAATACTATATATTAAAGTACGGTTGGCAACCCTAGCATTAACCCTCTTTGTCATTCACAGCTGGGCAGAATAGACACAGAGGCGCTGATGTAGTTACTACACTTGGTGGTTTTAATTAACTCAGTTATGCAAAAAGGCTTATAACAGTATTAGAGATTTTTTGAATGATAAGGCAGCGTGGACCTAAAAGAAATGAATTTCTCGTTCTCTGAATAGTTTTGTAATATTCACAATTTGTAAGACATTTGGCGATTTTAAAAGAGTTTTGGCACATGAGTTTCTTGCCCGATTCGTCTCATGTTAGCCCCTACGTTCGGAATCGGGTCGCTCGTGGCGATTACATGCGCGGCATCAATTCCGCGGATGTACTTGCCGCTAGCGCACGGGTTATCTTGATTTTAGTAGAATTATTCATTAATTTTGTAAAATTGACGATTTTAAGTGCACGTAAGGGCCTATGAAATAAAGTAATTTTGATTTTTTTTTTAAAGTAGGTAATTCCTTTTCCATAAATCTTATACAGTAGAACTTATATCAAAAGAAATTACTTCAGTAGTTAGTTTTAAGTTTTACATTACTCTTACTGGTTCTTCATAACATAGCGTCATGGCAGTAACATGCTGTGGCATTCTGAGTGGAGGCCCATTTGGTAGCATATTAATTATTTCTACCTATAAAAATGTTCTTTTATAAATAGATAGTAGGTGTATATGATAGACAGTGACATGCTAAATTGATAATAGTGTTAAATACAGTCAACTTTTTTTAAACATATGTTCTTTGGAAACATTTGTATGTTTATTTATAATGTTGATAAAAAAAACAATACTGCAGAATACCTAAATAATATCTTTTTTTATTCTTGATTAACTGTCCAGTATTTTCAGATGACAGTCGGCATATATTTTCTGCTTCAATTTAACATATATAACTTCTATTCTATTCTTGATTGCTCATAATCAATGTCATTATAATGACCAAACATGAGGCTGAAACTGGCAGCAGAAAAACAGCAGCTTTTTGCAAAAAAAAAAAAAAAAACAATTTTCAAGAACTTTTTGAGGACATTTCAACATGTACCTATAATTTAAGATTCTAGAAAATTTGGTTGTTGCAAAAAGCTGCTGTTTTTTTGCTGCCAGTTTCAGCCTCATTGACCAAACAGATGATGAAAACAATGGCTAGAATCTAGACTCTAGATGATGATGAATCGTAAAAGATGACATTACTAGCTTCTCGCTAAACAGTAACTTTCTTTTAATATTTATGTTCCTTGCTGAATCAACACCAGATTTTAATTTCGATAGATGATATTGCAGTTGTCATCGTAAAGATTTTTAAAGGAGGTTAACAATAAACTTAAACTAATTTTTTTTAATAGATGGAACTTTATAACAAACATTAATTTTCAAACCGATCTGACACTGACATACAATTTTTGTATTTAACTCACCACTATTGCTTGTTATGCCTGGCATTTTAGGGTCCTCAGAAGTAATTTCATGTAAGATGTTCAGACATTGTCTTTTGCGTACGCCTGATTGAGGATGTGGGGGCGCAATGCTTTTATCTGGTTTACATTGAAATTTCGATGGTAAACAGTCTTGTTTCATTCTGATTTTTCCAACAGAACCCATTAGACTGTACTGAGTGTAGTTTAACATATCATTAGGGAGCTGTCAAATGACAGAAATGTTAACATTAATTCATTTTAAGTAATGTTTTATGGAGGTTAGGTTGGGGTTGATTTTTATTTGGAAAATCAAAATCTTAGTTAATTTCTTTGTAACGCTTACATTGAAGTGGTCCTCACAAAAGTATATAGTAGATTTATCAGACGTATACTCTGGATCTCGGCCTGCCAACATCAACCACTGTTTTCGTCGTTTAGGACATCTTGGAACGTGTATATACAATTTTTTAGGAAATAAAATTGTCGTACTTCGACACTTGGGCACGGCACACGTCTTGTAGCTAGTCATTTTCACAAATTCACTATAAAAAACACTGTTTTCTTGCTTAAAATATGCTCATGAATCACAGCTTCATAACTTGTTACGTTTTATGTGATGTGAGGTCACAGCCATAAAATGTCAAGTGACCGGTAGGAATGTGAAATAAGAATCGATTATTGAACAATCGAATAAAAAAGATTTTTTTTTAAATCGATTTAATAAGCAATTTTTATATTACTTACAATCGATTTATTTTTATCGGACATTAGAACATATCGTAAGAAACCCTCGATATATAGTCCTGCGCCCGGAGTGCTAAGTATCTACGTTTTCAATACTTTCACTAGAGGATGTTAAACAACGAACTGTACTATTATACCGGCATTCCTTTGTTATCTCATTAATGAAACTATTTTTCAAACGACAATTTAAAAGACTTGAAATGTTTTAGAAATATTTCCAAACTCTTACCTAAGCTCTGATTCCTAAACTTATTGCACACGGATTTCTAGTTAGTTTATTTTGTTAAAAATACTTGTTGATTATTCTAAATAAATAAATATTTCTTACATTCACACCAATTAGTCTAGTCCAAAGTAAGCACTGTAAGGCTTGTGTTACGGATACTAGGGTAACGGATATACATACATATATGATACATAGATATGTAATATTCATAGAAATATATATAAAATAAACACCCATGACTCAGGCACAAATGCACAAACACACAAACATCTAAAAACTTCAAATTATGTTTATAATTTTTAAACTTGCAGTTTCTGCTTTTTTAATTAATAAATCCTTGATCAATATAATACAATATGCGTTTATTTTGAATCTGCTATGACAACTGAAGAAAAAATCGAATAAACTAACAAAATCGAACATGTTTTCATAAGAAGCATGCTTATTTATTAATCGATTTTTCATGCTCAAATAAAAGGATTAATTAGTAATCGATTTTTATGAAGAATGTCACATCCCTAGTCACAGCCAGCAAATGTCACGTTGCCGGCTGTTTTAGCGCGAATTTTATTTTGATGGATACATTTTTATTTTCCTTGAGGGTTTTTTGAAAAAAAAAAATGTAATAGGCATAAAATAAACCTACGCAGTTATTAAAATATTTTTCCGAAAACTGTCACGTAGACAATATTACCTTTACCATAGATTTAACTACAAATTACCTATGTAAACTATAATTACTATGCAGTTGGTTTTCTAAAAAAATAAAAAAAATACTCAGACTAGATTTGTATTATTTGACTAAACAGATAATAAATAAATAATAAATAAATATTTCTTACATTCACACCAATTAGCCTAGCCCAAAGTAAGCACTGTAAGGCTTGTGTTATGAATACTAACGTAACGGATAGACATACATATATGATACATAGATATGTAATATTCTTAGAAATATATAAAAACACCCATGACTCAGGTACAAATGTTTGTATTCATCATACAAACATCTGCCCCTTCCGGGATTTGAACCCAGGACCGTTGGTGCGAAAGGCGGGATCACTACCGTTGCACCAAAAAACAGATGGGGGTCTTATTAGAATACAATCCTTTTTTTTTTAGTAAATATGATAAAACGCTTGAGAAGTAGTCATTATTGAAAAAATGGAAAAAATATATAAAAGTATACTTCTTTAGCGTAACTTAATAAGAATAACTAATAATTATATGAATATTAAATTGAAATCTGTACCGGTAGTGACAAGCAGAGATGATGTTCCAAAGGTCATTGGCGAATTTGTAGATGGGGTGAATAATATTTGATTCGTAGATCCTTGAGCAAGGTTTTTTTTCTCAACCTATACATCCGACACTTCTCCGCATTTGTTTTTTTTACATCTTTAATTCCATTAACTTTTTCCATTTTCTTCCTGTTGCGATAATTTCTACATATCTCAGCGTTAGACAAAGGTTTTTTAACTGAAAAAAAAAAATATAAAAAAATAATTATATTCCGACTGGGTGCTATTGTATAAATAAATAAATAAATATTGTTTTTTGTTTGTTTTTGTTGTGGATCTGGACTTATTTTAGACATTATTTTGTTTTAAACTTTCATGGTCACTAACATTATCTTAATATATATAAATTACGTGTCACGTTGTTTGTCCGCGATGGATTCCTAAACTACTTAACCGATTTTGATCAAGCTTCGTAACTATCTGTTATTTGATCTAACTTAAAAGATAGGACAGGTTTTATTTTAATTTATAACACAGCAACGCGTGGCTGGGTCAGCTAGCAGTAATATAAGTTATATACGCAATAAAAGACTTTGTCGGGGGGTAGATCGATGTCTGGGAATAACAGCCTACCCACAATTAATTCAGTTTCTCCGCGATCATGGCGCTTGCAACAGTGCCGAAATATCGGAAACTCAATAAAAACAAGGTAACAATGGTAACAATCCCGTATATAACTTATATTATAATAATTTTAGACATGTTTTTTTTGTATATTCCGTAAATAAACTTTAATTTGATTGTTGTTAAGATTATATAAATACTTAATTTAATATGTTTAATTTTATTAATTGCATTCACAATGCCATAATGTCTATAAGATTAAAATTACGTATGTATAAAACGACCACGCCTCCGAGCCCTCAGGTAGGATTCGAACCCACGACCTTTCACTGTAATAATATAAATAAAATTTTACATTGAGCGTTTTCCATTTAGAAAAAAAAGTCGATACTGTGTTGTACTGTGTCAACTTTGTGTGTGTGTGTGTGTGTGTGTGTGTGTGTGTGTGTGTGTGTGTGTGTGTGTGCCAATAGGTTTTTGCTATAGTACGGTCGACACAGTGCAACACAGTGTCGACAATTTTGTCTAAATGGAAAACGATCATTGTAAAAAAATACAAAGAATTTACGGACAGTTAACCTCAAATCAATAAACGCACTTAAAAAAGTTTGTTTTGCATTTTTTTCATGGGTTTGCTCTTGATCCCAATCAAGCCCGGGGACCAAGACAGAATCTACGATGGAACGAGCTAACCCAGAAGGCCTATTCACCCTGACTTTGAATATGAACGGGTTATAAGTTCTCGGAAATACAGACGCAGGGAGGGAGATCCACACCTTTGCTTTGTGCATTATGAAAGTTGAGAAGCGCTTGGTGCCACAGGTAGGAATAGCAACCAAGAAAGGGTGGTAGCCCGCAGTGCGTCTCGATGTCCAATGGAAAGAGGAAGATGGCAGTATGAGCATATGCAACTCCCGAGCGACAGATTTGCGGTACTTTTTAGAGTTCCGTACCCAAAGGGTAAAAATGGGACCTTATTACAAAGACTTCGCTGTCTGTCCGTCCGTCTGTCTGTCTGTCACCAGGCAGACGCTGTTCTTGTATCTCAAGAACAGCGATAGCTAGACAGTTGAAATTTCCAAAATTATGTATTTCTGTTGCCGCTATAACGACAAATACTAAGAGAAAACAAAAACGCCCGCAGTACGTCTGCCCGCCTAGCATGCGCTACTCGAGCTATCTCGCGCACGATTGAAGAGAAGTTTGTCGACATCGACATAATATCTCGTTGTGGACAAACGGATGTTGCCTCTTGATATATGATTATTAACTACTTTATTTTATAACATAGCAACACCGATATCGTTCATTTAATTTGTGTTGCGTATTTTACCATATATTTACTTTTTGGAAATGTGGATTACATCAATTTTGACGTTGTCTGACGACTTACATGATCTGTGGTTGATCGTTTCTCACTAAGTCAATGGTGTTTGTTTTTTTTTAAATCGCCGAAAGTTTTTGCTGTTTATTCTTTGCTATAAGTTTATCCTTTTTACAATCTAAAATTTAAAAAAGTATAAACGAGTACATTTAGTCGACGCAATATCCTAAGCGATTAAGATTTGTAAAAAATGCAAAGAGTTTTACAAGTTACAAGTTTTACAAGCACACAAACCACTTGTCGTCTCTTCTCTACGTACTGACACAAAGACGAGATATATGTCGACAATATCGGTTAAATTGTCATGTTAGAGTTTGAAGACAAAAATCCGCGGCTAAGTAAAAAAACACGTTTGACATAAGAAATCGACTTCTAAGCGCAGCCATGTTAGAGACGACTGACGACAAATGACTAAAACACGAGAAAATGGGTAGACAAAATTTTGTCGTGGTGCGTATGCTAGGCGGGCTGGATGTCCGATGGAAAAAAGAAGATGGCGGTATGAGCAAATGTAGCTCTAAGCACATTTATTTATACTTCAAAATTACATAATATTCGCTATTGGTTATTAAAAAATCTAAGTTTTCCATTTAATTACCTTCATTGGCTGTATTGGAAAATAGTGGCAATTCTTGGGATATAATTTTTACATTATTCATTTCAGCATCATTTGCTTCTGTCATATTATCGTTCGGATTGTTTTCGATATTTATAGTTTCGTCGTCACAAATTGCATTCGGTACACCAATTGATGGAACTGCACCAGATCTTAAAATGCATCTACTTTGAAATTCAAGCCCTCGATCTATGACGTTCGGGGCAAAATGCAATGAGCAGATGTAAATGTTGGTGAGATTATCAGAGGCTGATAAGTCACAAGCCTCTATCCACTTGTTTCTTAATATTGAATCCTTTGGAAACCTATTTAGGATAATATTTGATATTGAATTACATATCTTAATATATATAAATCTCGTGTCACAATGTTTGTCCTCAATGGACTCCTAAACCACTTAACCGATTATAATAAAATTCGCACACCATGTGCAGTTCGATCCAACTTGAGAGATAGGATAGTTTAAATCTCAAATTATAGTCGCAATTTTAATTTATTGCTAATTATTTGTCTGTTATTATTTGACAGTCACAATTATCTGTTAACTCCAAATGATTCTAACAGATGTCGATACCTTTCGACTGGGTTGAGTAAGTAATCAATAGATGGCCCTGCTATGGTAAATCTACGAACGTGTCATATAAGCTACATTTTAACCGCAAGTAGTTCGTTTACCGGACGCTAGATGGCGCTAACGGAAAAAATATTTAATAATAGAAAAAAATTAAAGAATTTTGTCCACCCGTGCGAAGCCGGGACGGGCCGCTAGTATACTATATGGATGCAGTCCCTAAGCATAAAGCATCGCTATAAACATATATTGGAGCGGAGCGTAATACAAAAAAAAATAAAGAATGTTAAGTAAATTTTAGAATTCCATAAGAATGACAATATTAAAAAAGCGCGCGCTTTTTTCTCAATGGGAAATCCCATAGAGCCAATGTTTTTGGTCATAACTTTTTTATTTTTGTGAATAGAGATGCAAATTTTATATTTATGATTTTTTATGATTAAAATGTTATAAAATTATAAAAGAAAGGCTCCTGCAATGTTTAGGTTTTACATAATGTTTTTTTTTAACAATAATTACGAATTAAAATTAATTAAAACGAAACGTTATTATTACAGAAAAATACTAGAAAAAATCGACTCGGGTCACAAGTGAATCTCAGGCGGGAATCGAACCCGCAACCTTTGGAAATCCGGTCCAATGCTCTCCCAATTGAGCTACCGAGCCTTGCGAACACTCGTCGAAATTTTCTAGTACATTCCTGATTTTACGCTGTAGGCCAGCGTTGTTTCATCAATTGGGAGAGCATTGGACCGGATTTCCAAAGGTTGCGGGTTCGATTCCCGCCTGAGATTCACTTGTGACCCGAGTCGATTTTTTCTAGTATTTTTCTATTATAATAATTTATCTTATAAGATCGCATTGAAAATGCATAAAATATATAAAAAAAAATATAAATAAAACGAAACGTATTTTAAAACATCAATCAGCGTTTAGTGACGTCACTCCTGTTATAACAACTTATTTGAGGTTATCGTTGTAAAAATGAATATTATTCAGTGTTGCCATTTTAGTGCTTTGCCAAAAAGGCACTAAATCTAGTGCATTTTTGGTATGTTCAGTGCGCATTCAAGATTTTTAGTGCCTAGTGTAATTTCTAATACTTTTTTCATGTCTGCTCTTTAAGCGTAAATTAATTGATAAAGCGGCCTTTTTCTAGTATCATTCCACGGCACAAGCTATCTCTCGTATTTACACGAGTTGGATATCGATGTTGTCACGAGCCACCACACTAGTGTCGATCTACCCGTGACGTTGCTCAATTTATAGTATGCCCTATGGTATTTTTTTTAGGTTTTTAAGTATAAGATGCAACACAATTGTAAGTTGATTGATTTAATATCGTAAAGTTAAGTATTAAAGTATATTAAAAAATAAGTTTTGAATTTTATGTCTTTCTTTTCAAATCTATGCTAATTTTAAATTTTAGTGCTTTGAAGTCGAAAAAACCATAGATCTCGCTTTTAGTGCTCTACACACTTTGCTTCTGGCAACACTGATAAAATTTTAGGGGAATATTAATTGCGTTTTTTAAATTAAAATGGAAGTTGGGTTTATAAAAGCAGACTCCAGGAATTAACCAAGAGTTAGTGTTGACATGGTGGTAACTTTTTTTGTCGAAAGTGCAGAGTTTTCAGGTGTAGAAATGAAAGGAACTAAATTACTACGATATGTATACATCATCTTTGTTAAACTTTGCATTTTATTCAGCGGCTTCTACACATAACAGTTATTTCAGCTCAACAAGAGAATCTTACGGCGATAACGCCATCGGCTTTGTCTAAATTAAGAGAGATGGAGAAGTATGTACAGTAAAAAGTCGAGTTACTCCGGAGCATAAAGTACGTAAAGAAGGTTATCGTGTTACAGCTGTTATAAATGAAACGCAAAGCTTGGTTCAGTCAAAATCGACTCCAAAAATTACTCTACAATTGCAAGCATAGTGGTGCTTGCAATTGTAGAGTAATTTTTGGAGATATTATTTTTGGAGTCGGTGCCAGCAATAATCTACAAAAAATATATAAGTATATTGTACTCTTCTCAAATATTTTGTAGTATTTGTTGTTAGTTAATTAATACCTAAATTCTTTGAATACTGTAGGTTTATAATAATTTGCTGGCACCGACTCCAAAAATAACTATTTGTAATGTAGTAAAAGCATAGAATAGCCAAAAAAAATATTATTTTTAACTTTTTAGTGGTGCTTGCAATTGTAGAGTAATTTTTGGAGTCGGTTTTTTTTTAATTTTTTTTTTCAATTAAATTGTTATGAAAAGAATTAAACTCATTTTTAATAATAAAACTGTATGTGGTATGGATTATTGAGTAAAATTTATTATTAGGTAGGTGTAAGCATGCTGCTGCACTATTGCTAAGGTTACACAGAAGATCTGAGGACCCTCCGATTACATCTGTCACATGTTATTGGAAGAAGTCTAAATTACCTTCATGTGCTTCTGGAAAATCCATACTAATATTATAAATGGGAAAGTGTGTCTGTCTGTTTGTCTTTCTTTAACGGAAAAACTACTTAATCGATCATCATGAAACTTCATACATATATTCTTGGAGGTATTAGAAGTAACATAGGATACTTTTTATTCCGGAAAAATAAGATGTTCCCGGGGAAATATTTTCTTACCTACAGTGATAAACGACACGCGGGCGGAGCCGCGGGCAAAGTCTAGGCGTTTATAAAGGCCAAAGAAATGGGTCATATTTCAGTCACTAACAGTTTCTCTCAACTATGTAGTTTTTTTTATTTAAAGAAATTATTGAATGTGTGTTATAATAATAACTGCATATTTTTAGGTGGATATTTTAAGTGAATTTATAGATGCTGTAAAAAAAAGATTCTCAAGCGAGTATTCTTCGCTACTTTCAAGAAAACCAGCAAACTATAAGCATTCATAAACTGTGTTCAACCTTGATTGGAAAGTTGGACTCTCCACAATCATTTTTTAAATATCAAACCAAATGAACACTGATAATATTAATATGATTTTTTCCACCACCGAACATCAAAGTCATTCACCATTGTGGTTTGAGGCAAGTAATAAAACTTCTAGCTTAATTTTGTATTGTATTTATCACAAAGAAAAACACGAATCATCAGAAGTATTTGCAGAAATATGTAAAAAAATAATACTAGATTTAAAAATCTAAAAATCCCACGTTTTTTAGTGACCAAAAAAGAATAAAATAACCCGGCGGGGCAAAGCGAGGGGCCACTCAAAACGTGAAGCCCCATACAAAAGTGAAAGCTGCCGAAAGTTGACCTGAAAGTGTACCTAGAAAGTTAAAAGTTGTTTTAGGATGCATTGTCATCGGGTTCTGACTTGCTCCAAAAATTTCAGCTCGCTAGGTGGCCGGGAAGTGCCTCAAAATTGAGTTGCAAGAATCCAACTGCACAGACAGACAGACAGGCAGACAGACAAACAAGAAAGCGACCTGAGAAAAACGTGGGAAAAATAAAAACCGTTGTGTGTACTTATGTACGCACGTAAAAAGTTATACTTCTTTATCATTACTAAACAAAGATAACTAAAAATTTCCGTGTGCTCACATTCTTCGTATGTGAAAAAAAAAGATAAATTTAGAAATTATATAGTGATCAGTAAAAAGTGCCAAAAGATTAACAGATTTCTTATATATCTGTATACAGAATCAAGTAATATATCAAAAACCATTAAAATTAACTGTTTAACCAATAGTAATGTAAAAATAATAATAATTTATATTACAAACAAATAAAAAAAATAAACCGACAGTTAACCTCAAATCAATAAACGCACTTAAAAAAGTTTATAAAATAAAAACCACTTTTAAATAAAATTGTTATATTGTTATTATATAATATACAATTTTTATTATAATTTTATATAAATTACTTTTAACTACCATATATAATTTAAAATCAGACACACACCCACACATTCATAATTAATGGCCAACTTCATCCTGCTGGTTTATTCTATGTCGCTTTTGCGGCCAACTTCATACTGTAACTTTTGTGCAGTGATGCGCGCGCATCGTAAAATTTCACTATCAACATTTTTTCATAACGCGCCTAAAGAAGTATAACTTCAAAAATTTGCATGAACAAACTTACTATTGTACCCACACAGCATAAACTTGATTGGAATATCACTACATAGTATAAAACAAAGTCGCTTTCTCTGTCCCTATATCCCTATGTATGCTTAAATCTTTAAAACTACGCAACGGATTTTGATGCGGTTTTTTTTTAATAGATAGAGTAATTCAAGAGGAAGGTTTATATGTATAATACATGCATAATATAGTAGAGCATTGCATCCGTATGAAGCCCGGGCGGGTCGCTAGTTTACTGTAAACAACACATTTTATTTTTCTATTTTTACAGATACGCAAGAATTACTGGCTCAACTCTTCATGAAGCTGCTCACTGTAGAACTAAAATTGGTTCCCTTCTAAACAAAATTATGGGAGAACATTCAAAATTACTTCCATTGCGTTGGATAGAGGGAAAAAACTAGAAAAACAAGTTCTCAAAGTAGTGAGCAAAAGGGAAAAGGTAACATCATTAGTTTTTCTGTTGTTTAAATATTTTGAATAAAAGAATTTGTTATTTTTAGTTCAAGACCTTTGTAGTAATTAATATTGTTTATATAATCTTAATCTGCATTTCAGATTAAAATTGAAGAAGCTGGACTTCTTAATGCCGAGTATCCTATTTTTGGCACAACTCCTGACGGGCTTACTGAAAACTAGCTGACCCAGCCACGCGTTGCTGTGGCAGTAATATTATTTTTCTAAAATAAAAGTAGCCTCAGTTACTCTTTATTACATCAGCTACGTGCAAATAAAAGTCCCTTCAAAATCGGTCCAGCCATTTCAGAGATTAGCCGGAACAAACAGACAGACAAAAATTGTGAAAAATGTTATTTTGGTGTATGTACCGTATATGCATGTAGTAAAAAACGGTTATTTCAATATTACAAACAGACACTTCAATTTTATTTATATGTATAGATTACACAGTAGAAGTGAAATGTCCTTCAACAGAAGCAACCATACTTTCCTATGTGAAAGACAATAAAATAACACCAAAATGTTGGACACAAATACAACTTCAAATCTTTTTCAGCAAAAGAAAAATGGCACTTTTCTGTATAGCACACCCAAACTTTGAACAATCCAAAGAAGTTGACATTTATAATGTGCCATATGATAACAGCATTGTATCTGTTATGAATGCTGCGAAAATATTCTGGATAGATGCTGTATTTCCAAAATTAAAAGAAAATATTTAAGCATAGTTTTATTATATTTTTTTATTTATAAAATAAGACCAACTTCCTAGCAACATTCCCCGTCCAGTTAACCTTAACACTCTCCTATCCACTTCTAACAAATCGGGCTTTTTATGTGTATGTAACCATATTAAAAAAAAATAACATTAAACTCTAGCCCATTACCTATAGCCCTTTACTGTAGGACAACCCCTACATTTATTATATACATATTTTAATAACCCTTTGTGTTGTTACGTGTTTAATTGTGTTGTTTTTAGGACCCAGAAAGAGGTTTACTCAAGAAAGAAAGTAGCAATCAAAAGTTAACCAATTGGATATTTTTAACGCAGTACTCACTACAGGACACTGGCGAAATTTCTGTGAGAAACGGAAAAAGCCACATAATAAAAAATATATATATAAAATAAATGTCTATGCTTTGTAAATATTAGTTTTAATTAAAGTTGATTGTAAATTGGTTATGCTATAGTCTCATAGGGAATTAGAAAATGATCAACACAGGCATGTGGCTTTAGAAAAGAAAATTCGCGAAGTCTTCTAATTATTCTTTAAATATTTCGATTCTTTTCTTCGACCTTAGCACTTCATCTTTTAAACTTTTCTTGGTGTTGCTAACACTAGGGTGGTCTAATCAACTGAAATTGTTTTTTTGCCAACACTCCTTCAATGTACTTGAAGCCTCTGTCTGCCATGATACAAGCTCCAGGTGGTAAAATGTCCATTTTTTTTTTTATAGAAAATAGGCATGCGCTTGACCACTATCTCGCCTGATGGTAAGCGTCGATGTGATCTAGAATGTGACGCGCTTGCCTAGAAAGTACCTATTCACTCGTGACTTGAAGACCCCTAAATTGTCTTTGTCAGGAAACACAGACTCAGGCAAAGAGTTCCACTCCTTAGCGGTACGTATCACAAAATTGGAAGCGAAACGCTTAGTGCGACTCTTTGGTAAAACGAGAATCAAAAAAAAAAAAAAAATCAGAAATGCGGCTACCAAAACCATCTGAGACAAAGTTTATAACCCCGTTTGGTGTAGAAGATATCAAATATTTTAGAGTGTTGCATTTCTTTTAAGAGGAGTAGGTCAGAGATTGGTATAATGCATCACTAGGAACTTCTATTTCAAGGTAATCAATTATACAGTATGTTTTAGAATGAGAATTTCTGAAGCTAATCGGAAAGTCGCCAAGAACTGACACTCGTGATGGTTTTAAATAAACTTTTTTAATACTTCAGCTATTTTACAACAAATTCTTGAAAATATTCTGCTTGCTGTAGTTTTATGTATATCAAAATCTTTTGCTAATATAGAAAATGGTTCATTCGGTCATAGTTTTTTTAAAACTTAGCAAATATGGTAAAGATTGCAATTTAAGTGTTTTTGTAGAAGTTCGACAAGAATAATACTAGAAAGTGGAACTCTTATATACAACTGAGGCTGTGCCATTATTCAGCCCATTGTTATGTCACATAACTGTCTTTGTTTTAACTGTTTACATCCACTTAACCCTTGATTCGAGGGATTTTTTTTTTTGTAAAATTGTTACTAATTTTGGTAAAAAAAAATATATTAAAAATTCTACCCATTCCAATTTCCTGTAACAATTACAGCACCCAGAACTCTAGATATATGGACTAGTTTACAACGGAGATTTTTTTTCATTCAACGGGAAGTATACTGCACAATGTCAAATTAAGAGTTAAAATAAATTCTATCAGTCTCCTATTCAGGTTTAAATAAACTGATACTGTCATGTCAATAATTTTATACATATTTAGTTTCATAGGTGATGTTTTACAATCCCTAACATTGACTTGCTTGGGTGATACCAACTTTACCATGCTTTACCATTGAGTATCGTAGACCTACCACTAAATAAATTTAAAAATAGATTGTTCGACTTATTGTGTGATTTGTGTATATATAATATCAATGAATTTCTAAATATGAGAAAAAAATGATTTTTTATTGTGCTCCTAGTATTTTTGTTATTACTTATTATTATTAATTTTATTTAATTGTGACTTTTAAAAAAATTATGATTAGTATTTAATTGTGAAAATTTTGTAATTGTTGTGATATTTTTATTAGAATTTGATTATGACACTGATTATTCATCATTATGTTACCAGTTTTAACTGCATGCTGAATTATTTGACATTATATAGCTTCCTTTAAATTTTAACATTTGCATGCCAGTATCTGGTGCAACACTGAAAATTGCATAATTGTAAACAACCTTTGTACCGTGTTTGCTTGCAAATTAGTGAATAAATGATAAAGCTACAGTTTTTTGGGGTGTTCTCATTTCTACTTGAGCTTGTTTTGATTGTTCATAAGGACATATAGGGGGACTTTATGGCGGGAGCAGGAAGCGTCACTATGGTGGTCTTGTTTTTCTTGTTAAAATTTGTGTTGTGGTTGATATTAGTGTGTAATAATGGTGGGTTATTAACCATTAAGTATTTCTGTATATGCACGAGTGTTTGCAAGTGAAACAAAACAATGGTGTCTTTTCGCTCTCTCAAGAAGTCCACGAGAAATTTTCAGTAAAACCCCACATCTTTACTGAAACCTAGGTTAAGGTATTTCACTTTTCATTCATCATCCATTGATAATCTATCATTCATATCATTCATAAATCAACTCTTTAAACAAGAATGGACATAATATGAAGAAATGGCTCAAAGGTCTTTGTAACCAAGCCAAAATCCCTTATAAAAAAAAAAGACTAATATATAGACACTTGTATACCTTTATTCTTGGATACTTCAATGTTTTGAGAACCATGTGTTTCTGTGATCAATGAACACTCTGAAGATGGATCTGGAATATGAAAGACATAATAATATAGTTCTTCATTAGAAAGCATTATCCTTATATTATTGTAAATTGGAAAGGTTGAATGTTTGTTCGTCTTTAGTATAAGAATAAATCTGAAAGAATGAATCAAAATTATACCTGGTGAATTTGCAATGCTCTCTAGAATTTCACGTTTTCTCCTTTTCATTATTACTGATCTAGGTTTCAGTGGCATCATTCTATTTTGACATTCAAAAATATGAGGTACCACATCTTTTTTTAGAAAAAGTTTTCCTCCACACATTTTAAACTTTATCCAATTTTCAACGTCGTTGTCCAACTGTAAAATTAAAAATATGTTATAGACAGGTTTTGTAAAAAAATGTTTTATTCTGATGTGTAATGTGCGCGGAAGTGTAAGAACTAAATAGGTTTTGTAAGTTATTAGGTAGGTTAGTAACGCGTTTTTGCGTACAAGCAGATTAACAAGCATATAACAAGTAGGTATATTCGCCGACTTACGTCAAAATGATCTTCACAGCATCGAATAATGGTCTTTGGAGAATAATAGTCATTTCTCTTCGCAGCTAGAAACCACTTTTTTCTCAGTTTTGGGTCAGAAGGTCCAGTCAAAAACAATTTATTTGGAAACTTTGTTGAAGTACATGGACACATTGGCACAAAACATGTGTCAACACGGCTTTTTTTTGGAATATTATGGGTATTGTTAAGATCACCTGATGTTGATGGATAGTCCATTTTAAATTTTTAGAAAAAAAATACCTTGAAAGTCAAAAAATATGCGAAAGTATGAAAACCAGTCATAAACAAGAACGACCAGTGACAGACAGGAGTGACGTTATCGCAGTGTAGGGGTGATAAAAAAATTATCGATTTTTCTTTTAATCGAATATTATTTTCATATAATCGATTTTTTATAATCGATTTGCAGTCATATTTATCGATTTTTAATATATCGATTAAATAAATAACGCATTTAATCGATTTTCATAATCTATGCGCCGAATGAAAAAACTCGAAGAATTGCTTTATATTTTTGTTTTGAGAGCATAACGTCTTTTACTTTTTAAGTATTTTATTTTAATACTAGTCAAATGTAAAATAGGACTGGATATTTGTGACAATTTTCTTGAAGTTATACTTCTTTAGGCGCGTTATGAAAAAATGATATGAGTGAAATTTTAAGATGTGACAAAATCATCATGTTGAAGGTGGCCGCAAAAGCGACATAGATTAAACCAGTAGGATGAATAGGATTATATGAGTAGGATTTATATCTTACAGTAAGATGAAGTTGGCCGCTAATTATGAATGTGTGTGTGTGTGATTTTAAAATATATATGGTAGTTAACAATATCTTTTATGAAATAACAATAACAATTTTATATTATATAATAACAATATAACAATTTTATTTAAAAGTGGTTTTTATTTTATAAACTTTTTTAAGTGCGTTTATTGATTTGAGGTTAACCCGACAGTTAACGTATTATTTTTATTTGTTTTTAATATAAATTATATATTTTTTTACATTACTATTGGTTAAACAGTTTATTTTAATGGTTTTTGATATATTACTTGATTATGTATACAGATATATAGAAAATCTGTTAATCTTTTGATGCTTCTTAATGATCACTATATAATTTATAAATTTATCTTTCTTTTCACATACAATGAATACGAGCATACGGGAGGAAATTTTTAGTTAGTAGGTAACGATAAAGAAGTACAACTTCTTACGTGCGTACATAAGTACACACAACGGTTTTTTTTTATTTGATTTATATTTTAGTTTTTGAGACAGTAAGGTTGTCATTTTGTTGGGGTGCTCATTTCATTTTTATTATAATAAAACGTTTAATGATACTGAGAATTTGTATCAGTAATGATATTTGGTTTCATTATTCCTTAAATTGACAGTTGAAAGAACATTTGCTTTGGTTTTTAGTTTTGAATTTGTAATTTTTTTAGTCATATTGTTTTTAATCTGATTAATTGTTAAAATGAATCTCTTAGGTTTATTATTGGAATATGAAAAGCATGTAGGATTTTAAATGAAAGAAAAAAAATCGTTTTTTTTGCAAAAATCGATTATTTGTATTTATTTAAATCGATTATTAACAAATCGATTAAAAATGAAGAAAGAAGAATCGATTTTTATTAATCGATTTTTTCCATTAATATCGCACCTTATGTTATCGGAACCATAGGTCCGTTTTCGCGCGAAAATTTAAACTATCAGTTTAAAATCGCATTTTTTTTTCCTATAAATTACAATGTTTTAGTTTTTTAATATATTTGTGGTCTATTCTACATGGAATTCTTTAAAATGGAAACAAAAATAAAAATATTGCATGTTACCTATTTCAAAATTCGGGCACAATCTGGTATGGTTGATTCGATTCCACAAAAAAAAAAAAATCGGTTAAGAACTCGGGAAGTTATGGCGTAACAGACATTGCGTCATTAAAGCTGATCCATGGAAGCTCCGCTCCAATTATATATTAATAGACAGAGTTTCACATCACTCACTTGTGTAATGAAATACGATCACGCTTTGATGCTTTGAGTCTACATAGGTAGCACATAATACCCATTTTATCATGTACTGCACCAAGTTACACTTAAAAACCTCACCAAAGTGTCAGCAAATATTCAATATCGATTCGCAAGTAACAATTTAAAAAAATATTTAAATAAATAAACTCGACGCACAACAGCGACGCTGTTTACAATTGAAGCACGCTTGTGAGCATTGATCCATTCTCGGACATGCGCACAACGTTCAAAGTTTAAATGAGGGAGACAGGCATATGTCTGCACCGTTAGGTCATCTTTTTCTAGACCCCTACTACTCTACTAGCAACATAGGAGTATTAGGGACCGCAAGCATTTGAATTTCTCTCTCTCTAAATGTAATTTACTAGAATGAATACATCAATAACGGTATAAAAATAGTTCTTTTTTTAAATTACATTACCAAGTAGGATCTAGGGTTACAATTAAGAATTCCACTCTTCATCAGAACTGTTGCTTTGCTCGACGATCGAACAAATGAACAAATCACAGACGATACACCAACAGCGGGAAGAATCACTACATAGTATAAAACAAAGTCGCTTCCTATCTGTCCCTATGTATGCTTAGATCTTTAAAACTACGCAACGGATTTTGATGCGGTTTTTTTAATAGATAGAGTGATTCAAGAGGAAGGTTTATATGTATTTTCATGCATAATATAGTAAAGAAACATATCTATTTCTATTTAAGATTTTAAATTCATCAGTCAGGTCGAACCCGTCTTCCTGTGCGCTCCTCACGTACACTACCACTATTCGTTTCCCCGCGACGCTTTAAAAAATACACCCGAAATACATTTCTTTATCGTTCCACCAACACGTACAACGAGAAAATGTTAGAAGTAGATCTTTTTAACGTATCTCTAAACAGTATTAAAGATAAACTTAAAGATATACTCAGTTCTAGTCAATAAAACTGTTACATAGATTTCCATTTAGTGTTATTTTTTTCGTGCTAATTTGTTAAAATTCCTCTTATGAAAATGGTAAAATGTAGTAGTTTGAATTGTTTATTTTGTCACATTGAAATTATAGTACTGATTTATTTATTTTTTTGTAATTTATATTTTTCCATAAGTATGTTTGTTTTCCACAATTTGATCACGTAAGAATAGGGTATTTGACAGATTCTAGTAAAGTACTTCAAAATGTTCTAAAGTCGCTAAAGATACCCTTGACAAATCTTTCTCTTATATTTAGAGCCATTTTAATAACAAAACGATAGTTTTAATAATTACATTTTGTATTTCCCGCTGAAACGCTAGTTCACGTGACAAATCAAAGGCGTGACGTCACGATGTAATAGTCTTCACGTAAACAATACGTGAGAGACTAGTTTTTCGTTCATGATTCTTTAAAAAATGGCTTCAAAGTCCTATAGAATATGTGCTGTTCCTTTGTGTAAAAATACAAGTATCAAAAGCCCTTCTAAATTATTTATCCACGTGCCACAATCGCAAAATCTTCGTGTAAAGTGGCTGCAGTTAGCACGGCGTGATCCGACAAGTGTATCACCCAAATCTTCAATTTATTTTTGCGAGGATCACTTTGATGTAAGTAGTATTACTTAAATATATCTATAAATATTGATAATTTACGTTTGATAAAACTGTAGCTACTTAAACTAGTAAAATTTTGAGGTTAAAGCAAAGTTGTTTATTTATATTAGACAATGACATGACAAGACATTATTTATTACATCGTGACGTCACGTACTATGATTGCTCGTTGAGACGTTTCGTCTAAATGATACACAGATTCAAAAACTCTAATTTTTATTTAGGAAAATAAAATATTTAATTATTTTTATTTGTAATTGAAGTCAAATATTATTAATTAGGACCTTAAATTCTATAGTGTTCAATACAATACTTATTTATTTGTTAACTATGTCAAATACCTTATTTAAATTGTTCTTTTATTTATAATAATATTTTAATGTAATGTATGTGCTTAAATTAATTTTCAATGTGATTTAAATATGAATTTTGTAATTTAATATTAATTTATAATTTCCGACACAATGTAATATTAGATATAAAATACGAGTGTAAAAAACAACTACGCCTCCGAGCCCTCAGATGGGATTCGAACCCACGACCTTTCGCTATCCGGGCGACTGCTCTGACCGCTGAGCTACCGGGACGCTGGCAAACGTGTGGAATTTTACAAACGTATTTCAACTTCTACTATGAGCTTGTATCGTTCCACCAATGTTAAACGCTAACTACCTTCAACATCGAAAGTAATATTTTTACAAATATTAAACAATCGATTAAGATGGAACCAGCTATAATTGTTTTTAATTTTTTTTTTTTTGCATTCACAATGCAATATTTCTATAAGATATAAAATACGTGTATAAAAAACAACTACGCCTCCGAGCCCTCAGGTGTGATTCGAACCCACGACCTTTCGCTATCCGGGCGACTGCTCTGACCGATTGTATATCTTATAGAAATATTGCATTGTGAATGCAAAAAATTAAATTAAAAACACAATGTAATATTGTTTAATGGAATAAATAACTGAAACTGAAACTCGGGAAATAATGGCGTAACAGATATGGCGCCATTGAGGCTGATCAATGGGAGCTTCGCTCGCTCCGCTCCAAAAGGTGCAATCAAATTACCTGCCAGGACTTCATGGAGCGATTGGGTCAAGTGTATAGACTAGGTACGCTTACTAGCTAAATGTTAATGTAAAAAAAATGGCTGTCATGGGGCGCCTAGCAGATATGAAACATTCAAGTTAATATTATAGTTTATAATGAACTAGCTGAGTCGGCCACGCGTTGCTGTGTTTTTATTAAAATAAAACCTAACCTATGTCCTAAGTTGAAATAAATCCAGAAAAATGAAAAAATATCATCAAAATCGGTAGAGTAGTTTGTTTTTTGTTCTCGACTGAACGGCGCAGATTGTGCAATGTCTTACAATAAGCTGCTGCATTGATTGTCTCATTACGAGGCAGAAATTCCACAAGCAATACTCCTTCGGCGGCAGTCTTCTATGAGGAGGGCATTCAAAAACTGGTACAACGTTATGACAAGTGCCTCAATATTGACGGAAATTATATAGTAAAGTAGATTAAGGTACAGGCTATCATTTAAAAATAAAATTATTGAGATATCTTAGTACGTCTATTTTTTATTTCAAAACGGTACTTAAAAACACGCCTCGTATAAGACAAATAAAAACCATAAAAGAAAATATGGAGTAAAATAATAATAAATAAATTACACTCTGTATGTACTCTGTGTACCTATCGTTGATGTACACAGGACATATACTCGGAACAATAACTAAAGTTATTGTTGATGTTAAAGCAGCCTGCTGTCTCGTCTTTGCTCGTTGATTTTTTGTCTGTATCGCTCTCGATATTTACGACTACGTTCAGGCAGTGGCGGATTTACCAGGAAGCAAAGGAAGCAATTGCTTGGGCCGCTTGGAGAGGGGCCCCAAAATTTAAAAAAAAATTAAAACTTATTTGAAAATGTAAAAATAATTAAACATTTTTTTTTTTTAAATAAAATAAAAATTACATTGACATTTTCAATTCTTCGATGGGCCAAGAAAAAGTCAGTGATTTAAGCCTACTGTTTATCGAAAAAGACAAGCTTCGAGAACTTGACTTTGAAGATATTATTAATCAATTTGCGACTGAAAAAAGTAGAAAGAAGTTGTAATGGAGATGGTTCAAATAATATATTGATTTTGCAAAATTGATCTGTTTTTTGTTATTTAAAAAGAAGAGGGGGGGGGGGGGGGTTATATTAAAACGAGGGCCTCAAAAATCAGTTGTTGCTTGGGGCCCCGTCTGAGGTAAATCCGGCATTGCGTTCAGGAATCGATTCTGAAATATTTCGCTGTGATCTTCTCTCTCTTTTACGCTTGTTAATTTCTTCTCTGTGCTGTTCATAGTATCTTTTATTGTCTGTGTGCGTGTGATTTTAAATTTAGTTGATTATCTGATGTTGCGTGAATAATTTGTTTAGTTTCAATGATATTTTGTATATTTGATAGAGTTTGAATTTGGTTTGAATTTTTTTTTACGTTGCCTGGAGTCTCTTCTTCGCTGATTCATTTCTTCTCGGTGTCGCTCTCGATACAAACGACTATGTTCAGCAGCCTTATTGTCCACTCTAAATTAAAATTATAATATTTTAAGAATAATAAAAATATTACTAAATAAATATTTCCAATTATAAAATGACAGATTAAAAAATGCCAATACCTCACTGGTACGATTTTCCGCGAATTAAATGAACTTAGGTCATTATTACTTTCAACTAAAATATCACCTATCTCGTGCGTTGTTTGTACACTAAAAAAGTAAAATTTTATTACATAGAATTTTGAAACAAATAGAATACACACACACACGCTCAAAGAAAGGATTTAAAATACACGGATGTATTTAACCCGCTTCTTTTCACTAGAGATGGGCGTTATTGGTATTTTTTGAAAACCGTTACATAACGGTTTTGAAGTTTCCATAACGTTATTAAAAACCGTTTTCAGTTTTGGGTTTCGCTACCGCGGTTGACGAGATGGTTTGGCTACTGCAAAACGAATGAAAACGCAAACGCTGTTAGCTAACGTAACGCAAGTTTTTGTTTTAGTTTTACGTAATTATGGTTATGACGATATGCCTTCATGCTTAGGACTAATTTGTTAAAACTTAAATGTATGAACTAGTAATTTTTAATGTAATGTAAATAAATGATAACTTAAAATATTTCTGGCGCATTTAAAAATCGTCATATTTACAATAATTTTTGGTTCGATTTTTTTTTGATAATATTTCTGATCATTTATATTATCTACAAAATTATTTGTTTTATTATTGCTTAAATCTTTTTTTTTGCGCATTTACCCGTTCGTGCCAGTGCGGTTTTCAGTTTTGGTTGCATTGCATTGATTATGAGAAAAACAGTTTTATGTTTTGCGGTAACGTTTCGGTATGAAACTCAAAACGGTTTTTAGTTACGATTTGGTATAAGGTGCCTACTTTTCACGCATGCGCAGTAAATAAACCGCTTCTTGACATCACTTAACACATTTATAACCTCAAATGAAATAGCAATAAAATTAAATAATAGTTATATTAACAGCTAATTTATACTAACCTTTGGTTTGAATCGGTAGGTAGTTTTTTATAAAGCAAACGTATTTACATATTAAACATTTTTTTGGAGCCTGTATCTCGAATATCACCGAATTTTTGTTTTTTTGTCACTTGATCGTCACTATTACTTTTTTTTTTGTAGTGGTGGCTAATATAATATATTCTATATTAATATATACGCATAGCGCTTCAAAATAACAGCTTTTTTTAAAATAACGATATAATTTTATACTCCTTTACAATCTTAGGAGTTATAAATGTTATTAAGTGTTATTTAGCACTATGGAGATGTCTTGGGTGGAGGGTGATCAGCTCCTTTCTTTTATCGCCCTTAGCCCGGAGAAATGGACCTACCTGCCTTTTTATGTTTATATGTAAAGTGTTTTGTGTTTTTCTTGATACTTAACTACTTATTAATTAAAGATTTATTAACATAATATGGATCCTTTACATGTCTTTGCAGACCAAAATTCTTTAAGAGTAAAATTGTAATTACCATGTGTAATATAACAGTTATTTCAATAGACTTTAAAAAAAGGTTACCTATTCAACCTGTATGTATGTTATATTGTTAGAATTGCAGTTTTTGTATATGTTAGTATGTACCAGCTCCTAAACATGAGTGCCCAATTTCATAATTTCATTATTTGACGACTGTTTGGTGCAACGGTAGCGATCCTGCCTTTCGCACCGACGGTCCTGGGTTCGAATCCCGGAAGGGGCAAATGTTTGTATGATGAATACTAGCATTTGTAACTGAGTCATGGATGTTTGTATATATTTCTATGAATATTACTTATTTATGTATGATATATGTATGTCTATCCGTTACCCTAGTATCCATAACACAAGCCTTAAAAGTGCTTACTTTGGGCTAGGTTAATTGGTGTAAATGTTGGAAATATTTATTATTTATTATAAGTGCATGTGTGAATGTGTATTTGATTCTACTGACTATGATAAAACAATAAGTCGGATGAAAAAATCTTGGTTGTATTAAATATAGTCCACTTAAGGAACTGTGCAAGTTTCATCAAAATAGGTTAAGTAGTTTTTGAAATAGACAGTTAAATGTGTATTAGTCACTGCGATAATGTGTTGTTAGAATAACAGTATAATTCTTAAACATGTCATTATCTATGTTGTTTTAGTAAATATTAAAACAAAAGAACAAGAACTAATCAAGTGAAGGTACTTGAACAAAGAAACTTTAAGTTGTTAGTATTTACAATAGCCTGTTAATTATTTAATTAACATGCTATTTCAAATAGCATGGTCATTAAATAATTAAGTAAGTTTTGTTAAGTTAAGTTAGTAAAGTTTTGAAAATTGATTTAAAATGATTCTATGATACACCATAAGCACACTCCATTGATATTTCTGACAAATCTACTGTATTATTAGTAAAAAACAAGGTAAAAGTTGAAATTATCAAAATCACGCTAAAAACGATGTGTCTATAATGGAGTTGGTCACGTGACTTGTGTGATGTCACAGGCAAGTCAACAAATTCCTAACCTCAATAAGATAGAAATAGCACAGCTGCTCTTCAGTTGTGGTTATTTATGATGTTCCTTCAAATTTATTGGTTAAAATGGTGTACAAATGGTGTGTTGTACCGCAATGTACAAATACATCTATAAAGACTCCAAATAAATTGTTTGTTTCTGTTCCAACGAATCCCATAAGACGAAAGATGTGGTTAATATTAGCTAGAAGAGACCCAAATAGCATTTTGATGCATACAAATGTGTTTATGTGTGAAGATCACTTTGATGTAAGTAATGTTTACCTTAATTATAAAACTAGATACTTAGAAGATAAAAATATTGCATTTTTTAAAAGCATAACACTGTGGTTTGTATGTAGGATTCCAAACATATTTGTTAAGACTAATTAAATATTAAAAAAAAAAAGCTTCAGAATTAGTTTACAGATGTAATTATCACTCAGAAAACTTAGAACGCGTACAACTAAAAGCCGAACGATCGCATGTGACGTCACCAGGGTTGCCACTAATCACAGGATGTTCCTGTTTCAATATTTAGGAAAAAATATACATATTTTAGTTTATATTAAGTGAGATATTTTGTTTTAGGCGATTAGCCAGATAGGATAACCAATTTGTAGTATATTTTCAATGTTGTCGAATAGCCTATTACAAATAAAATTAAAAATCAAAGCAATAAGAATATATAAAAATATAAACCAACTGTAATAAAACTGGATTTTAATAATTATTAACTGAAAAGAGAGAAATAAATGTTTCATGATTTAAAGAATCTAAGAATAAATAAATAAAAATAAATGTTTCCTACATTCACACCAATTAGCCTAGCCCAAAGTAAGCACTGTAAGGCTTGTATTATGGATACTAGGGTAACGGATAGACATACATATATGATACATAGATATGAAATATTCATAGAAATATATATAAACACCCATGACTCAGGTACAAATGCTCGTATTCATCATACAAACATCTGCCCCTACCGGGATTCGAACCCAGGACCGTCGTCGGTGCGAAAGGCAGGATCGATACCGTTGCACCAAACGGTCGTCTAAGAATCTCTAAAGAATAACTATGCCATATGTTTTTTTATTTTGGTGTCAGCCTAAAAATAAAGGTTTAAAACAGAGAAAAAGCAGCGCTTGCCCAGCCGTTGTGACATTCTTTGTGGGGGAACTATATCCATCAGTGGATGTATAATGACTGAAATTATGCTGATGTTAAAGGTAAAAATATGGAAGAGGGTGGCATTTTAAGTTTTTGTCCTGACTCAAATTAATACCTCTCAGAATACTAAATAAGTGATAAATACAGGATTAAGGTAAGCAGTGAATGTTATGAAGTTTGGCAACAAACACTAGGTCTTGGTGATATAAACTTAATATATAAATGCCATCAAAATCATAACTTCAACAAAAAACGATGTCTCGCAATTCAGTTCTTCTATCGTAAAAGTTGTAAGATCCATGTAATATCAAGTCGGTCAATTTATTCAGTCCCTACTTACACAGAAAGACAGACAGAAGGGCTTTTAGGTCCTTCTGTCTTTAGTTTTTACGTAATTATTAGCTAACAAAATAACATCTTATATTGACCATATGAATATTAAAAATCTTTTATGTATTAAACACCTAAATAGATTATATTAAATTAGATTGTTTAGTGCGATTGCCAAGTCAATCTATTTATTTAGAAGATTTTTAATATTAATATAGTCTGACGCAGTGTTTAAGTATGGTGAACTACAAACTACTGGACCAATTGAGATATCTTTTTCATTTCTTGGATTTGTTCCGACCTTAAACAGGATTGGTTCCGATTTAAGACAGGATAAAACAGGTTTGATTATTAAGGTTGCATTTTAATTTATAACACAGCAACACATATCCAGGTCAGCTAGTATGATATGGATTTAAAATTACCTTCAATACAGGATGATGAGGCCTTCTCGTTTTCTTCTATATGATCTTGTATGGTGTTTTTAGATATAGATATTCTTAACCGCTTCGCTAAAGCAAGATTAGATGCATGTGAAGCCAAGTTATGTTTTCTATTCCAATTGAATTTAGTAGGTTTACAATGTGGTTTCAATTGAATCCTCTTTACTGAACCCATTATTTTATATTCCATATAGTTTTCCATGTCATTTGGTAACTGAAACATAAAAAGTAAGTAAGCAGCTGGTTATATCCGTCAAATATGAACGGATATGTCAAATATCACGGAGTGACTGATCAGTCGCTGGTGATCATGGCACTTGCAACAGTGCCGAAATATCGGAAACTCAATAACAAGGTACATGGTAACAATCCCGTAAATAACTTATATTACTATGATGTTAGTGACCAAACAAAACCCTAAATTATGACATTTTCCCATGTAACCTTTTTATCTTTATTTATTTTGGAGCTTTTGTCTTCCATCGAAATATATTTCAGTTATTTTATATCCTATACATCTATTAATAAGTTACACAAAAACCAAGCTGCCGTAGATTTGCGGTTACAACGAATGCTCTGAACAATCCCCTCATCCAGTCTATTCTAAATGTACTTAAAAATAGTTGTCTTTGATCTTGGTTCAGCTTACATTCCATCAAAAGATGATGCACATCCTCAATTTGTACACATATTTCACAATTAGGTGTATTTATTTTGTTAATCATGTATGCAAACTTGATGAAACATGAACGGACCTAATTCTTAATATAGGCTTAATCTTTTGCCTACTTAAACTAATATTTACAAACCATAGTCCATATGTAACCTATTGTAAAAGATATTTTGGATAGGTAATGAATATCCTTACTAATATTATAAATGGGAAAGTGAGTTTGTTTGTTTGTTTGTTTGTTTGTTTGTTCCGCTTTCACGCCGTAACTACTGAACCGATTGCTTTGAAATTTTGCAGACCTAAAGATAAAAGTCCGGATTAAATAATAGGGTACTTTTTATCCTGGAAAAAAATGATATTCCCGAGGAAAAACAAAAATATTGTTTGCTTGATGGATGGATTGTAGATGGCGCTGTGTGTCGTTTAAAACAAGGTAAAATATTGCAAACGATAAGATAATGAATCCCCGTAAATGAGGAATTCCCGAGGGATGACGTACAATTTGTTTTATCGTCTAAACGGTTTTTTTTTACATCTACTTATATGTTGCAAACGAATATGAACATGTAAATTTTGAAGCTAAATGATACGAAAATGAATCCTCGAAAATGAGGAATTCTCGAGGGATGACGTACAATTAGTTTTATCATCTAAATTGTTTTTTTTTACATCTACTTATCCTGAAATCACTAAAGTCAACGAATTACTAATTGGTATAAGTATTAGTTACGTTATTTAGTTCTTGAGGTATGCGATAGATGGCGCTGGGTGTTTTTTAAAACATGGTCACGATGTGTTTTTTAAAATACATAAGAAGTGGAATGATAGCTTACGCTATTTAGTTCTTGAGGTAAGCGATAGATGGCGCTGGGTGTCCAAAATCTGCATGTTTTTGCTCCACAAGGGAAAACATATAATATAGTGTACCATTCAGTTTTGGTTTAACAACTAATTGTATCCAGCGTTACATGGCGCTTCTTAGATTTTTCCGAGGGAATGAGAAGTTTTCTTATAGTTGTGCTTTATACCGCAATATAACAGAATTCCACGCGGGCGAAGCCGCGGGCGGAAAGCTAGTAATAAATAATTCGTAATAATTGTTACCACTTCCACTGGTAAGCATATAATTTTTTAGATTCACATCTAATAAATTATATGCTTACAGAAATACAGGTCTATGCTCGTCAATTTTATTTAAACACACTCGCAGGTAGGTATAAAAACAGACTTGCATGACCTTTTCATCATCATCATCATCATCATCATATTGGCCGTACAACGCCCACTGCAGGACGTGGGCCTTTTACAAAGTTACAATTGATAAGTTCAGGAACTTACCATATGTAAATAAAAATATATAATAGAATACCAAAACAAATTCAGGGTATAAAAAAAGAAATATATTTGCTGTGGCTCAGTTATTATCACAGTATCAGTATCGGGTCAGTTGAAACATTCTTTTTATTTGAAACATACCATCACGATTGGTTGAGTAGTTTCAGGGTTTGTTACGGTCAAAAATTGTGACAGGGAATTTTTATACATTTAAATTAAAAGAATATTTAATAGAAAAATGTTTTTATGCAATAACAGAATTTTTTAATTAATCTAAGTTAGAATATATTTATATTGTTGCTTTTTTTACCAAATTTAAGTTAAGGGTACTATTTTATTTTGTAACAACTTATGTAAGCAACATGTTGTTACAATTTATATAACTAGATATAACTATGAAAAAAAAACTAAATAATTTATATGTCTGTTTGTTTCTATAAATAAATAAAAATAACACTTACATCGAAGTGATCTTCACAAAAGTACAATCGAGTTTTTTTAGACAAAAGTTCTGGGTCTCTTCTCGCAAGTTTGAACCAGGTTTCTCTCATATTTATTTCATTTGGCACTTGAAGCCACAACTTGTTCGGTGTTTTTACACTAGTATTCTTGCAATAAGGAACAGCACACCAATGATAAGTAGAATAATAACTCATTTTAAATTATATACAATTATCATACAAAACATCAACGTATTTGTTTACACGGCCAACTGACGTCATGACGTATGGTAGTAGTAGTTTTATTCGTCCTATTTGAGACAGGCGAAGGTCTAAGTCATGCTGCCAGTTGTGTCATTTTTTTTCTTTATGAAATCTTGATGAGAACCGCTCCTTGAATGATAGATGAAATGAACAGTTAAGTATCCCATTTTCTAGGTTTCAGTAAAGATGTGAGGTTTTACTGAACCTCCCCGTGGACTTCTAGAGAGAACAATAAAAGAAAAATTTCGTTGCTTGCCAAGACTCTTTCATATTCTCAAACACTTAGAGGTTAATAATCCACTATTATTACGCATTAATATCCACAACAACACAAAGTTTAACAAGAAAAACAAAACCGCCAAAGTGATGCTTCCCGCTCCCGCCAAAAAGTCTGACGTCATGATCCATGACGTATAGTAAATAATACTCTATGATTTAAATGTAAAATTAAAATGATTTTTGAGGCATTTATCGATTCAATTTAATGGGTAAATATCCTATTAAACTTTTGCCTAAATTGAAGCACGAATACTCTAAAAGTGACTTTTTACTAAAACTTTGTACACATAGTGTGTTAGAAATTATTTACATTTATTATAAATAGTATTAAATCAATTAAACCAATATTTTTCCTCTTAGAAAGCTTTGAGTTTTAAAATAATACGGAACTAATGACAGTAGAGTTCAGTCCATGTCGGTCTAGTACGTCTTTTTTATTATAAGTAGCAATAAACTTAAATCTTTCTGTATCATGGTGGATATTAAGTTTATGGCATCCTCTTGAAGCAATTAAGTAATGATATTATTCCGTGTTATTAGCACTCAAACGGTAATTGAAATCTATAAATTATGCCTTACATTTTTACGATATAGACTGACATCTATGTCTGTAACAAAACTCTTGTCTATGTGTTTAAGTTGAAAGGATTTTTGGGCTGTATTCCGAAATATACATCAGTATATTGACCAGTCGTGTTGACGTCATAAATCCGTCGCCATTTTGTACTGGTCGACAAATTGTAACATATCTTATCAGGATTGTTTGCTCTCTCTCGTTTTTTGGGCGCGCTAGCAGTATATTGCGGAACACTTTACTAGCATGGCGTTAATTCATGACGTCATTACTCCTGGCCAGTATTCTGATTTATATTTTGGAATACAATTTTTATAAAAGAACTTGAGATTGTCATTATTATTAACATAAGTACAACAACAAAAGTACTTGTGTTATATTAATGTGAATTATTTTGTGAATATGTGTAATTGAAAAAGTGATTTTGTTAAATGTGTTTGATGTACATATATAGTAATTAATTAGAAACAAAAATTAACAACATTCTTATCAAAACTGAATCTAACTAGTCAGTTAATTACGAGCTTTTGCAAGTCTACCTCAGTATTTATGCGTAGTGTTGGTGAATCATTTCTTTCTCTAAAGTGCACTTTACCGTTAGAGGTCCATGGTTCATTTTTATAGTTTTTCCTTTACAAACTTTCTGGCAAGAAACGCGTGTCTTCTTCTATTACTTACTTACTAGTGAGTGATACATCGATGAATATTGGTCTGGCAGCTGGCTGGCCTTATAATTGAAGGTGTAATGTAATGTGTAATGTTTTACTTTGTTGAAAGCCCTCCATTTGGTGATGTAACTCTCCTTTGAAATCTTTGATGAAGTATTGAGCAGAATATAATTATTAATCTCATTTCTAGGATTTAGGTTAAGAATATCGGAATTTAAAACCGGTTGATTAATTAATTTTGACCGTTTTTTTAACTGTTGAACGGGGTTGTTTTCATCAGCCATCTAAGGGATATCTGTGTTCTGTGTTTTCTCCAATACCTTACCATACTATGTGGAAAGGAATTTGATACTTTTACGGGTGTTAATATTTTGTTTAGTTTTCTACATGCGTATTTTATATCTTATAGAAATACTTATGGCGTTGTGAATGCAAAAAATAAAATTAAAAACGCTTTATAAATGGTAAGTGGTCGATGGACGATGAATTAATAATTAAATAAGCATAGGGAAAATCCCGTAGGTTCAGAGAAATTGAAACTTATTAAGATTCAAATTAAACAGGGCCTCTTGTTGATATAAGCATATTAATGTTTGGATATTATTGTGAAGTAATGGTGGATTATTAACCATCAGGTATTCGAGAATCCACGAATGGTGGCATGTGAAACAAAATATCGGAATGTGTCTGTGTGTCACGCACTCCCAAGATGTGCAAGTTGTTTTCAGTAAATCCCCACACCTTTACTGAAATCAAGGCAAAGACACCTTTTACTGTTCATTCATCATCTATTAATCAATTATCATTCAAGCTCTCATCGCCATCTAATTAGAAAAAGGAATTACTGAAGACCAGGCTGTATGAGCTTTGTATCCTTTGTCTTCCCCTACGGGAAACCATTTCAAAGAAAAAAATTAAAAATGAGGTACGTCATACAAAAGTAAATAACAAATGATGCAAGAAAAAGTTTGGATTAATAGATATTTGTTAAAAAATGCTTGCTTATAAATGGTGTTTAGTGCCTGAATGTGTTAGTACATCTATTAGGACACCTAGTAAGCTGTTTGTCACAGTTCCGTTGGAACCTAAGAGGCGGAGAAAATGGTTACTTTTAGCTCACAGAAACCCCGACAGTATTGGTGCTAATTCATGTGTTTATATGTGTGAAGATCATTTTAATGTAAGTATATGTAATGCAAATTAAAGTATTAGTTTCAAGAGTAAAATGATACTGGACTTATTCTGAAGCTGCATTTTATTAAATAGAAAGTTACCTAAAAGTGAGATACTATTTTAATACTTGCAAAAGGATATGAATAACTATGGAACTGAAACTAGCGGCGATAGGTATCAGTCGAACGCGGAAATTCCAGGGCCGAAACATCCGAGGGGCCATGGTAAAAATTTAATTACATGTGTATTACATCTTCTTTTAGCATTATAATTATATTCAATGAACAATATCCATTGTTAAGACGTAATTACAGATTTCGTTTCAATCGTTGTAATTGCTTTAGCACTTACAGGCATTTTATTGAAAAAAAGAAAATAGAAGGTATGCTTGAAGTTTATTGATTCTTCTCCTGAATAATCCTAACATATTTTTTCATCGAAAAACAAAATAGGTTTCTCAGAATCAAGCCGTACAAGAATATTTTTTACCCGCTGAGGGCATTCAGGAACGCTTTATTCAATAACAAAAATAGAAGGCATACAAAATGTTTAATGATTCTTCTCCCGAATATTCTTATACATTTATTAATAAAAAAAAATAGATCTCATAGAATCAACCTGTACAGAAATTATTTCAGCATAATAACAACTATACTTTGTCCGATGTAGGATGATACTTTTGACAGTTGACACCTATATAGAGGATATAAAGTTGCTATTGCAATGTCAAGCCAAACATAAGGAAACAAACGCAACCTTAGTTCGTAGCAATAAGGAAGTGACACCTGTCAAAAGTATCATCCTACATTGGACAAAGTATAATAACTTTGTATGGCAATGGAATAAATCATTAATGTTAATGGAAAAATAAAAAGTTGATGTTACCATATGAGCTGTATACTAAAATTTGTTTCCTAAACTGTTCTTTTAAACAAATAACTTGCACGAACACCAGTTAACAGCAACATTGACTTAACCCATACCTATTGAATATTTTTCTGTTTCTCATATATTAACCAATAGTTTTGAAAAGTATTAAGTAAGTGATAAAAATGGTTAATAAAATAAAGTAAGTTAAGAAAATAAACTATCTTATTGCTCGTAATTATTTTTTGATGTTCCGTCATCAGTCAATCAGTGTACAACCAATATTTGACGACCGTTTAGTGCATCGGTAGCGATCCTGCCTTTTGCACCGACGGTCCTAGCATCCACCTGTGCAGCATTTGTACCCAAGTCATGGGCGTGTATACATATATAATTCTATGAATATTACATATCTATGTATCATACAAGTATGTCTATTCATCACCCTAGTATCCATAACACAAGCCTTAACAGTGCTTACTTTGGGCTAGGTTAATTGGTGTGAATGTAAGAAATATTTATTTATTTAAACCTTTTTATTACCTTGAAAGTTGAAAATGACTTAAAAAGTAATAAATATCAGTTTCATATAGTATTTTAAACTTTACTTATTAAAGTAAATCTCAGAAGTTTTTGTGCGAAATGATCTTATGAATATTCTTAAAGTTAGCTCCAAAGTATGTGTGAAATGAAATATAATTATCAAAAAAAAACAATAACACAATACAATTTTACACCTTCCTTAGAATAAAACCATTTAATAAATATATGTAAAAAGTTATAATCTACTTCAATTACATTCACATGTTTTTAATATAAATAACAGATACAACTAAGATCTACGCCAAAATGGAAAACAGTTGTGCTTGTGTCCATTGTTAGACAAAAAAAAACAAAAATTTGTATTTGGAACCATAAACAAATCATCCATTCCCAAAACTTTTTGACTGAATGTATATCATTATTACAATATTCATCTTTCTCTCTCTCTCTGTGTGTGTGTGTGTGTGAGTGTGTGAGCGCGCGCGCGCGTGTGTTTATGTGTGTGTGTGTGTCTGTGTGTATGACTGCGTGCGTGCGTGCGTGCTTGCCTGCCTGCTTCCATCCTTTTTATTATCTGGTAAAGTATACTACTATACTTTCATTTCAACATTTGGTTTTTAATATCAGGATCATGCCTGCACTACTGTTCTATAACCTTAATAAGTAACTAGCAGTAATAACAATTGATTGAATAAATAAATTCAAAAGTAAATCAAACGCCTATTAGAATTTGCTTCCTCTCTCCTATCAAACTCTGCCGTGCCCAATAAGGCCCCTTAATTTATTTATTATGTTTTTATGTAATATCTTTTAGTTACATTATAGAATTTAATAAACAATTGAATTGAAAACCAAATTGAAATATAGACTTACATTGATACTAATTTACAGATGGAAAAGGATGTAGCTAGTTACATGAAATACAAAATGGGATTCACAAAGAAACTCGTCTTGGAAGCTGGAGCTTTTCCATCGAAATTTTATTGCCAACAAGATCGGAAGAGACGAATGACGGATCCAACCACTTCCCGAGCTGCGTTCGCGAAAAGACAGCGACAACGGCTTGTCAGAGAGTGTGAGCAGGAATATCTACAGAAGTGCAAAGGTATGATGGTTATTTGAAGTTGTCCGACTAATATTACGTTTCTTCATTGATCTGTTGGTCCTACGATTAGAGACCTACAATAAAGAGAATTGTTTATTTTACACTAGCTTTGCCCGATATGCTTTTAGGCCAGTCATTAAAGCCTCAAAGCCGTAAGTATGCAGCATTCTGGGGTGTACGGAAAGGGTTGAATAGGGGTGAAAAGTGTTTTTTGTCAATAACATTGCCACAAAAATTAGTAACAAAAATTCTACATTAAAAAAGTAATATAAAGTATCATAAACAATGATTAAAAATAGCCAACCGTACCGGGCAATTTAAACGCCCGCCATTTTGGCGCGCTTAGTGTCACGTCATAGTCTATGAAAACAAACAAATGAGTGAAGAGGTTAAGTTGAAAAGTATTGTGCTCTGCAACAATTAGCGTTTAATATTTTCGTGTATTAAATCATTATGGAGCAACCATCTTCCGTGGAACAATCCAAAAAACGGCCATACAGATACTGTGTTGTACCTAACTGCAGAAACACGAATGTTAATGCACCCGATAAAGTGTTTTTTCATCTACCGAGAGGTGAGGATATTAGAAGACATTGGTGTGAAATCATGAAAAGGGAAATGTTATCTCCGTCAAGTTGTTTGTACTGTTGTGAAGATCACTTTGACGTAAGTATCTCAGTCATTTTCTAAACGTTTATTTTTGTTTCTCTGTTATATAAAACAAGGTTATGATATCATAAGTCAACAGTAAAACCTTCGTTCTTAAAAGATTTTGTGAGGTTATTTCCTCTTGGGAATCTGTGGTAGACTCACGACTTGTAAAATTAAATATATTTTTATAGAGACTAAAGTCTATTTCAATATTAATAAACAAATAATATTTTGTAATTACACAGTTAACTATAGTTTTAAATAAGCAAATATAGTATCTGCGTACCACATATTTTACACGGTTTTTTAAAACATTCTACATCATATTTAGTTCACCATTGAATTTATATTCATGTTTACAGATAGAAGAAGATACATATAACTTTATGGAGTATAAAATTATGAATTTGCAAGGAAATCACAAAATTACATTAAGATTAAAAAAAGGTATACTTCCTCACAAATTTAAATGTAACAAGGCTACTGAATCAAAGCCACCACAAGTGAGAAAAGCTTCTATAAACAAAAGACATTTAAAAATGATAAAAAGTGCATTGTCTGCACCTCCTGAAGTCAGTATTAGTGATTCATTGTCAGAAAATTGTTTAAAAGCAGGTGGTGGTTCATCTTCATCTCAAATTTACATAGAAGAGACTGAAATTGCTTATGAAGCTGTTCGTAGCGCTTCCAATGAATATAGTGAGAATAAAATGCATATTGGTAAAACCGTTCAAGTCGATAATAAAGTAAATTATAGAAGTATAGGTGTGAATGTTAATTTGTGTCCGATAAAAAGTACAGCAGTGTCTTCAATTCCTATTTCATCTGAAACAACATCATTGAAAATACCTCAGGCATCTGGTATCGAAAAAAAATTATCTCAAGATAATGCTGATGCAGCATCAATGTTCTCCGGCCGACCTTCATTATCATCATCTTTTAAACCAGGTATAAATTCTGTGTCAAGCTGGGTTATAGAGAACGATTCTAAGGAGACTCGATTTAAAATCAAATGCATTATTCTTGCATTGAAAAAAACTTACTTTTTTTTTTATTTAGGACAGGTTTGCTCTTGATCCCAATCAAGCCCGGGGGCCATGAAAGAATCCACGATGGAATGAGCTAACCCAGAAGGTGCCTATTCACCCTGGCTTTGAAAATAGACAGGTTATAAGTTCTCGGAAATAAACATAATAATTATAAAGTGTTATATAATATTATTTATGTCATATTGTCTATTACTTAAACATCTTTAATCTGTAAGCCCCACTTACCAACCACACTTATCTGGTTTGACCGGAAGAGATCTTTTATAAAAATCCACCTTTGCAAACAATTTTATTTATTTAGTAACATGTATTAACTACAATACGAGAGAAAATAAACTTAGGTTTTAGATTTGTAATTACAATAATTATAAGTGTTAACAATCTTCAATATAACATTATTTCTCTAGTCAAATAAATTAGTATTATTCACACACATCACATAAATCATCTAATCTGTCTGCACCACAGATTTTATTACTTATTTATTTATTTTATTTATTAATAGGGTCACCAACATAAGTTACAGTTTTACTATGCATATAAAAAAACCAAACAATAGATTACTTAGGGCTAACTGCACTTATAATAATAGGTTACCACAGCATGCATTAATACATAGACATGGTATGCCATTAACGCTGCTTCTTTAGAGGCAACATTCGCGATTCTATTCAGTACATATACATACCTATCCAATTTATAGGCCAACATATCTATGTGATCTTTCCAATCTAACATTTCGTCAATCATTATACTTAAGAATTTAGTTTCCTTCACATTATCAACTTTAATATTCTCATACTTAATATTAATATATGTGTTTATCCTATTATGCGTTTTAAAATTAATAATTCAAGCCACTCCACAATTTTTAATAAGTTATTATTAGCGATAGATTCTATTTCATCTTTATTTCTACCGTTTACCAGGATAGGCTTGTCGCCTAAATTTCAATAATTAGTCAATAATCTACCTTGATGCCTATTTTATACGAAAGCACTATTATTATTAAATAAAGTCATCTACAAGAAATATTTTGCATTTAAAAAAATATTTGACATATAGCCCTCAAAAACGCTCACGACCGTCATGTAGTAAGTAAGTATCGATAGTATACTCATGAGTACAATAGCAAGAAAGGTAATCGATACCGGTATCGTACTTGCATCAAAAGTATCGAGTTACTCAGGTATCGAGTACTTTTTTTTGACATTCAGTAAAAAAAAAAACCGTTGTGTGTAGTTATGTACGCACGTAAGAAGTTATACTTCTTAAGCGTATCTAAACAAATATAACTAAAAATTTTTTTCCGTGTGCCAATACTCTTTGTTTGTGACAAGAAAGGTAAATTTTAAAGTGATCAGTAAGTAGCATCACTGTTTAACTAATGATAATATAAAAATAATAATAATTCATATTATAAACTAAATAAACCACCATATATAGATTAAAACCACATGCACCCCCCCCCCCCCCCCCACACACACACACATAAATATTTGAGTAACTACCTCGAATATAGTTATCAGTTCTCAAGAAAACTTGAGCCAATTATAGCCAACTTCATCCTGCTGATTTATTCCATGTCGCTTTTGCGGGCAACTTCAACCTATTACTTTTATGTTACAGAGATGCGCGCTCATCTTAAAATTTTACTCTCATCATTTTTTCATAACACGCCTAAAGAAGTATCAGAAACACGTAAAATAGTCTTCATTCATTAATTGATTACGGGTGGTGGCGGCAACTCAACGATTTTAAGCGTCTATTTGCGTCTGGAGGGTGATGCCTGGCTCATTCCAGCCATCCTAGCTCTGCCAGGAACGCTCCAAGCGCCATCACTTTGGTGAAAACTTCCCGTAGACTGCTCTGCTAGCGACCCGAGATATTTTGCCCTTTTAAAATTTCCATAATAAGTAATGTCACCTGTTACCATACGTAGTTCTGATCAACTTAGCCATAGTTGAGATCTGGAGAGACAAGCATTCACCCATGACATTGAGAGTTTTGCTTGTCTTCGCGTCTTTGGAGAGTCCCAGTATTCCCATGCAAAAATAATGTGTGTTCATGTTTCATGGATTCACGGATCATTGGGATGTCCCCAAATGATTGTATAATTAAACTTTACATAATACCCACAAGCAATAATTATTTGACTAATGAGAACTTAAATGGACATGCGATACGATTTATACGCCAACGAATAAGGAATGAATCAAACAAATTAAATTAATGAAAGCCAAAAATAATAACGCTTATTTTCTAGGTCATAAGTGTCATGCAGTGCATGACATCTTTTCTCTTTTATGATGGAGGCTTCCTCTGCTCATAGAGTCTAGACGTAACATCAAAATAGAACTATAATAGGGATGTGTACGACGAAAAAAGTATCAAGTACCATGAAAAGTATCGATTCTGACTCAGTATCGTATTAAAAAGTATCGAATACTAAATTGGTATCGTGACCAAAGCATCGAGTATACTCAGGTATCGATACTTTTTGCCCATCCCTACCGTCATGGCGTCTTGAGCGACGTCACGCCGTGCTAAACACAGCTGTTTTAGTACGGAAATTGTAAAGTTATTTTAATCAAAAATGGGTCCATCGTATTACAAGTACTGTAAAGTGCCCGAATGTACAAGTACAAGTATAAAAACGCCAAACAAATTATTTATATACGTACCAAACAATCAGCAGATACGTAAAAAGTGGCTGACACTCGCGAGAAGAAATGATGCCCATTGTTTATCACCAAAATCAAGGATGTATTTTTGTGAAGATCATTTCGATGTAAGTAGATATTTCACACAACAAAATCTAAAATATATATATACATGTAATGAAATTGTTGAGCTTTGGTTAAGAGTAATGATAAAACAAATGAGGTTAGGAATTAAGTTCAATAAAAGAATCTCGTTCAGATAAGTGTCATATTCAAGACAGTAATATCATGGTTTTTATTTTTCCAGCTACCAAATGATATGCTTAACTATACCGAGTATCATATTATGGGAAAAGTATCACAAGTCCGCACGAAACCTGGCTGCATTCCAAGGAAATTTGCATGTCAAGAAGATAGACGAAAGCGAACATGCAGCAGCACTGAACGACCATATGTATTAAAAAAGCAAAGAATGACCATAATAGCAGAGTCTCTGAAAGAACAAGAGGAAAGTTGTACACCGAGTTCTTCTCACAATGCTATTCCGCACACAAGTTCAGGTATGTATGAGAATAATATTAATATAATAATAAATAAAAAAAAAAAAAAAAATATTTCTTAAATTCACACCAATTAGCCTAGCCCAAAGTAAGCACTGTTAGGCTTGTGTTATGGATACTAGGTTAACGAATAGACATACATATATGATACATAAATATGTAATATTCATAGAAATATATAAAAACACCCATGACTCAGGTACAAATGCTCGTATTCTTCTTACAAACATCTGTCCCTTCCGGGATTCGAACCCAGGACCGTCGGTGCGAAAGGCAGGATCGCTACCGTTGCACCAAACGGTCGTCATATAAACAATAAACTATTATTTAGAACAATAATTACAGTAATGAAACAAATGACTTGTATTTGCATAATAAATATAAATAAATAATAAATAAATATTTCTTACATTCACACCAATTAGCCTAGCCCAAAGTAAGCACTATAAGGCTTGTGTCATGGATACTAGGGTAACGGATAGACATACATATATGATATATAGATATGTAATATTCATAGAAATATATATAAACACCCATGACTCAGGTACAAATGCTCGTATTCATCATAAAAACATCTGCCCCTACCGGGATTAGAACCCAGAACCGTCGGTGTGAAAGGCAGGATCGCTACCGTTCCACCAAACGGTCGTCGATTAGTTAATTAATCTGCAATATTATCTATACTAATATTATAAAGAAGTAAAGTTTGTGTATTTGTATATTTGTTAAATTGTAAGGGGTAATCTCAGGATCAACTGAACCGATTTAAAAAATTCTTTCACCAATAGTAACGCACATTATTGCTGAGTGTCAAAAGCTATATTGAATGCTAGAAAAAAATTAAAGAATTTTGTCCACCCGTGCGAAGCCCTGATGGACCGCTAGTATAATAATATTGCAGATTTCTAAACGATTGGACATGAAGAGCCAGAAATATCATATGCACAGAAAGTGGATAAATGTGTTCAAGCAGAAAATATATGTGCACAGAAAGAAGAGAAATCTATTCAAGCATATATAACCCATAAATTTAGGAGAAAAGCCATCCAATCTAAGATAAAAACAATAAACCAGGCATCATCACCCTCGAAACCATCAAAAAAGTCTAGTTCCACATCACCGTTTAAAGTCGAAGCCATTAATGTGCTTCTGTATCGAACGTAACCAAAGTGACAAGAAATATATTGATTGGGGAAGAACAATCTGACAGTGATATTTATGTACCACCTGCGGCCACTTCCAGTTCCTCACCATTCATTCTTTACAAGTTAAATCATCTTCTGACTGCAATGAATTAATTGCAGAAGACAGAAAACTGGAAGCAGAGAAGATCCTGACAAACACTATTAAAAAAATTGAAAAAAGTCCACAATTGTACCTGGGTGTTCCGAGCAGTTGTTATTTTTTGATTGACATATTAATAGGTGAAATAAATATTCCCAAACATTATTTATTGCTTTGTTTAAATAAGATTAAAATGGATATTAAATTTAAGCAGTTGACAGATGATTATGGAATATCCCCAGCAAACTTAAGCAAAATATTTATAAAAAACATACCACTTATAGCCAAAGGGGTTTGAAGGTTTTGGCCCTAACATCAGCCGCCATTTTGATTTTTTTTTTCAAAATGGCGGTGCACAATAAATGTCATATATTTGGATAGGGGACACTTATACAAGCATAAAATGTTATATAACATAACATCATAAAGCGTCACGTTTCTGAATAATTCAAAGATAAAAATGACAGTTGTTATAACGAATTTACTTATTTATTTTGTAGTTATTTCATGTTGTTTAAGTTTTTACTTTTAATCTGAATCAGACAAAGAAAGAAAACAAATAATTTAATACTAATAATAGATTTTGTTCCTTAATAACTTTTTAATACAATTCAGTATGGCAATCAGATATAAATGTGTTTAATTATAATGATTTGTTGTATTACCTATACCTTTATTTTGGTGAATAATTCCGAAACGTGACGCTTTAGGATATCATGTTATATAACATTTTTTGTTGGTATAAGTGTCCTCCATCTAAATATATAACTTTCTTTGTGCACCGCGATTTTGAAAAAAAATAAAAATGGCGGCCGACGTTTAGGGCCACCCTCCATACAAAAATCTTTAAACAACTTTCTGCGTCCTTTTGTTGTGGAACTAGACAAAGAGATGATCAAAAAGAACTTACCTATGGCATTCAGACACAAATATAACAATGCGAATTGCATAATAGACTGCCTCGAAATAGAGGTGCAGAAGCCATCAAAGGCAGTAAATCAAGCTGTGACATGGTCTGATTATAAAAAAGCCAACACCATTAAATATTTAATATCCTGTACACCAAAAGTGAACTATATTTCTCTGGGATTTGGAGGCAGAACATCTGGTACATGTATTGTCGAGTCATGTGACTTTTTGGCAGATAGGGGATTCAAGTATATAAGACCAGTATCTAAAAAGTCCAATATTACACTAGTCAGACCTCCAACTGTAGATACTGGAGTGAAAATGAGTAAAAGTGAGGCAAAGCTAACCAAACAAATAGCCAGTTTGCGAATTCATATTGAAAGAGTCAAACGGTGTTTACGTGAATTTTATATGCTTAAACCATATGGTTTTCTCTGGAGGGAGACTCTGTACCAGGGTCGTCTGCTTAGGTACCTCCGTCTTACCTATTTCTGCCGCAAAACAGCAGTGCTTGCATTGCTGTGTTCCGGTTTGAAGGGTAAGATATGGCAGTGAATATACTGGGTACAGTGACTTTACATCTTGTGACACAAGTTGGCAACGTACACTGTGGTTCTTGTGGGGGTTGCAGTTTTGCTGCGAATCTCACAAGAGCCACATGTATTATAGGTGACTGTTACCACTTACCATCAGGTGGGCAGTTTGCTTGTTTGCCAACTTTCAGCAATAAAAAAAATAAAAAAAAAATGTATACATCTGAAGTTTGTAAAAATACTTGATGATATTATAGTCATAGCATGTGCTTTAATTAATCTACAAGATTCCTTAGTAAAATAAAACAAATGAAATCTTTTGAAATGTTTTTTATTTAAAATCTTAACCCATAATTATTCAACACTGGTATAATAAAGGATAAATATTGGCTTTCCAAAAGTTCAATAAGTTATTTTTTATCAAATTATCAACATATTCAAAATCAAATGATATATTTAATACTTTTCTTTTGAAATTAGAACATTTGAATCTGCATTTGGGCATTATACTTTTCAGAGGCACTTCCATTTTTTATGTAATTGTTATATGTTTTCTCATTTAATGGGCATTTAATTTCTATTATTCCTTCTTCAAAAATTCCGTCTGGAGAGCCTGCAAATTATCTTCAAAAAATATCTTTATTTTTCTATTTACAAGTAGTTTTTACCATGTGTGGGTCTCTGCTTTTAAGTTTAAAAAACCAGTATTAGAAGAGACCCCTCTCTCACTGTGCTATGAAATATCCTAGTATCTATTTGACACCAATTACAGAAATAGTAATATAAGTTATTTGCGGGATTGTTACCATGATACTACTACTACTTCGTCGGAGGGTAGACCGATATTTCTGCCTATAACAGCCTACCCGCAATTACTTCAGTCGCTCCGTGATCATGGCACTTGCAACAGTGCCGAAATATCGGAAACTCAATAACATGGTACATGGTAACAATCCCGCAAATAACTTATATTACTATAATGTTAGTGACCATGAAAGTTTAAAACAATATACAATTACAGAAATGCATGCATACTTATAATAAACTTATTAATTAAATATATATATTTATATATGTAAGGGTCATTAAGAGTGTAATGTTGAGTGGAATGTAGAAAAGGGAATGGTCTACTTTTCTTACGCTTCAATGCAAAACTACAGATTCAAAACATTTAATAGTGTGTGTTTGTTTTTAGTATTACTGGTTAGATAGGAGTCCTTCTATACTTTCATAACTGTGTGATTTTAACCATGATGTTACTTTATGTTTGCATGTATAGTAATTAAGTGATAAAATGTTTAATATCCTATTTATTTTATTGTATATTGACACCGATTGGGCCGAAAATTGTTTACAAGAAAATGCTGATTTGGTAATTTTATGGCTAACTACTGTGTACGCTTTACGCTTACTTAATAGTTTTTGGGTATCAAAAGAGTAGTTTCTATGAATATTTAAAATACATTGCTGAATATACAGTTGTCTTACGGTTAATACATTAGCTTCCTAATACAAAAATTAGTACTGAATCGTCTTTTTTGCGTAACATTAAGTATTATAATAGTACTGCAAGCATAGGGTATTCAGAATTTAATAGAAGGCCACACCTTCTAATTTTAGTTTACTTACTTAGTTTACTCTCCACCATTGCTCTATCTTCATCTTCAAGGATACGCCCACGTTTCATAGATGGAGTATCAGGAATTTTACCTCCTAGTATAAGGGAAATCAATGTGCCATCAGTGGTTTTGCATAGGCTTATTAGTAACTCTACCATACCATAATTCAAACCAAAGTGGACTATTGGATTGACCTCTTGTTTCTTCCTCTACTTTTGTTATTGAAGTTTCAGTTATTTTAATTATTTTCAAAAAAAATTCCACACTTTCTTCTTTAAATTTAAATACTAATTGATGCATTGAAGCAGTCTGTGTCTTAAGGACAGTATGTGGTTTGGTATTTCAAAAGTTCACAGTCTTCTATTTTTCTTTTCCTTGCCTCATCCAAAAACTTATTTAAAACAGCTGAATTTCTAGGTAGTACAGGGTTACCCTTAGATAACTCTTTAGCGGTTAAATATTTTAAGCTGCTACCAACTCTTGACAATTTAGATTTCTTCCAATAACAGTCTATTGATGTGCATGACGGCTCCTCACTTCTGCGATGAACCCACATGAGGAAAGCTAAAACGTGTTTACATCCACCCTGTGAAGCTAAAAATTCTTCACACTGAACGGATTGAATGACTCCATCTTCTTCATTAAGAATCAGGTCAAGCGATATTTCACGCCAGGACAGCTTTTAACACTCTATAAAGCTCAAGTCCGATCTTGCATGGAATATTGCTGCCACCTTTGGGATGGCTCAGCAAAATACCAACTTGCTGCACTGGACACGATTCAGCGCAGAGCTGAGAGGCTCATCGGGGACAACAAATTGGTGAAGAGCAAGCTTCACACCTTAGCTCATCGCCGCAAAGTTGCCTGTCTGGCGGTCTTCTACAGACTGTACTTTGGAGAGTGTGCTCAAGAGCTGCATCTGCTAATACCGCCATCTCCTTTTTTCCATCGGACATCCAGACGCACTGCAGGCTACCACCCTTTCTTGGTTGATATTCCTACCTGTCGCACCAAGCGCTTTTCAACATCCTTCATAACGCGCACAGCAAAGGAGTGGAATTCCCTCCCTGCGTCTGTATTTCCGAGAACTTATAACCCGTCTATTTTCAAATCCAGGGTGAATAGGCACCTTCTGGGTTAGCTTGTTCCATCGTGGATTCTGTCATGGCCCCCGGGCTTGATTGGGATCAAGAGCAAACCCATCCTAAATAAAAAAAAAATCTATATAATTTGGCATGAAATTTATGTTCTGGACATATTTTGCACTTGACTGTACAAAATTTACTGTCACGCTTAATTTGCACGTAGCTTACGGCGTCGTCTCCATAGGAAGCTCTTGAGGAACTGAAATTAAATTTACCCATTACACCTCTGTTTACTACTAGGCACAATTTTTATGTCTATTTTTATACAAGTCCACTTCTAATGACCAGTTTTAACAATTTCAAAAAAAAGCACGTGAAGATTGAATTTATCCACCCACAAACTTCTGTTTTACTTTATAATAAGGATAACCTCAAAATATCTCAAAACATCAGGTTGACCAAATGTATTATAATTTATAGACAAAACTGAATTATTGATAAGTAAGCTTATAACGATATTATGAATTGGTGTTTACTTACATGCTGGTTTTCACATTGCGGAATTCCGATGGGCAAAGATCACTGTTTGAAGAGAAAAATTTGCCAAGCATAACTAAATTTGTCAATTCTGGGCAAATTATTGCTGTTTGCTTTGACAAATCCAGGTTCCATGGTTGCTCAGATGGTTGTTTATTATTTTTCTTTAAAATATGACTGAGAACGCTGAGATCAGTTGAATTTACGTACACTAAAGACCAAATAATGGAACAGTAGAAAACTTCGCATGAAGGAAGCGTTGGCAATGACAATTTGACACTGACGTTTAGCACGGCGTGACGTAACACTTCCTGATTGGTATTTGCTGTCACGTGACATAAGGCCTATTTTTTTCGAATTTATTTACTAAAAATATAAATAATCTCAAATTATTATTTTATGTAGTTTTGTTTTTCCTTCATTACATGACCATCTTAATAGTTATACGATCTAATACATCAGATTTATTCACTGTGGATACAAGCCTGTTGTTGTATCGTCTGCAAATAGTATACATTTTTGGTCTGTCACTTTCGTAAATCGTTGATAAACAGCAAAAACAGTGACGGTCCCAGAACACTTTCTTGAGGAACACCACATCGATTGTACTCGTATGTAGATTTATAAGATATTCTGGTGTTTCCAAAAGTTTTCGATATTTCTACACACTTGCCTATCAATGCGATGTTTGATGGTGGATTAATGATGAAAAAATGTAAATTGTTTTTTTTTTGTAGGTAATCCGATCGTAATAAAAGAAGAATTAAATATTTCTCCTGAAGTTGTCTACGTCAAGTCTGAGCCAGTGGAGAATGAAGGTACCTTTTAATATATTTTATTTTGATTAAATAAGTTTGATTGAGTTTGAAATCAATAACTGAACACTATACAGGAATTTTGGACCCCCAAATAAGTTTTGTCACATAATTCTATAGCAGTAATGAAATAATAATGACTTTATTGCATAAATTCACAATACAGAAGTAAACCAATTACACTGCAAGGAGGTAGTTGTTAATAAATAGCTTACCTATAGTAAAAGCACCAATAACATCATCTTATTGATAACTATTTAAGTCACTAAGCAGTATTGGACATTCTTTTGTAATAGCCAAAAATACAATTATAGTTATTGCCAGTATACAGACAATAATTCTTTACCTCCCGTGCTAGTCCGAGGACTGTGTTACGTCCAGGTAATAATAATATAAAAAAAAATGTTTCTTTTTGTTTAGTATGTTTTAGTATACGAATAACCAAATTGTCTTCTTTTACATCACATTGCGCTCTTGTCACATCATTCCTTTTTTTATCCATCAAATTCGCTCCAGATATATTTCTCAAAGCTCTCAGTTCCACTGCATCAATCATACATTCGTGCTTCTTCTGGCATACCCAAGGTTCACTTCCATACATAAGTGTCTGTACCACAGCCAATCTGTTTTTTTTTGAAATCTTCAAAGTGCTTATAAAAGCGTGTAGAGCACCATACACTCGGATTTCTTACATTCACACTTATTTTAATATCACTTTCAGATTTTCCATTCCTTGTAAACATTAAATCAAGGTACACAAACTCTTCCATTTGATCCACTTTTTCTTCTCATATCGTAATCGCAAAAAATCTGACTTTCATATGTAAGGAATATCTTACATTATTAGGATGAAATTATAGTAAAAATAGCCCAATAGTCCTCTAGTATTTGGTACAGAGTTTTGCAATCTGAGCCTCTACATGCAGCCTTGGTTGAGCAATATTCAGTTAAGTAGGTCTTTAATCGTAATTGCTCATAAAATTTGATCTGGACGCGCCCCACTTAACAAGTTTGGTCATCTGATGAAAAAATTGTGCAATCATTAAAATAATAGTAGTAATCTTGTCTTCTTCAATATTGTAATTCACTAAATTATTCAGTATATTATTCATAGCTTAAAACTTTTCACTGCATTTGATAAAAATATATTTACATAATTGAGATTATGTTCCCCAGTGACCGCTAAGTTTGCGTCCTAACAGAAAATAGTCATTTAGCGCTCAGCAGCGCTTACTGCTGAGTGGTCGCCATTTTGCTTTCGAGCGCTGTCGGGCGCTTGTTTCTGCCAAACGCACCCATTGGCGTCTTCCTGATTGCGCTTTCGAACCCTACTTCTGAAGCAGCAGTATTGAAAGCATTATTCTTAGATCAAGTAATAATATTTAATAAGCTCTCAACTTGAGTGTACCCCACATTTATATAGTTACGATAGCGCTGATATGTGACTGTTAACAAATGCTTAAAAATACAAATAAAAAACCAATTTCTTTTACAGATGGTTACGAAAGCAACAAATGCGAAGACCGCATGTCCATTCAAGTTGAGTTAGACGTTGTTAAAGTGGAAGAAGATTTGAATCCACAACAAAATATTGACTACAGTAATATCCCCACGAAACCCGAAGAATCTCAAAGCAAAGACATTAAAATAGAAGTGCCTAATACAAAAGAAGCATACATTCTATTAGAAGATTGTATGAAGGAACTCCAACGTAATAACTGTTATTGTAGAAACTGTAAGACACTCTTTCCATCAGTTGATGCGTTAGAAATTCACAATACAAATGCACATTCATTATTAATACCAACTAAAAGATACAAATTTAAAAGAAAAATTTCAGGACAAGAGATAATATTTTACAAACAAGCTATAGAAAAAGTAATTACTAATAATGAACACAATTATGCCAAAACAAGGCCTACAAATATTTAAGCGATTTTACACCATTTATAATTGTCATTGTGATAAGATAAAAGGCTAGGAAACTAGGAAAAATAAATTAAATCTTCTCGCTTAAATAATTTTCTTCGTTAACACTCTTACTCGCCCAAAACAAGTTTCTAGTATTATTTCTTTTATATGTATATAAAAATGTCTGTTGAATGTTTTAATAAAAAATATAATAAAGATTTAATGATTTTTATTCAATACGAGCATTTACAATACGATTTTAAAGTATAATCTAATCCGCTAAAACAGTAAAGTATAATCGATACGAAACAAACACACAGAGACACACGACTCGATATGACCCTTAAGCGAAGTCAGTCGCGGATACCGCGTCGAAGCGAGTTGTTGTGTTTGTTTATATTTGTTGCTATTCGTTAGAATTACGATTTTTTACGAAATGTTTATGTCGTAAACGAAAGTATCTTTCAGTTACCAATTTGTAATAATGTAGAATATATACTTCTTATAATAACTATGTAGTTTAATACTCAATTTTTTTCCCACGTTTTTCTTAGGTCGCTTTCTTGTCTGTTTGCTTGTCTGTCGTCTTGTCTGTCCGGTTGGAATCTTGTATCTCAATTTTGAGGCACTTCCCGACCACCTAGCGAGTTGAAACTTTCAGGGTAGCTCAGAACCCGATGACAATGCACGCTTAAACAACTCAACTTTCTAGGTGCACTTTCAGTTCAACTTTCGGCAACTTTCACTTTTGTATGGGGCTTATCCGATTGTTGCGTAACACATGGTTACTCCGTTGAGTTAATAATTAAAAAGAATAAAATAATAATACTAGATTTAAAAATCTAAAAATCCCAAGTTTTTCAGTGACCAAAAAAGAATAAAATAACCCGGCGGGGCCAAGCGAGGGGCCACTCAAAACGTGGGGGCGCATGTTATTTATGGAGATGTAATGAGATGTATGATATGCATAGATGTTGAGAATATTTGTTGTTGGAGCGGAGCGAACGAAGTGAACGAAGCTCCCATGGATCAGCTTCAATGGCGCAATGTCTGTTACGCCATAACTTCCCGAGTTCTTAACCGATTTTAATATTTTTTGTGTGGAATCGAATCAACAGGTTTAGAACCAGATTGTGACGGAGCCCGAATTTTGAAATTCGCAAAAATTCCCATTGATTTTTTTTTTAAGTATTACGCTCCGCTCCAATATATGGTGCTAGCGTAGCTTTATGCTTAGCGACTGCATCGCCTAGTTTTATTCTTTTTTGGTCACTGAAAAACGTGGGATTTTTAGATATTTATTATTTAATAATTTTCAGTTGATTCAATCAGGTATTTTATCCTTATTAAACCCATGTTTTAATTAAAAAAAAAGTTTTACAAAAAAAGCAGTGACATCACTAATGGAACGTAATTTAAATTACCCTAAGGCCTTTTGCACATTATAAGACACGGACACAAGACAAGAAAAATGTCTTGTCTGGTTTATCGTACACATTCTGCAAGACGTCTTGTCCTCAGTCTGTAGCCACAATTCACGGAGGATACACGTGTACAAAATGGACAGACGTCAGCGTCTATTATTGATTGCATACTTATACCATAGAAGAAAACGCCGTAGTTGTAGGCGTCATTGGATACATCCATTAAAACTAAAAAACTTTTTTAATTACTTCCGTATGTCCAAGCCTACTGTTGATGAGCTGCTAGTGCATTTAAAGTCATAATTATTTCGTCAAAATACGCAATTTAGAGAAGGTATTTCCGCACGTGAAATGGTTGTTGTAACTCTCAGGTAAGGATTTTTAATTATTTGGTATTTGTAAAGTAAGTTTTACGAAAATAGTTGTCTATACAGAATTCTAGAGACAACCATTTTCGTATAAAATAATAATAATTCAGGAGGTTCCTATCTCTGCAGCCTTAACTACCGGTATCATGGACCCTGTTCCTGGCAATGGTGTATTTTTGTGTAATGTATTTTTATATTATTTTGTTTTATATTGTTGTTATAAATTGCAATTAGTAGGGTTATAAGTAAAATAAAAGAAACAATAATAAGTATAATTTTCATTTATTAATAATAAGCAAAGTGATTACGCCAATCCTCTCAATTAAGTATTCCGAAATCAATGTCGGCATCCTCTGTATACTCGAAGGTTTAATTACTGGAAGAATATGGTGATGCCGCTTCATATGTTTGTGTGTTTTCTATTTGTTGTAATACGCGGCGAATCTAACGTCAGAATATGGTTCACTTTCTTGGCAAGACTCTTTTATATAAATCCTTACTAATATTTTAAAAACGAAAGTTTGTGAGTGTGTATGTGTGTGTGTGTGTGTGTGTATGTTTGTTACCTCTTCACGCTCAAAAGGCTGGACCAATTGAGACAAAATTTGGAATGGAGGTAGCTGACACCCTAGGTTAACACATAGGCTACTTTTTATTCCGGAAAAATAAGTTGTTCCCGGGGAAATATTTTCTTACCTACAGCGATAAACGACATCCACGCGGGCGGAGCCACGGGCAAAGTCTAGTAAAATAATAACGGTAATTTTGATTGCTCTGTTTGTTTTTTAATTTTTATCGCTATATTTAAATCTATAAATTAAATAAAAGATTGAAAAAAATTCGACACGAGCGACACAATTAATATGGAACATATGTCATCACAGGCGGCGGTCTTCAAATTCCTAAATTTATATTCCTCACAAGTTTTGTCCCAAATTACAGGTCTTTCTTCTACTAGAGCTATCAAATGTTCCATGTTCACTTTTATAGCACTTATGTATGATTAAATATTTAATTTAAATGAAAGTGTGGACAATTCACGTGTATTCGCTGACGCAGCCGCGCCGAATGTGCACGCGCAAACTTGTTTACATAGTTCGCAACTACAGCCCGATTGAAAAGAGCACGAAATTTTTCATTACGTATTCTGTGACGAATTTAGGGAATTCCCTTTCTTTGAATGATATATTGTAGCGACTGCTGGCAACTTCGTCTATTCTGACTTGCGGGGATTCCCCGTAGTTTATTTTGTGCTAGACTACTACTAGACTAATGATCAGCGAGAATGTCTTTGACAATTCAATGAAAGTTTTACTGATGGATACTCAGTCGTGCAATTGCAAAGCAGTTTTTTGCAAACGACTTTTTGGCGAGAGTGGTAAGCGTCTCTTTGGTGGTTTTGTTTCTCTTATATAAAAATGGTGGATTATTATTCCCTAAATGTTTGTGAACATACAAGAGTGTTGGCAAGTGACTCAAAGCAGCGGAAGTTGTCTTTTCCTGCTCAAGAAGTTTACGGGAAGGTTTCAGGAGAACTCAACACTTTTACTGAAAGTCAATATTATTCATCATCCATCATTTAATAAAGAAAAGATAACTAATGACTAGGCTGTATAGGCTTTACAACTTTTGCCTGCCCTTAAAACTTTAACAAAGAAGAAGAACAAAATAAAACGTCACAGTTATCCTGTGTTTGTATTGCTGTGCTGTTTGTTTGTTATGGTTCTAATGGATTTTTGTTCATATTTGTGACCCTCGCTCGTTAGGGGACTCTCATTGTGCTTGCCTACCTATTGACCACTTCCTACTCTTCACGGATTTGTCATGCCCTTTGATTCGATCATGAAATGTATAAATTGCGGTATTGCCACGCAAAGAGTGTGGCGGCATATCACTTCTTCTTTGCCTAGTCTTCTTCTTGATACCCTAGCACAGTGGTTGACTATCGAGGTAAGTTATGAAATATTCTTCAATTTATAAATATGAGAAGTAACTTCAACTATATGTTTTGTAGCTTATTTGTATATTTTTATAACTGGTGTTAATCACATAAAGTTCAGTCATATATGGTGTGGTATTTGTTATTATACTTAATTGATGTCAAACATTTGTTTTTTCTAGGTTCCGATGGATGCCAATATTTGTCACGCATGCTATGAACATTTAAGTTCGGCCAGGCCTTGTGATAAACGTTTATTGGGGCATACAATGTTGTGTATAACCTGTGGCCGTTCCGTCTTACGTTGCCGACACCATACAATTGAGAACCCCAATTCATTATTACAGGCGTTACCAAGATCACATCCAGCTCATCATCAGGTAGCATATTGATTTTTTTGCTTGCAAATTTGGCTTTCCGTCGGTCTTCTACAGATGGTCTTTTGGGGAGTTGCATATGCTCATACTGCCATCACCCTTCTTCCGTCAACCATCCAGATGCACTGCAGGCTACCTACCTTCCTTGGTTGCTATTCCTACTTGTACATGCAACACACAAGCCCTTCTCAACTTCTTTTATAAGTCTTATAAGTGCAACTCCCTCCCTGCGTCTGTATTTCCGAGTACTTATAACCCATATGTTTTAAAAGCCACCGTGAAATAGCCACCTTCTGGGTTAGATCTTTCCATCGTGGACCCTTGCTTGGCCCCGGGCATGATTGGGATCAAGAGCGAAATAAAAAAACAATGACATTACAAATACTTGCTGGCTATGACGGCTATGAATATCATAAATTGCCCTTTTTCTTTTAGAATATCAACTATTTGTGTCATCGCTGTTGGACGATGTATGTACGGATTAGACCTGGACCTAAACCTGCACCCAGAGCTAAACGAATACCTAAAACTGATCAGGAACCTGAAATAAATCTGATGAACAACAAGCGGGCTAGAATCACAACAACACAATGTGTATTTAATAGTTGTGAGTTTGGAAAACACATGTTATACCATTATTTATTAAGAAAATGCTTATTGAAAAATATATTTTTTTATATTCTCTGCAGTACTAGGGTATGTGAGACACTAGAATTTGAATGTTTGGCATGTGTTATTGACTATAACAATATATATTTAAATTTCACTGTAAATTTCTCTTAAAAAATCAAGCATTTCTTTTTTCTTTAATTATCTTGAAAAACCAACAGTTTAACAATTTTGTTTAACATAATTAGTAGAAGTCTATGGTAAAGCTAAATACAGGATTCTCCCAAAATCATCTATAATATTTTGGTATGTGTTGAAAGATACTTAATTTTTTTATTTATTAAACAGATCACTAACAAGGTTGCACTAATACAATCACAAAAAAGATACAAACAATAACTACTTGATCAAGTGAAACCTTAATAGAGGCGACAACCACATTCGATTTCTTCAATGGTTACTTCATTTGCGGACTCATTTACTTTTACTTTATTAGGTGGTGTTACTTCATTTAAAGAAACCCTTAAATTATGATCCATACTGGATCATTTGCTTATATTACATTACATTTTTCAAAATGTAATGTAATTATGTCTTACTAACTAATGAATAGTGTGTGTGTCCGTGTGTGTGTACGTGTGTGTGTATGTGTGTGTGTGTATGTGTGTGTGTGTGTATGTGTGTGTGTGTGTATGTGTGTGTGTGTATGTGTGTGTGTATGTGTGTGTGTATGTGTGTGTGTGTATGTGTGTGTGTTCTATTATTTTATGATCCAATAGTTCAATTTAATATATTAATGAATACATATATTAGGGTGACATTAAAATATGAATACTTTAATGAACAAGTATAATATCAATCAAATTAACATGCAGGATATTTGAATATAAACAATAGATTTATTTATGTTTTATTTATATTCATCATGTTTAACTAAAAGAGGAAAAATTGCATTAAATCAAAATAAGCTACTTTTTGCCTTCTTTTTTGTTGATAAAATGCATATGACTGCCCTTGTGCATTTTGCAGACATTGCTTTAATCATACCTAAATACTGACTTTTTTTCTAAAGAATAACATTTTACTTCTGTGCTTATAAATGCTGCGATAGATGAAGTTGAAATACGCTTGTAAACGACGCGTCTACCAGCGTCTCAGTAGCTCAGCGGTCAGAGCACTCGCCTGTATAGCTAACGGTCGCGGTTTCGAATCCCTTTTTTTATCCTTCAGAGGTCAAAAATGCAGTTTTTATAGGCCTATTCTTAACCCTTTTTATTTTGCTATTATTGATAAGATATAAAAGATTAAGAAAAATCATTTTATTGTATTGTAGCAGTCTTTTGCAAGACCAGAGCTATCCCTAAGTGTTAGGGATAGCTTTCAGCCAAACGAGGCTGGACAAATCCTCCACAAGGACCGGGCCTGCGCTGCCCGTATCCAGGTGCTTCTCTCGACCTTCTCCAGATCGTCGGTTTACCGAGTGGGAGGCCTACACTTTGAGTTCCAGTCCGTGGCTACCACTCGAGACCTTTTCTGCCCAACAGCCATCAGTTCTACGAACTATGTGCCCAGCCCTGCGGGCTATGTCGTTTACTTTGGTTCTCTTACGGATCTCTTCATTTCTGATTCGATTACGTAGAGAAACTCTGAACATAGCACGCTCTATCGCTCTTTGGGAGACCACGAGCCTTCTTATAAAGCCCATAGTAAGGGTCTTCGTTAGGGTTATAGGGTCATAATTAGGTCTCATAACCCCTATTCTTTGTCATAAATATATCTGATTGTTTTATAGTGAATTGATATTTTTTTTCTATTGTTCTAGGTGATCCGATAGTAATTAAAGAAGAATTAATTATTTCTCCTGAAGTCGTCTACGTCAAGTCTGAATCAGTGGAGGATGAAGGTACATTTTAATATATTTTATTTTTATCAAATAAGACGACAAGTTTGATTGAGTTTTCAAACGTCAATTTTCTTCCGTCCATCCTCTATACACTTCCAAACCATCAAAGCAGCCCTTTTTCTATTGTCACTATATCTTATACACCATACCGCTCTTTTATAACATCATTCCTTATTTTAATCATAAAATTCTCTCCAGCTATACTTCTGAAAGTTGTCTTTTCTGCCAAACCATTTCACTTCCATACATTAGAGTCGATACCACAGCCAGTGGGGCCTTTGGACATCTGGCTGCTCATCAAAGCTTCTTTTAATATCACTTTCATATTTTCCATCTCTTGTAACCATTGAAATGTCTCTTCATAATGTAATCGCATTTCTAGACTTTCATCCTAATAACGTAAGAAATAATACAAATAAAATCCCAATACAATTTACAGATGGTTACGAAAGCAACAGATGCGAAGACCCCATGTCTATTCAGGTTAATTTAGACGTTGTAAAAGTAGAAGATTTGAATCCACAACAAAATAGTGACTACAGTAATATCCCCACGAAACCAGAAGAATCTCAAAGCAAGGACATTAAAAAAGGAGTGCTTAATACAAAAGAAGCATACATATTAATAGAAGATTGTATGAAGGAACTCGAACGTAATAATTGTTATTGTAGAAACTGTAAAACACTTTTACCCTCAGTTGATGCGTTAGAAATTCATAATAGTAATGTACATTCATTATTAATACAAATTGACAAATACATATTTAAAAGAAAATTCTCAGAACATTCTATAATATTCTACAAACAAGTTATAGAAAAAGAAATTACTAATAATGACCACAATTATGCCAAAACAAGACCTACAGATGTAAAATAACTAGGTCTGCAATACATGCTGCTGTTTGCAAATACTGAGCGAAGCAATTAGATTTTTGAAGGGTGATTATTCCTCGATGGTATGTCCAATTTCAAAACGTTTTTTGCAAATTAGTCACGATCACCATGTGAGTTTTGGCGCCAAATTTCATCAACGTAGTATCAGCGGTTTGGCTGTGATCAGCTTTTGAATTTTTCTTTCGGTGATTATTCCTCCATGGTAAAGTCTATTTTTTTACATAGCCTATGTCCGTCAGTTTATAATCATGTATGTTCATGCCAAATTCGTTCGAATCGGTTAAACCGTTTAGTAGCAGGAAATTTGTGAGTTGCCTAAAAGAGAGCTTCGCTCAATAATAATTTCATTCAAATACTGAATTATTACCTGCGGTTTCGCACTCGTCAATTTAGACTGCCGATTAAAAGTTATATTTCTATCCCTCGGGAACTGTACTTTTTTCAGATGGAAGGTACCCTATGTCATTTTATGTACCCATGGCAAAGTTTATGAATAATTTCATGTATATCGGTTCAGTAGTTAAGGCGTGAAAGTGCAACAAACAAAACTCATTTTCGTATTTATAAGTTAGAATAACCTTTTCTTAGAAAATGGCATTAGGCATTGTGTTGTCGTGTTCTCCCGACACGATGGATATGTGGGACTCTCCTCCATGCCCCTCAAGCGCATTCCGCTCGCGAGCGCATTCATCCCGCGAGCCTGCGCTACTGGCCTCTTGACCCAAAGCCCTTCCCAGCGGGGAAGGGTGGGAATAGACCCTCTCCCCCTTCGTGCGTTTTCGCGTGGGGGGTGGACACCCAGGCAGAATATGTGCCCCTTCCGCCATTGGGGCGTCTCTAGAAGAGAAGCGGAGCTCCATCCTCTAGATGGGGATGCGGGTGGCATAACGCCGCCACCTTCTCTCCCGACGCCTGCGCCTTATGAGGGAGGAGTCTAAATCCTCCTCCCTCCGCCTTTCGGCGGCCTCCTTCTGCGAGAGGACGTCCTCGCAAAAGGAGGCCACCCCCTCCCAGGACCCATCGCTCGTCACCATAGCTCGCGCCACGGCGGCGAGCGAGAGGTCACTCCCAATCGTCGCGACAAGATTGCCGCGCTGAGGAGACCACGCCGGGCACACCTCTAGGGTGTGCTGGGTAGTGTCCTCCGCAGCGCCGCATTGATGGCACGACGGGGTCGGCTCCCTTCTAATCCGGTGCAGGTATTTACCGAAGCACCCGTGTCCGGTAAACACCTGCGCCAGCCTGAAGGTCACCGACCCTTGGCGCCGAGCGCACCACTCCCGAAGCACTGGTCTCAGCGCCTCGAGGGTGAGCTTCCCGAATGGCGTGTCGATGAGAGACTCCTCCCACTCCCTCATCAGCCGTTCTTCGGCATCCCTCCTTGTTCGCCGGGCCTCCTCGGGTGCAAGCCTATCTCCTCGCACCCGGGCCTCCATCTTTCGCAGGTACACCTCCCGTAGGACACGTGGCTCCAGTTCCCACGGTGGTGTGCCTGCGAGCGCGCAAGCCGCCGATCGTGACACCGTCCTGTACCCTCGTACGAGGCGGGTCGCGATCGCCCTTTGGGACCGCCGGTGATCTGCCTTCCCTTTGGTCCTTACGGCTTCTGCCCACACCGGGGCCCCATAGAGGGCCATGCTCCTGATTACTCCCGCGAAGAGTCGGCGGCACGTGGTATCTGGGCCGCCGACGTTCGGCAGGAGCTTTTCTTAGGCCAGGGAGGCCTTCACCAACCTGGGGGCTAGCCGCTTGAAGTGCTCGCTAAAGTCCCAGCGAGCGTCCAGCAGCAGCCCCAGGTACTTAATGTGGCGAAGCATTGGAAGCCTCATCAAGTACAACCTCCCTGGCCCTCACCGGTGGGGCTCTCCTCGGGCCATGAAAGTAGATGCACTCGGTTTTATCTACCGAGACATCCAGTCCCATGGCCCGGATGCGCTATGGCCATGGCCACCTCCGCCACCTCCGCCACCTCCTTGGCCCGGCGGCGCGCCTCGAGGTAAGTCGTCCCCCTCGCGGCGATAAGTGTGTCGTCAGCGTAACACACTATTGTCGCGCGGGGGAGGATCGTCCCCCTGAGGAGCCAGTCGTACCCCAAGTTGCACAGGAGCGGCCCCCCATTCGAGTCGGCGTACAGCACCACCCTGTCCTGCAGGTAGTGCTCCACGACGACCCGGAGATAGGGGGCCTGTCCAATGGGGCATGGGGCGGGAGGACCATCCTGGGCGGGAGGATCGGCGGCGTTTCGGGGAAGAGGCCCGACACCACCCTAGCCAGAAGCTCTGGCTCCAGCATCTCCGTCGCTGGAGCCTGGCTCTTAAACTTCTGCCTGACCATCCTATAGGGGCGGCCCCACCGATCCCTGTCTAGCGTCGCCAGGAACCCGTTCCAGGCCGCGTCCTTCGCCTGGCGGATGGCCAGGTTGAGCCGCTTCTTGGCCTCCCTGTAGGTGGTGTCCAGGGCTTCCTCCTCGCCCTCCACCCTCCTCCGCCGCCGACGGCACCTCTGTAATGCCCTCCTTGCCCGCACGCAGGATGTCCTGACCGACGCGATGTGGTCGGACCACCAGTATACGGCGGATTACAGATTGCCGTAAAGGCCTCCCTTAGCCTCCGCGCCCGCTCCCTGACCGATCATCCCTCCCGATCCTCGTCTTGCAGCCGCCACGCCTCCACCGCCGCCGCCTCCTCCGCCAGGTCCCTGTTCAGCCTGGTGAGGGCACATCTGGGGAAACAAGACTGCGTTCCCCCACCTGGGCGCCCACCAGACCTGATGTAGGGGTGATCAGACAGGGACTCCTCCTCCGACAGGACGCGCCATCCAGAGATTTTGAGTGATAGTGATGGGGTCGCCAGGGTAACATCCACGCGGGAGCCCCCGCTACGGTGCGGTGACAAAAAGAATGCAGTCCCGAGAACGAACGGGGAGGCGGGGAACGACAAGAGGTCCATAAAGCATCGGAACCTCCGACGCAAGCGGAAGAAGCGACTGGAGGGAAGTCGTCCTGGGCAAGGGCGGTGCCCCTATTTAGCACCGCCAACCCCATCGCTATCACCCAACTCGACACCATTACCCCCTTCGGATCGCTCGAGGGGTGCCCCCACGCCTGGTGTTTGGCGTTGAGGTCGCCCCCGAATAGGATGCCAGTCGGGGGGCCAGTCTCCGGATGACGCGACCCATCCCATCGACCCACCGTTGGAGCTTGGTGAGGGCGCGATTGGGCGAGAAGTACGCCCCCACCACGGCGATGTCCCCCCAGCTGACGGCCACATACCCCGACCCCCTCTCAATGAGTGAGAGGGGAGGGGAGCCGGCCGCAGTTGTGGGGACGACTATCGCCACCATCTCGTCTGTTGATGAAGCCCAATTGTCCTTCGGAGAGGAGCAATAGGGTTCCGAGATGATGGCGAGGTCGATATACCACTCCGCCAGGTGCTGCATTAGGAGGTCCTGCGCACCTGTAGAGTGGGTTACGTTCGCCTGGAGTAAACTGTATGGTCGTGGAGGCATTATTGGGCCGATACAGTCACCTCTATGGCCGCCGGGGCCTGCGCGCACTGCGCTCCGAAAGCCCTGGGGAGAGACTTCCCTTTAACCGCAGGGGGCTTGCAAGACTTGCCCCCCATGACATGCCCGTGCGAGCGCTTCGATGTTTTACAGAGGGCGCAGTTCGGCTCCGCTCTGCAAGTTGCCGCCTTGTGCCCTTCGCCCCCGCACCTGTAGCACAGGGCGCTCCTGTCTATATTCGCAGGGCAGAGCGCTCCTGTGTGCCCCTGTAGCATCTCAGGGCGCGCGGTTCCAGCACCCTCATAGAGGCGACCGTCCAGCCCACCCGAACCTTTCCTTCCTGGGCCAGTTTTTGACGGCTTCCACCGGGCACTTTACCAGTGTGGTGCCCAGGCCGCCTGGGCCCCCTCTTATTTCGCCCACCTTTATCTGCTAGGGTGGGCAGCGAGCGCAGCCTGCAGATCACTGGGCTCTGCCGAATCATCCAGCCCAGTTACGTGTATGTCCGCCGTTTTGACTGGCCTGGTGACAGTTGCCATACCCCAATACTTCCATACCTCCCCAATACCTCCATTAGCTTTTTGGCGAGGCCGTCCGCTTTCGTTCCGCTGCCCTCGCCTCCGACCTCAATTAGGCGTGCCCCGGACTGAGAGACTTTAATTTTAACGTCGGATATTCCGAGCTCACCCAGTCCGACCTCCTTCTTTGCCTTTATGATGGCAGCGGCGTACGACGACCCTCTTTTGGCGGCTTCCTCCGGAATGGAGAGGACCACCGCCGCTGTTTTTGGAGCCACGGTTTTCGGTTTCGGTCCCGATCTCTTCTCCGTCGGTTGTGCTGCCGCCTTTGTTTGCTTGACGGTGGCTTTCGATTTAGCCACCGTTGCCCAGGACGACTTCCCTCCAGTCGCTTCTTCCGCTTGCGTCGGAGGTTCCGATGCTTTATGGACCTCTTGTCGTTCCCCGCCTCCCCGTTCGTTCTCGGGACTGCATTCTTTTTGTCGCCGCAAGTGGCGGCCGATGACTCCTTTCCTGGAGCAGGCGCCCGTCTTTTTCCAGGCCTTCAACCCGGGCATCCACCATAGATCTCACCGCCGCCAATGTGTCTCTCCTGAATTCTTCGAAGAGACCAGCCACCGCCTCTATGGTGAGCGCCTGACCGTTATTCTCACCGCCAGTCTTGGTGACCTCTCTTCGGGAGGCCGCCGCTTTTTTTGAGGCCTCGTCGAACTGCCTCCTGAGGGCTTTGTTCTCCTCCTTTAGTTGGTTTAGTTCCGCCCGGAGGCCCTGAATTACCTTCATGGTCTTTTGGGCCTCTGGGTTCCCTCCGGAGGTTTTTCCCCTACCCTTTTAAAGTTTGCTGGCGACCCCCCCCCCCAGTTTCTTGACTACCAACGCGATGGCGTTTCTATCCGCCTTGTCCATTTTTTGGGACATATCTTTAAGGACGGTCCAGACCACCTCCCTCTGCTCCCGGATCTCATCGACCACCTCACCGGATTCCGGTTCAGGGCCGTCTGATATGTCTCCCTCCGATGCCGAAGACAACGACGATTCCTTATACAGGATGTTCCTCGGACGCCTTAATAATCTTGCAGAGCATGGCGTCCCTCCATCTCCTACCTCCATATCTAGCTCTTCCTCGTGGCTGACGTCAGACCCCTTGTCCAGCTGGACCTTGAAATTGGCGCTGGTACCGCCACCAACAGGTTTGCCCATCTTTTTGGACACTTTCGCCTTCGTTCTAATCTTCTTCTTACCCTTAAGGTTGGTCCCCTCACTCGCTGATCCCGAGCTGGAGGGACCCCTTTCTCCAGAACTTGGCTGCTTACGGCCCGTACTGTCGCTTCTGCAACCGGTGGGGGTCTAACCCCCTAGCGTTTGGTCTCCGAGGCGACCAAATCGGTTGCTCGATGAAGCCATGGCTCGTCCCCGGCGCCACTAGAGCCTAGGGAGAGCCTTATAACGTAAAAACACACGCCGGACTAAGTGGAGTAGCCGCCTCGATTGAGGCGCACCTATTCCACTAAAACCCCCAAAAAGTCGAAAAGGGGGAGTACTCCCCCCAATTCCCCCCAACGACGCCGAACCCGGGCAGATTCCCCCGCTCCGCACGAGGTTGCGACAAAACTGCCGCCAAGTCGGGCGAAAACGGGACAGCTACCCCCCTTACAAAGACTCGATGGAGGACTCCTCCACGAACCCGATGCACCGGTTCACTTCCCCCAAACTCCCCAGACTTCCCCAAGGAAGACCAACTTCCGCCTACCAAAAACCAAAACCTAAGTTCGACTTAGGTTTTGTTCTCCCTGCCGAACCGCTTCAAAGGTGGCGCCAGAGAGACTTTGCGGCACAAATAGATCCACCAATGAAGCCCACTTCACACTCCGGGAATCAACTCTTCCACTCTAACTCCGAGAAAATTGGGGTTGTCCCCGAGCGTTGTTCGAAAACTTGGCGAAACCCGCCAATTCGTCGAACAACGACGTGGGGAAGGACTTCCTCGACCTCTCCCAATTTCCTCTTACCAGGTGCTCGCCCTGAAAATGGCAGAGACCGAACCGCAAGAACGGCGCGCACAGCTATCTCAAAAACCGAGATAGGGGTGCCCGACACGTGTCTTTTTGGACGATCTTTTAACACCTTCCACCAAAACCTGCTTACAGTATGTGGAGAAATTGAAAATGAAAATCTTCAATATCTCCCCACACTCCGAACCGATTTCCACCTTTATTGCACCAAAAGTTGCGTCTTACAAATCTCTACCTAACTCCAAAAATCACTCCAATCGTCAATATCTGACCCACCGAAAAACGTCAAGTTAGAATAACCTAATAAACTATAACCAAATAATTTTATACAGCTATTTCTAAATAAATTTAAAGGCAAATTGTCCCAATTATAAAATATATTGCAGTTTTAATCTTCTTCTTTGCTTTCGCCTTTTCTCATCATTTGGGGTCGTCTTTCTTCGTTCTGGTTTGTCTGTGGCAGTAGTTCGGCTTTCTCTAGGTTCTTGGACACGGCCCACCAGGTAGTCTGAGGTCATCCTCTTCCTTTGCGCGCATCTGGAAGCTTTAGGGTTTTGCGGATGGTATGATCATCGTTCCGCCTCTTCCCGTGTCCAAAACATCTTATTCTGCTCTCAGTTATCTTTTCTGCAATGGACGCGACCTTGTAACTTCCTCTGGTGTACTCTTTCCTTACTTTTTCAAATCTGGCCATTCCTCCGGCCCGTCGCAGCATTTTCATCTGGACCGGATCAGACAAAACACCAGTGAGGACTTTCAATAGCTGCCAGCCTATTAACAGTCTGTGCGACATTTCGGTGTCGATTCGGGCATCAGCCAAGGCTCAAAGGTATCTTCGAGTCGTTTAGGGCAAGTATTTATAAGCGCTTTATTATCAGCCAACGGGGACGGGGTTTTTTTTTTGTGAGTTTACATTAAACAGAAGCGGGCACAGAGCTGACCCCTGAGGAACACCTACCCTGACTTCAAACTACGCTCAGACTAGTACTAGATCTCACTTTTGTGTTTATGTTATCGGTTACCTGTGACCGATACCTACGATAACATAAATGTACTTTTCTGTAACGCCTTGATGTCTTATTGAATGTCACACGAGTTTCAAGGGGACTCTGTCGAAGGCCTTCTCCAAGTCGATGAACGCAAGAATCATGAAATTTATTTGCATTAAACATGGTAAACGCAGATGACACACATGATAAAAACCAACGTGTTTTGCCATAATTTGGCGTGCAAAATTACATCACTTGAAAAAGAGCGGACAGACAAACAACAAATTTGTGATCTTAGATTATAGATTTAATTGGACCAAGTAGTTTTATATGAGAAAAATAGAATAGAGAAAGATTTTATTTAGTTTAAAATACGAGCATATCGGCTAGTAATGTTCACAGAGTAGAGAGTAAGGCGTAGCAAAGGAGAAATAAACTTGGCATAAAAGACAACTCAAGTCAATGGAGCAAAAGGCGCGAAATTTAAATATTACAATATTTTTTTAGTAATATTTTTCTTTAAAAATCTAGCCGTGAAATGCTTTGACTGTCTCCGTGGTAAAATGGTTATGCCCCGGGTTCGTTCCTCTGCAGGATCAATATGGAAAACGAACTTTTCTGGGTAGATTTGGGGATTGTGATACTGTCATTGTTTCAGAATTCCATAACCCAAGTGCTTTAGCTACTTGGATTCAGAAAAAAAAATGTAATATTGTTGTTGTCTAATTTATATTTGAGCATTTACAAAATTAAGTTAAATTACTAACAATGACCACACGTATTAAATTATGTAGGACAAAGTTGTCTGTGATAATTGTAAATACAAGGTGCCTGTTACTTAATATATGTATTTGTAATTTGTTTTTGAAGTTATACTTCTTTTGAGAGCATCGAGGGTGAATTTTTTTATGTAATGGAAGTTGCAGCATGCAACGACAAAGCGTCACCATGAAGTTAGCTGTTAAGAATAGGCTAACTTAATGATATCGCATTTAAAAATGTAATAAAAAGTATAACTTTTACCGCTCGGACATAAGTACACGCACGTTTTTCATATTTCTATCAGTGTCCACACTTATGCTGCTATGCAGGATAGCCCCAATGTGTGTAAATAAGTTATGATTATTGTAAAAAGTGTTATTAAAATGAGAGGCATTGTTTAATTATTCATATATCAGTATTATTGTTTAATATTTACTTGTCTAATAAATTATTCGTAAGGTAGGATTTGAACCCACGACCTCGTTAGCTCAGCGGTCAGAGCACTCGCCCGGATAGCGAAAGGTCCTGGGTTCGAATCCTACTTGAGGGCTCGGGAGGCGTGGTCGTTTTTTACATGTGTATTTTATATCTTATAGAAATGTGGCATTGTTAATGAAAAAAATAAAATTGAAAACAATTATTTATTTGTTATAATTAACCCTAGACACCTAACCTTCCAACACAACCCTTTTAACCTAACCATTCGTCGATTCGACGAACAATTTTTGGCGGCGTTTAATTTTATATAATTATGTATTTGTTAGGCAGTTTTTATAGTTTTTTAAGTAAAACATACATTATTTTAGTGAAATTAAACAAAATATTTGTAGTTTGTTAAGAAAATTATTATTTTATACTAATGTTTAAAAAACACTAGAATTTTTGAGATCGTTGAAGACACTTACATAGAAAGTTACAAAAAAAAAAAAAATAACAAAAATAGCCTTTCTTTCTTTGGTAAAAATAAATCATAATAGTCTTATTATTTTTTAAAACACGAAAAAAAATTATTTTGGACAGCACTGTACACAAAAATCAACTTTATGCTCACCACAAATTGCGGTATTGCATTTTGGGCAATAACATTTTGTCATGCGCCTTTTCTTGTATGAACATAGGCCACAAATCTTTCGTTTTCTGTTCACAGCCCCGACTGGCTGAAAATCATTGTTAGATGATGATGTTTGACCTTCACCTTGACCTTGACCTTCCTCGGTGGACACTCCTAATACATGTTTTATCTTGTCCTTCACGTGTCTCAGCATAGTACGAATTTCCAGACGGCTTTTTAGCCAGGGTTCTACCAGTTTCATATGCAGCTTCTTCATGACATGACAGAGTCATAACTTTGTTCGCATTAAAATACCTAAGAGAGCTCTAATCTCTTCTTTGGTTGTATCATTCTGATGTGTGACGTATTTTGCTCATAATTTTGCCTTTTTATTACAATTTCAGCGTTTGTCCATTTTACAATTTCGTCTTGTATTTGATTAGTTATAAAATGATCAAATAACAGCATAGGATCCACTATACCCCTTAGACCACGAGTAGATCCTCTGGCAACACGCACAATATTTATTGCTGCTGCTCTATTCGAAGTACGATCTTTGCTCGTAGTCCAAACATGACAGGCCAGACTTCGGATATTTCTTTGGGATAAGGTCAAGATACCTGAATTATTAACTGATCCTTCTTCAGGCGGAGTCGAAGGTATTTCTGACTTCGGTACATTGTCGTGCAGATCGAGCAAGGAAACATCTTCATGGTCGGCGGCTCATCTTGAGTGTCACTTTCTGCATCATGCAACTCTAAATAATTTTCTGTTTCACTATTCGACGACTCCCATAATGCACTGGCATCTTCCTCATCCATTAACAGACGAATTATATTTTCCTCAGTGAGTTTAGAAGCCATGGTAATAGCTGCAAAAAAGGGCAAGCAATATGAAAAATAAAGCATACACTATACACAAACCCTAACCATTCGTCAAAATGACGACTATTTTTGTAATATTTCGACATGGGAAGCACTTACCTGCCGGGCGTGGTCGGCACACGAAAGCGCTCGGCGAACACTGAATTGAAAAGTGAAGACGCGGTGAAAGGCGCGCGCGCCGTAAAGAGATGGCGATATTAATGTAGGGTACTCGTCGATTCGACGAAGGTTAGGTGTCTAGGGTTAAAAAAAAATACCTTTAATTGCCAAAGTATTTTATACTCCCCTGTATCAGTGATTCTTGGTCTAAATGAGTACTAATCCGTATTTTTTAATATTGATTGTATGTTGTATTATTAACACTGAAAAATTAAGGGTTTTTAGGAAGTTTTTTTGTGGCGTTGTTCTTACAGAAACGTCAATGTCTCGTAGTGAGAGATACAAGAAGTACTGTAATAAAAGTACCAAAGGATTTGTCCAAATTTTGATGGCTACTTCCTTTCATGAGGAAACTCTTTTTGGGTTGTAAAAAGAACACAACATAACACAAAGGGTTATTAAAATATGACAGTATATTTTAACTAACAAAGTGAAAAGTCGGCAGAATCGTCATTGTAATGACAAAGTGACGGTTCTCTGACTGATACAAACATGGAGGTTAGAGAGAATGAGAACGATCGCTGCAGAAAATAGTGTCCCCGAGAAAATATGGACAAAATAAGTGAGGCGCTGCGATCGCTAAGTTGTCTCAATAAAGGCGGGCTGTTGTTTAATTTGTACATTATTCAACTTCATCAACTTGTACTCATAAACAGCTAACTTCGCAGATACTACTTACCGACGGCAGCGCGGCTGGTGGCTGAAAAATAAACTATAAATTCTACAAATTTTCAGGGCGGATTTCAATGCTTTAGCACGTAGCGATCGTTCACCATCTCTCTAACATCCATGGCTACAGAGGATAAAAGTTATTTTGCCTAATCAAAAAGAATACGTAAAAATGGAAATAGATTTGAACATAAAAAGGCTTTTTTCAAATAAATGCCTTAAAAAAAAATTGTAATTTGATTGAACATTGAAAGCATTTTTGTGTTACAGAAAAGAGCTGTCCGCGCAATATACAGCCTTCGGCCTTGGTATTCTGTCAGAGACGTTTTTTAAGGATATTAATATTCTTACTGTGGCGGGCCAGTACATTTATGAGAATATAATTTATGTACGAAAACACTACAATACTTTTGTCAAACATAGCGACGTACATTGCTTTAACACCAGAAATAAGAATAGACTTGCCGTTCCAAGATTTAGACTTCAAAAGACAGGAGGCTCTTTCTTGAGGAAAGGTATAGCACTGTTTAATAAAGTTCCACAAAGTATAGTAGAGTTGCCTTATCATAAATTTAAAACCTATGTAAAAAATAAGCTCATGTCCAAAGGTTATTACAAGGTCAACGACTATTTGATAGATCGCGATGCATGGAAGTAATATGTGTCATTTCAACATGACACTATTTATTACAGGTCGTGTCATACAACAATAGCATTTGTTAATTTTTAAAACTAATTTATTACTGGTAGTTAGAGTCTGACATGCTCTCTTAATACATTTCTTGGGTGGTGGCATGTGGTGCGGGTCGTTACGTTCCCTAAGATATGGTTGAGCGAAGCGATGGCTGTATCATGCGTCATGCTCGTGAACGGGTGCTGCCTTGGGAAATGGGTCTGCTTTAACCTCCAGTATTATTGACTAATACTAAACATAAATCTTGTTGCTTTCTTAAATTTGTCGTTTATTCCCTGTATGTTATTGCAATGTTCAGGGATACTTACTTTAAGTAAGAACAGATACTTGTTGACTTTGTTGTAATCAACGAAATAATGATATCATAACACTATTAGTATTGTCATTACAAGATAATTTTGTTTTTTTTTTGTGGATTGTGTATGGTGACGACGTATTATATTGTAAATGTCGTTACTTCTGTTAAAGCTGAGGAGTTTCTTGCGCCCATTCTTCTTGTCAGTTAAAAGACGTCCTGAATGGGTGGTAGGTAAAAATGTTGGAAGATTCAAAACTACTTATTTTTAAGTGCATTTGAATAAAGTAATTCTCATTTTTTTCATTTTCTTATTATTTAGATGACTTAATAAAAACTTCGAGTGTCAAGCGCTTTTCTGCTATAGTTCTCTGACCACCGGTTTTACGCTTACAGAATCTGGGTTCAATTACCAATGAGTATTGGGTGCGTATATTTTCGGTGCTTACAACGGGAAGAAGGCTGCCGTTGGATGGAGGTCCCCCAAATATGGAGAGATGCCTTAATCTTCTTGGCAGATGCGTGGGACCGATCAGTAAGACCATATTTCGGATAACACGTTAAATGGGGTTGGGGTTTACCGGATCATTCGGAATTTTCGGATAATTTCGGAATTCAGCATTCGGAAATCCGAATACTCCCGATTTGCGATCAGCCGAACACGACCGGCCCGTCCTCTATGTGTCAGTAGAATGTTTTGTTTCTTTCATTACTTAAAAATACATATGGATTATATAATTAGACCATGGTTCATTTCGCACCACCACATGTCCAAGGGTGAGAAAGACCGGCGTATCCCCAGAACTTGGAAGACGATATACTAGAGTAATTCGTAGACGATCTCCGGAAAAGTGCGTATTGCTTTTTATTTAGAATGGGTTCACTCTTGATCCCAATCAAGCCCGGGGGCTAAGACAGAATCCACGATGAAACGAGCTAACCCAGAAGGTGCCTATTCACCCTGGCTTTGAAAATGGATGGGTTATAATTATAAGTATGAAATACAGACGCTGGGAGGGAGTTCCACTCCTTTGTGGATGGATGTGGAGAACGCTTGGTGCGACAGGTAAGAATAGCAACCAAGAAAGGGTAGTAGCCCGCAGTGCGTATTGATGTCCGATGGAAAAAAGGAGATGGCGGTATGAGCAAATGCTTTAGCACACTCTCCAAAGTACAGTCTGTAGAAGACCGACAGACAGGCAACTTTGCAACGGTCAGCTAAGGTGTGAAGCTTGCTCTTCACCAATTTGCTGTCACTAATGAGCCTCTCAGCTCTGCGCTGAATCGTGTCCAGTTGACATTTTAAAAATAGCCCTTTTTTCAAAACTGTGAATCATTAAAAAGATCTATGTTTTACTAGACTGAATAACACATTGTAGCCTTTGTGTTAATAGAATTAAAAAATTTGAATAATGACCTATCTAAGTTTACTTTTGAAGTCAAGTTCAATTGTAAGTCAGATACAATACTTATTAGTCACGAGCCATACTTAAATATAGTTCTTGGTATGGGATGCAACCTGTTCAGACACGCTGGCCCCTTCCCATCTACATGGAACCAACAACAGAGCTGGTGCGGCTAGTGAAGCGGCTGAAAAATCTAAAGCTTTTAAATACAGGGGTCTAGGCTCCGAATATGATTTTGTCCCATTTGGTGTCGAGACCCTTGGTCCGTGGGGTCCTAGCGCAATGAGGCTTTATAAAGAAATATCAAAAAGGTTAGTCGACATAACAGGAGACCGAAGAGCTGGCAGCTACCTCGGACAAAGAATTAGTTTAGCTATTCAAAGGGGGAATGCTGCCAGTATCTTTGGAACTTTGCCTAAAGGGACTCCTTTTAGTAATATATTTTAGATATTATATTATATTTTTTAAGGTTTTTAGTTTTTAGGTTTAGACATAGTAGTTTTAACTTAATTATTTCTTTATTATAGTTTTAAATTTATTATTATTGTATATCGTAATTTAGGTACGTAAGTATTAAAAAATTTATTAAATGAACTTATCAGGATATTATATATACAATTATACTAGGTCTGCAATGCTGCTGCTGTTTGCAAATACTGAGCGAAGCACTACCTTATCTAACCTCACCAAAATTTCATCAATGAAGTCTCAGCGGTTTGGCTGTGATCAGCTTTTGAATTTTTCTTTCAGTGATTATTCCTTGATGGTATGTCCGATTTCAAAGCCTTGTTTTGCACATTAGTCACCGCCACGATGTGTGTTTTGGCGCCAAATTTCATCAATGTAGTCTCAGCGGTTTGGCTGTAAGCAGCTTTAGAATTTTTCTTTCGGTGATTATTCCTCCATGGTATGTCCAATTTCAAAACTTTTTTTTGCACATGAGTCCGAACACGATGTGAGTTTTGGCGCCAAATTTCATCAATGTAGTTTCAGCGGTTTGGCTTTTTCTTTCGGTGATTATTCCTCCATGGTAAGTCTTTATTTTTTTTTACATAGCCTATGTCCGTCAGGTTATAATCATGTTTGTTCATGCCAAAATTCGTTCGAATCGGTTGAACCGTTAAGAAGTAGGAGGGAGACAAGCGAAATTTGTGAGTTGCCTAAAAGAGAGCTTCGCTCAATTATAACACTTGATCTGTCAACTTTTCCATCTTCTTTAATAATAGAAAAAATGTATTGTTCTTGAATAAATTTATATAATTATTGGAAAAAGAAATGTTTAATACATAGTTAAAAAAAAAATATTAGTTATTAGTTTTTTTGGTCTTCCTTGCTCTGGTAAGTTAATATATTATATTCACTTCTATATCATTGTTATACCAGGTCATTTTATAAACACAATCCAAATTAAAATATTATATTCTTTGTAGAAAGTAGTTAAACAAGAATATATTCTTTTAATATCACCCAGTACTAAAATATTAAATTAAGGCTATACAAAGTTATCCGAGGAAAACTACCGATTGTTGTCACAATCACGCTACGCGAGATGTTGTAGTGGATGATTCTACGACCCTTGCCCCGCCCTCCCGTATTTCATTGATACATAACAATGATTTTCATAAGTTGCAAATTTGAGCGAATAAGATTAGGAACGTCAAATGGAAGAAGAGATGAATTGTTTTGTTCTTTGATTATAACGTTATTAATTGATAATACTATTAATAAAAAAATTACGTACAAGTAAACCATATTTTTTGTACTAAGGCGCATTTAAAAAAATAATCAACTTATGTACAATTATTGGTTGGAGTAAAGCAAAGGGTGTTTTTTAACCACAGAATTTAAAAAACAAAGGGATCGCAAATGGGAACAAAGGGATTTGGGGGAGGGCAGGCAGGGCTATTGCCCAGGGGCCTCCACAATAGCGATTAAAAAGAGGTCTAAAAGCGTTTTTTTCCAAACAGATTTTTAGAATTTTTAGAAAGTCAAATATAGAATACACTGAACATTGATAGAACAACTAAATAGACTATATTCGCATTAAACAATTTTTATTTAGAAATTATATTCGGAAATAATTAGGGGCCTCCGTTCGTCGCCCCAGGGCCTCCATACCTCCAAATCCGGCCCTGATATGAATGATAGAACAACATTGTATTGGCATGCTGTATATCATAAGCAAAACATGAGCTTTTTAAAAATGTACTTAACATGTTTACCATGTTTTTAGCAAACAGTATTATTATTATTAACTTATAAACTTATAGCGATAGCGGTCAAGTACATGCGTGCGAGGCCACACGATGCGTTAACGGTACGGTGCCTGAGCGGTGCTGCTGCGTCATCCTACATACAAATCACTATACCATGTCAGACGACGCGTTAGGTCGCCGTGCGGCGTCGCACCGCAAGCGCGCCGGACTTGGGACCTGAGAGACAAAGCGGGGAGGGGTAATGTTCCCGTAGCGCAACGCTGTTCACCACTGTGCGGTGCGGCGCCGCACCACCCATGTGGCACCCTATACCTCGAATTCATTACGATGCGGTGCCGCACCGTACCAATAACGCATCGTGTGGCGTCGCTCTATTTACTATAAAAAAAGAAACACATACATACCAATGAAAGGAAATGATTATTAGCCCAGAAAAGCGAGAAGGTGTCGGCTAGGGCAAAATATCATCAAAATTTTGGACAAATAGCTATTTAGCTAAATCGACCTCTTAAATATTTAAGTAGGTATATATAGAAATAAAGATTGACTTTGCAACGTTTAAGGTAAGTTCTTCATATTTTAATACTGTTAAAATAATGAACATTTATTACAGTAAAACCTGTTTAAATGGCATGAAATCAGACTACTTTTAAACAATCATGTCATAACTTGATTAACGTAAAAATCATCAAATCCATATATAAAAACAATAAGGGTAGAATTAAGCTCGAAACTTTAGGCCCTAGCTTCCCAATAGAAAGGGGAGTCAGACAAGGCGATCCGCTGTCTCCAATAATATTTTGCTGTTCTCGAGGCGATCATAAGCAAGCTAGACTGGGGCAAACGAGGAATATACATAAATGACACCTACTTAAGCCATCTGAGATTCGCGGACGACCTAGCACTGCTATCCGAGTCATCCTCCCAACTACAGAACATGGTAGAAACCCTACACCTAGCTAGTGTAAAGGTGGGACTAGAAATGAATATTACGAAGACAAAGACAATGACAAATAGCTTGAAAAGACCAATAGTCAAAAGCAAACCATTAGAATACGTTGAAACTTATGTCTATCTGGGAAAAACTATAAGCTTTGACAGGGAAAATAAAAGCATAGAAATAGAGAAAAGAATAAAAAGTACCTACATGGAACAAATACTGGGTTCTCAAGGACATTTTTAAAAGTAATTTACCACAAGCAATTAAAACAAAAGTCATGAACTCGAGCCTCTTGCCATGTTTGACATATGGTTGCCAAACGTGGAAATTCACTGCTGAAACAAGAAAGAAGATAAGCGTCTGTCAGAGAGGACTCGAACGAAGTATGCTAAATATAAGGAAACTGGATTAAATACGACACTCTAAAATAAGAAAAATAACTAAAGCAACAAATGCTCTGAGTTACGCACAAAAATTTAAATGGAAGTGGGCAGGACATGTTGCGCGGTTAACAGATCAAAGATGGACCCAAAAAGTAACATTCTGGAACGGCCCACTAGGCAAAAGAATAAGAGGTAGACCTTTTACAAGATGAGAAGTTATAAAAAAGTAAATATAAATACTATGATATGACATAGGATACAAATAAAATAAGATTAGGTAAGAGACAAAAAAAAAACATAAAAAAAACTAAACAAAGCTAACACATACATAGATTTTAAGAAAAGTAAACTTACTGGAAATAAAAGGCTTTTTATTTTATTTTATACTAGAGGCCCGTCCCGGCTTCGCACGAGTGGACAAAATTCTTTAATTTTTTTCTAGCATTCAATATAGCCTATGACACTCAGCAATAATGTGCCTTACTATTGGTGAAAGAATTTTTAAAATCGGTTCAGCAGATCCCGAGATTACTTTTTACAATTTAACAAATATACAAACATACTTTACTTCTTTATAATATTAGTATAGATATAAAATAATAATTAAAGAAGTTTTACTTCAGTCTTATGGCCTAAAGCACACTCGGTTTCTTTTTAAATCGTGATTAGAAAAGCTCTTGACCGGCATCTCGCCTGATGGTAAGCGACGATGAGATCTAGGATGTGACGCGTCTGCCTAGTTCTAGGCACCTATTCCACCGCGATTTTTTATATTGTTTTTATAAATTATTAATAAAAATATATATCTACTGTGTAAATTGATTTTCACAGGTCGATGCAAAAAGGAAAAAAAAGATGGTAATCGAAACAAACAGAGAAACAGAGGGAGAAAAAATAATACCGTCACCATCAATATTAACAGGTATTCTGAACAGAAAAATTTAGGCATATACAGAGGATGGACGAAAGATTGACAAGACAAGTATATGAGGCAAATGTGCATGGGCAAGTCGGTAACCGGTGGGGCCGCATGACCTCACCAGGTGTCACTGCATCGTCGAGATACTCGTCATCAGACGATGACCAGTTGTACGACAGTCCAGTGACACCAAGGTGATTGAAGGGATGTAGTCGAGTTTTAAGTGGGCAAGCCCCTGCACATTGGTGTGCAGATTGGTCTGACGAGCTTTTATCGTCAGATAGATCTGCAGGGGAGAGTCCCACATAACTTCCGCTGCACTCCCAGTGGCGGAAGTATGCGCAAAGCATTTTCTCAACTCAGAAAAAAATAAGCAAGTCGGTAAAGGCGGACCAAGGCGAACTTTCAGAGACCAAATTGTAGGATGTCACGAAAAAAGGCCAGGGCGAAAGTACCCTTAACCGATGAGCTAATAGAAAGTCTGATGAGAGTTGAAGAAGTCAGATATGTATGTCAGGATCGTGGGAAGTGGAATTCTGTGATCTTAGCCTTCCTTTTGAAAAAAGCGTGATTGTAGGTATACATTTTAAACAAGATATAGAATTTAATAATAAAAGTAAAAAAAAAATAACAAAAACACTAGGGCCACTTAGGACCCTGCCTCAGCACAATGCCATTACATGACAACTGCCATAGATTTAAGAACTAAGTAATCAATCAATTAAGATGATCGTGAATTTTTAAGACAAGGATGATGTTAATGTTGCTGTCGATATTTTATCTTCATGTAAATCAGACGAAATCTAAATTCGTGCCTTTTTCCAAAAATATCCAATTCAATTTACTTCAAGAAACAAAGTCACATAATGGTTAGTAACAATGCAAACTTAAACGTAGGTTAGTACATGTATTGACAATTATTAATTAAATTAGGTCATTTCAAATAAAACAAATGAAAAATAACACAACTTAGAATCGGTATAGACTTTTCAAAATTATTCTTGGCCTCACCCAACGAGCACTTTAGTTCAGTGCCGGCTGTAAGAACACTCGCGCCCGTTGCCATTTTTTATAATAAAAAATATCCAGTCTGGCATAATACTTCTTTGATAAGAACATCAAAAGATAGATACAATGCAAGACGTAAAGGGGTTTGAAGGTTTTGGCCCTAACATCTCTCTTCCTTTTTGCTGTGCCTATCAAGGTACATGCGATTGTTTAGAGCCTAGAAACAATGTATTTAGACTGCTATCAATATCGCATGTAACGCAACTATAAATAAATGAATAAATTAACATCAGCCGCCATTTTGATTTTTTTTTCAAAATGGCGGTGCACAATAAATGTTATATATTTGGATAGGGGACACTTATACAAGCATAAAATGTTATATAACATAACATCATAAAGCGTCACGTTTCTGAATAATTCAAAGATAAAAATGACAGTTGTTATAACGAATTTACTTATTTATTTTGTCGTTATTTCATGTTGTTTAAGTTTTTACTTTTATTCTGAATGAGACAAAGAAAGAAAACAAATATTTTAAGACTAATAATAGATTTTGTTCCTTAATAACTTTTTAATACAATTCAGTATGGCAATCAGATATAAATGTGTTTAATTATAATGATTTGTTGTATTACCTAAACCTTTATTTTGGTGAATAATTCCGAAACGTGACGCTTTAGGATATCATGTTATGTAACATTTTTTGTTGGTATAAGTGTCCTCCATCTAAATATATAACTTTCTTTGTGCACCGCGATTTTGAAAAAAAATAAAAATGGCGGCCGACGTTTAGGGCCACCCTCCATACAAAAATCTTCAAACCCCTTTAGTTCATATCGTTGTTGATACTGCAATATCGCGGAACCAACAGTGGTTAATACCGCGTAACTTGGTAGTGATAAATTTTATAGGAGAGCGAAAAAATCTGTAGTATTTTTTATTACTACGTCTTTGTCTGAATAAACTAAAAATATATTTAAAGATAAAGTTGATTAAGTACCACACGGGACGACGCCAATAGCTATTTAGAACTAATACGCAAGAAATATCAATTTTGATTTTTTTGTACTTACGCGTTATTAGCATTGGTTACGCAGTATTTCAATTTCAACGACGATATAGGAATCCATGGGATAAACTGACTTTAGACTTATTAAGCAACAAATTGGCCTGGCTCAGTCGAGAATGCTATGAGACTTGTTGTAATAATGTCGAAGATCTCATTTACAAGAATCCAAAGTTTTTCGAGCCTGTAATAAATTTAAAAAGGGGAGGGAAAGGTTCATCTGATGATACTGGAATTTGTAATACGTTTGCTACTCGTTATGGTTCAGTTTATAATAATCAAAATAGTGATGGTTTTAATATCATCAGATCCAAAACTATTACAGACCCAAGTATTTTATTACCTGTGATAGACTGTAAAGCAACGGCTATGAAATTGAAGCATCTCGATACTTCCAAAGATCCAGGAATGGATAACATTCCTTCATTTTTTCTATCGAAATGTTATGAGGTTAGCTGATTTACAATATTTCTTTCAGGTCCGGAATATTCCCTGAAAGATTTGGAAACTGGCAAATGTAATCTCATTTCATAAAAATTACGATATTAGTATTTTAAAGACTATAGGCTAATATCGATTTTGTTAATTGCTTTTTATATTGTAAAAATGTACAATTCAAACGTACAAGACGTTGGTAATTAAATAAAAAAAAAACATATCTTTGTCATTTTAATTAAATGATTTCTATTGACAACTTTGTAATAAAAATTAATCTGAACTGTCCATAATTTATATTGAAATTTTCCTGCATTCAGATATAAGGTAGATTATTGTTGAAACTAGCACTATTGTTGACCTAAATATATCTTATACAATATTGTGCAAACAAATGATCCGATTTCTGATTTCTGCGCTGATCTAATGCTTGCGCCGCGGGTTCCTCCGAGGCGGTCGCTTAGATAAAACCTGTACAGCCTCCCTAGGCTAAGGTACTTACTATGTGGTGTTTAGTCAGTATAGCCTGACCAGTGATGTGACTTATTTTAGATATAAGTATCTGAAATACAGATACAAGATACAAAATACGTATTTGCATCTTGTATTTGAAATACTTTCTAAATATTTTATTTTGTATCTTATATTTAGATACATTTTCCTGGTATCTTTGTATTTTGAAGATACTTTGTTCCCTAAGATACTTTTACTAAAATGAACTTCGCAGGTTTTTTTTTCCGAACGCAACTGAACGCAACGCGTCGTTTCTTTAGTCGATATTTGACTTTTTGACGGGAGCGCGAAGTCACTTTAATGGTTTTGGTTTTCTTGTTAAATTTTGTGTTGAGGTGGATATTAGTGTGTAATAATGGCGTGTTATTAACCATTGAGTGTTTCTATTCAGAAATGAGTATTCTATGCATGAGTATTGGCAAGTGAAACAAAACAGGTTGAAAGGTTCGCGCTCTCTCAAGAAGGCCACGAGGAGGTTTCAGTAAAACCCACTTCTTTACTGAAACCTCGGAAATTACTCAAGAACATAGAAGAAATCTTATACTTACTTGACACTGGCTAAATGCACAAATTGTGCAAGTCATAAATAAAGAAAATAGTCGACCTCGGTCTTGGTATCTTGACTATGCTGTACCTGGTAACTCATTCTGGAGGGTAGCGGGATCTGAAGCACGGTTTTAGCCGCTGGCCGACCGCAGTTAGTAGGAGGCCCTACTAGCGCGCTAGCCACGCGTGAAAGGCTGCCCCGCCAACTCGCGACAAATCACGAAATGCTCCATCGTGCCAGTTGGCGACTGGACGGGAGGATCCGATGGCCATTTCGGGGGGGTTCGGGCGTCCCCGCAGTCTCCAGGTGAGTTCCATTTTTTGGTCAGCTTAGCCCAAGGAAACTTCCAATGGTCGACTAAGTAGCGTCTCGACTAAAAATCCTACTCAAACCAAACCAGTACCCAAAAAGGTTGACCGATCACCATCACTTCCATACTCTGTAAGGTTATGGAAAAAGTGCTGAACAGCAAGTTGCTCTCATACCTAGAAGACAACGATCTCCTCAGTGACCGTGACAATATGGCTTTCGCCGAGGACGCTCAACTGGGGATTTCCTAGTTTATGTGACACATTTCTGGGGCGAGGCCCTCGAGATGCACGGCGAAGCACTTGCCATGTCACTTGACATCATGAAGGCTTTTGACAGGGTCTGGCACGCAAGTCTGTTGCGCAAGCTTCCTTCGTACGGTATCCCCGCTGACTTTTGTAGTTTGATAGCCGATTTCATGACTGAACGATCGATCAGAATAGTTGTCGATGGCTGCTCCTCTGACTCAGTAGCTATTGATGCCGGAGTTCCTCAGTGGTCTGTTCTTTCTGCGACACTTTTCCTGCTTCACATCAATGACCTGTTAATGGCAGGAATTGTTGTGTATGCAGACGACAGTACTGTTGTCGAGAGATACCTGTCTAGCACAAAAGCAAGCGGTGACGACGTGATGTTCATGAGAGAGGCCATGGTTTAGCGAATAAACCAGAGGCTAAACTACGTTTCCCAGTGGGGCGACAGTAACCTCGTTAATTTCAACGCCTCTAAAACACAAGCGTGTCTTTTCACGGCAAAAAGGAATTCCTTCCACCTAACTCCTACTTTCCGAGGTACATCTGTTCCTGTGAACTGTGACCTGACTGTAGCCTCAGTGTCCCATCCCATGTTTAAACTGAAATGGGTACCAAAAGCGCGAAAGGAATATGTAAAAGAACTTGTCCTGTTTGAAACAAGAAAGATCAATCGATCTGAAAAACAAAAATCGGAGGTTTTAAACAACATTGAAGGTGATATAAAAAACAAAAACAAAAGGAGACTCTTATTATACGTTTCTAGAGGACTCCGACTCCTCTATTGCAAGTGGCGAAAACACAAGTAGCACCAGTGATTTTGAGACACTCTAGTACCTCAACAATAAAGATGCTTCTCCTACAATTAAAACGATATTTCTAAAATATAACACTTGTTTGCCCAGCTCTGCCCCTGTGGAGCGACTCTTCTCCTTTGGGGGCATGATAATGAGGCCTCATCGAAGGAAGATGAGCGACAATATGTATGAGGAATTAGTTTTACTCAAATGTCAACTAAAACATAAAAAGTTTTAATTTTAATACCTTCATATTTTGTCTTGTCACATTTTCCTGATCCTGGCTATCAACGCGATCTATTCGAAAATTGTTTTCTCGAACAAATAAACTTAAATTCAATTAAATGTTGTTATCTTACAAAAGTATTTTATCTTTAAAAAGTAGTTGAAAGATAGGTATTTTGTATCTAGTATTTCAGATACCTTTTCAGAAAATTATTTGTATCTGGTATCTGAAATACTTTTTTTTAAAGTATCTTGCATCAAGTATTTCAGATACTTTGTATAGGGTATCTTATACATCACTGAGCCTGACATAACCTTTCGACTTAGCCAGAAAGGATTCACCACTTTTTAAAAAAAAAACTAATGCTATAAGTCTATAAATAGCAACTCATGGTGCAATACAACGGGAACTAATTTTTTGAGCTGTTGTTTAAATATTCGAGATGTTATTATGATCAGTTGGAAAACATTGAGCAGTTATTTAATTAAATAGCGGTTGACTACTTATTGCGACAGTAAAACATGGACAGTAATAAAAAATCAATTGGTCGGTAATTTTATCATACAATGTCAATTCTAAAAATAATTGAGCAGTCCAATAACTGAATGAGCGGTAAAAATGGTGGAATTAGCGGTTCCATAAATAGTTCGGCAGATCATAGCGAGCGGTGACACTCGAAGTCAAATTCATTGAGAAGTGGCGGAAGCGACCAATCACAGGGTTGGTTAGGTTAGGTTATAGAATTGCTCAGAATGAGATTTCTTACCGACAAATTCCGATTTATTACTGCCCATACGTAACTGCTCGTTTAATAATGTTTACTGCCCATTTAATTATTTTCCTGCTCAATTATATATTCACTGATCCATTTCATTATTTTTTATTTCTCATTTTTGTTAATTTTACTGCTTAGTTTAAACTGCTGAACTAGTTTATCAAACGTGCCATTTATAATTTTTCACTTACTAAAACTGCTATTTACAACTGCCTCTATAAATCAGTGGCCAATACAATTTATAAATTTCTCAATTTCTAACAAGATTGATTTTATTTTAGTACTCTCATAAAACTAAAACATATTTATTTCAGACTGATTTGATTGAACAATTCAGTTTGTGCCCAAAACGAAATTGAATTGGAAATATTGCAATTATTTTTCGACTATTTATAATTTGTTTTATAAGATGATATTATCAATGTTATCTTTAACGATTATTCTTGGATTATTACCCGAAGCAAAATCAAATAACAATAATCTAAGAGTTATCGATGGAAGGGGTGATGTTGATAACGAATATCCTTTCGTAGTGAGTTTAGAAGCAAGAACAGGAGAGATTTATATACGACATTGCACTGCTTCCTTAATAGCCGTAAACTGGATCCTCACTGCCGCTCACTGTCTCTTGCCACCGTCACTTTCAGCAGTTAGATTCGGCGACATGACAGTGCCCTCTAACGAAACCGAATCCTTTCGAAAGGTCCTAAAGAACTTTCCACATCCAAATTATGCCGATAAAACCTGGTCAATCAATCAAGACATTGCCTTAGTAATGATAGAAAAGTTAGAGGGTTTGAGACTCGTCAAAACGTCTGCCATAGATTATCAATCATTATTAGGTTTGTCTGTATCATTCATGGGATTCGGAAATATTGTACCGTGGTATTCTGAAGACTCTTTTACGGATGTGAGACTTTTTACTAAGCCTTTACAAATAGGCGAAGGCGTGGTCACTCAATGTAACTACGAACAGAAATCTATTGTCAAACCAGGCATTTGCGTGGCACCGAAGTGTTCCAACAAAAACTCCGTCGCTGCAAAGGGTGATTCAGGCGGACCTCTCATTTTTAGGAATAAGGTCATAGGCGTAGCATGTGCTATATCTCCTGTATCTGTGGCGATTTACACGCCTGTTAGTCCGTATTTAGGGTGGTTGAAGAAAGTGATGGACACAAATTATGTGAGTTAGGGCAGTTGCTGCTAGTATGGAGCCCTGTTTTATGGACAATGAAAAAGAAGTGATAATTTCTAAGATAAGAGTCCTCTGGCCCTGTAATGACAAAAGGAAAGACAAACATCTTAAAGATTGGAATGTAAGTGGAACCAAGCTCGAAGAAAACTATTTTTAAGTGCATTTACAATTAATAGGCTGGATGTGGGGATTGTTCAGAGCATTTTGAGTAACCCCAATCTGCGGCAGCTTTGCGTTTGTGTAAGTTATTGGTAGATGTATAAGATATGTAATAATTTAAATATCGACGGAGCTGGCACGTCAGAAGACAAAAGCTCCTAAATAAATAAAAATAAAAAATAAATCTTAAAGATTGTAATTATTTATTAGTATTTACAATGCCACATTTCTATAAGATGTAAAAAACAACCACATCTCCGTTCCCTCAGATGGGGCTAAAGATTGGCTCAATGTCGAAGGAATAAACTTATATTACATTTTAAAGTTGTTGATAAAACAGGAGTTTTTCCAGTAAATACATAAATCACGAATTTTTATTTTAGTGAAGACTTTTTGAATTAAAAAAAAGTCATTTTTACAATATCATAAGACAATTTATTATAAATACTTGATGATTCATTTCAACTGAATTTCTCCATTGTATGATGCCATAGCGTGGTACTGGTGACAGGTAGGGATGACAGGATGACAGGTAGCTCTTGAAATAGTGCGTTTTACTCTATTAGGAGCATACACGAGCCAAGTTAGTTATTAGGGTGTTTGTCCATGATTTAAAATATAGATTAGATTGTGTTAATTTCTTGTAGTTTGCATTATTATAATTTACATCAAGGCCTATTTTACTACTATTCTTGTCTAAAAGTGAATGTGCTTCAGTGTGCAGGACCGGTCATTGTAGAGGTCCTTGAAGGAAGCCTTTCTTCAGCAATGGACGTCATTTAGCTGAGACGACGTCAATGAATGTACAGCGATGGACACATCAACCTAGACTGATTGGACTTTAAACTGTTAGAAGACGGTCGCGGAGAAACGTGTGAGAGTGTGCGATATATTTTTGTTATTTCCTCTTAGTCACGCACCGGGCACCGAGCTAGCGGCAAGTCGGTCAATTACGATTTTGAACCCTTTCTTCAACTGGCGTAAAACATAGAATCGCTTGACAAATGTGAGTGTGGCAATCGGCTCAAGCGATACTATGTTTTATAATAGTGCTAAAAAGAGTTTAAAATCATATGAAATTGAGCTTGGCGCTTGCACGAGCGCAGCGCTTCGGAGAGTTTGATGTTGAATGGCTAGATGAGCGCGTTTAGTAAAATATTGGTAATAAATTTGAATTGGATTCTTATGCATTATTGGTTTATTTTGCATTAAAGATATTCTAAGCTATAGCTACTATATTGTATGTTGATGATAGACATGACTATTCGTATAAGTAATGTTTTATTCATATTGCAATCGCATTTAATTTATGTGTCATTAATAAAAAGTAAAATACACAGCATTATGCAAATTAACACGAAACCTTAATGAATTACTAATAAACAAAATATTTCTACTCAAAATAATGAATTTTGTGACGTTTCCTCAGAATTATTTGTTTATTAGTAATAGCGTAGTTAAAATATTATAATTGTTCAAAGGTCAGATATGCGGTAGTGATTTGGTTATATATTATGTAAAAAAATATATCAAAATGTGCATACCCCGTTAACAAACAAAAATATTGTAGTGAGAATAAAAACACTCGTTCGGAGTTTCGCTGTGCGGGAAAATACGATAGGCAGACGAGTGAATAAAAAAAAGTAAATTATTATAACCCTCTACGTAAATATGTTCTACGAATTCTTAGTTGGTCAGTTAGGGTCAAGTCAATTCAAACTGAAGCGGAGTCGAATCAAATTATAATAATAAAGCAAATCCGCCTTTAAAACAACATATTTCTTTCATCTTTGGACAAAAAAAAACTCCGACCTCACAACTACAGCAATTTTAACTCGGCCGAAATCTTGAGAAAGATACTTACCTACAGCCGAGCGCTACATAAACATGCGATGGGGCTGCCCGCATCCAGCATTTTAATAACATTTGTCTACTTTGGGTTTCCTTTTAGTTTTGTGATAGTAAATATACTTTTTTTATTTAAACAGATAAAATAAATTGTGAAATTAATAGGAAGAGTTAAATAAAAATGCGTGTTTTTTGATTGGAAGATTTACTTATTAAAAAATATGTTTATGTTTAAATAGCACCCTTTTTAATTTGCTATCGAAAAATACTTGCGCCTTGACTGAGTCATACGAAATGCTTTTTTTATTAAATTTTAAACTATAAAATATCCGCATTCTAATATAAAGTTTCATTAGAAATTGTTTTGGAAAATATGGACAAGGTGGAGAAAAAGACATATATATTTTACTTGATTATAGATACCTGCAGCTACTTTACAATTGATATATTTGGTTTTAAATAAAGTTCGGAATATTTCTTCCATTTTTTCTACATATTCCACAAAATCATCACTGGGTTCTATCAAAAAAGTGTGAGAATTAGTCTTATTGTATTTCCGGTACCTTAAATATCGACTCTCTGAACTGAAATTTTGGCTTCATTGATAGAGTTTCTTATACGACTTCAAAGCGTGACAATCATCATGTTTCTCCAAACAACGCTTAAGATGATAGCCACAAATATAAAATAGTGAATATTTCCTTCTCGTTATATTAAATAATAACCTTTAATGTTTTTTGTAGAAAAAGTCGCGCGATTATTGTTAAAAACTAACACACCGTTCGTTCGTCAGTGCGGCACAGTCGTGATGTACTGTCGTGACTGTTTGCACCCGGAGCGCACCCCGACATCGAGCCGCGTAGGTAAAACTCGTGTTTCGACCGTTTGTATGGAGTTAAAATACTGTTAGATAATATTACAGCAGCATTTTGTATGGAGAACGAAGTCTGCGCCAGTGCGACTGCGGTCTGAATTGAAAAAACATTTAATAAGTAAACGGTGTTATGTTCAAATTTTTTCGTTCGCTCGATATGTGGTGGATTGCGTTCTTTTTTAGTTTTGGTGGGGGGGGGTGGGGGGGGGGGGAACTTTACTATATCAACTTTTGGAAATTCGCTTCGACTCTGTTCCAATATTAATTGACAATGTCGGGTGTAAGATTTTCAATTGGTTCCCATAGGATAAAGCGAAACAGATTTTGTGGGAGCATAGTTATATTAAATGTAGGTAAAGTAATTGAAACAATTTTTTATGTAAAAATGTTAACATTTATTATCTAAATTGCTGACATTCTATACTTATTAAGTAATATTACTTAATCAAAAATTCTAAATAGGCTCGACAGTACAGTATATTAATTACCATTGTTCAAAAATGGCAAAAATTCAAGGCTGGCTAAAGATAAAATTAGTTTCCTTAACGCGTAAACGAGTCGCGTTCTGAGCGTTTTGATAGCTAGACGTGTTGCGTTGTCTCATGGAAACAATGGCAACTGATGTGATAAAGTGTTCGACTTGCAATATAGTGATAAATGAGGTGCTTGCATTTATATGCAACAAACTGGATGTGATGGACGAGATTAGCCTCGGACAAATATGTATCAGTGCATTTTCTACTCAAGAAATCAAAACGGCAAAAACTTTGCTGTTTACATCAGTGTCAACAACAATGATGAAGAAGATACGAAAGGGAGAAGGTAAAAACAGGAGAGACATTGACGACATAATTGGACTGATAAAAGAAATTGATCCAGAACATATTCCAATTTTTGTCGCAAAAGATTTGCACAAACTACCCCCGGTTTTGTTCGATCATGTTGATGTAACGAGACTCTTAAAGGATATTGTAAAGTTGCAAAGTGATGTTAATAAAATAAAGACCGACTATATCACTTCGGAACAGCTTCAAGAAGTGAAATTTGAGTTAAATTCTGTAAAGTATTCATCTATTGTGAATGATAACATGCAATGCATAAATGTGAATACGCGCCGAGGCGGGGGTGGTTGCATGCTTGATGACTCGGTCTGTATGAGCGGGCCTGTTGGGTTGCCGCCTATTTTACCATCGCAGAGGTCACTACTTATGGACGCAGCCGCAACATCACCTTCTGATAATGGCCTTAATAACACAACATCGCCTCAAAACATAATATTTAAAGACCTGCCAGACAACAGTACTATGAAGAATAATTACTCTCCACAATATCGAAACATTAATGTGAATCATAGTAGTGAACCGGTTGAAAACAACTGCACTCTGTTATCGCAACAAACGCACAATATACAGCCGGCCGCTCATCATAAACAAATGAGTCATTCGCAACCGTTGCAGCGACACAGTACCGTAGCACACACGGACGATCTGCCCACACAACAGCCGATCGATAAGACGTTTGCCGAGATTACTCGTGAAGGTGTATGGAAGAAATCCGAACAGGACGGAGAATGGATAAAAGTACAAAGGAAAAGATTGAGAAATCGTTTTGTGGGAAACAAAGGCAAAGCAGTGTTGAACTCCGATGCGAAATTCAAATCATCGGAAATAAAAATTCCGCTGTTTATTTACCATGTAGCGAAGGAGGTGTCAGTGTGTGACATATTAAAATACATTGCAGATAAAACGAACTTAAATGTGTCGGTAGAAAAAGTCGTTATGAAGCAAATAAAAGATTACAATGCTTTTAAAATCTATGTTCCTAAATATAAACTAGATACCTTTATGGAGGAAAGTTTTTGGCCTGAAGGAATAGCATTTCGTCGTTTCATTGAGTTTAGGCACAAAAATACTACGGGAAGCAAAATTACTGGTGATCGAATTATTACTACGTAATAAGTGATTTTATAAATAAATAAATACATATTATTATTTAATTCAAGTATGGATAAAATGCCTATTAATATGATAAGTTTCAACTGTAAGGGACTTATTAGATCAATGGATTGTATAAGGAGAATATGTAGTGAAGCGGATGTAATCGCACTACAGGAGACTTGGTTGATGACACACGATATACCTAAACTCGGAGAAATCAATTCAAGCTACGCATACACGGGCAAGTCTTCGATGGATAGTAGTGCCGGAATAATAAGAGGTCGGCCTTATGGTGGGGTAGCGTTACTCTGGAAGAAGAATCTGTTCCCGCTAGTGACAGTCATCGACTGTATAAGTGATCGTATAACAGCAATTAAAGTGCAAATAAAAGAAAGTGAGTTGTTGATATTTTCTGTGTATATGCCAACTAATAGCAATGAAAATTTAGTGGAGTTTACTCAGTGTCTTAGCGAAATTGGTGCGGTTATAGAATCCACAGGTATAGAATCTGTTTATATCCTTGGGGACTTTAACGCTCATCCGGGTGAGTTATTTTATACTGAACTTTTCTCTTTTTGTGAGGAACAATCATGGTTCTGTGTTGACACTGACTGTTTACCAGCGGATAGCTACACATTTGTTAGCGATGTATACGGATGTAAACGCTGGCTAGACCATTGTCTAATGACTAAAGCCGCACAGATATCACTTAGTTGTGTTAAAATATTGTACGATACTTATTGGTCTGATCACATGCCATTAAAAGTTGTATCTAACATTAACATGATTAAATATAATTTTGCTAAGGATAATATTAATATAAATGAGGTTTCTTGGGGCGAAAGAGATCAAAATCAAATAGATCAATATTACAGTGAATGTGACAGTAGGTTACGAAATATCATGTTTCCTATTGAGTTAAGCGAATGTGGCGATTACATGTGTACAAATAAAAACCACAGAGTTATATTGGATGAAATGTATAATAATGTTGTTAATATACTACGCGATGCTGCAATAAATAGTAATAAATTAACCATTAAAAAAAGGAAATGTAGTTACGTCTGTGGATGGAATAAATATGTCCAGGAGGCTCACAGGTTGGCCAGGCAGCATTTTGAGTTATGGACTGCGCACGGTAGACCAACTTCTGGTTATTCTTACGAGCTTATGAGGGATTCTAAAAAGACTTTTAAAACAAAGCTAAAATGGTGTCAAAGTAATCAGAACAAAATCAAAATGGATATTTTAGCCCAAAGTCACAGTAAAAAGGATTTTAAAAATTTCTGGAAAAATACTAATAAGTTACAGTGTAAGCATGGCCTTCCTGTGAGTGTGGGGGGAGTGCGAGATGGGGAGGGTATAGCTAATCTCTTTAAAAATCAATTTAAAGTACAGGCAACACAAAATGTAAGAACTACGATGTCCTATACTGGGGTCGGAGCGTCTGGACGGAGTATAAGCTTTACCCCTAAAGAAATTAAAATGGTTATTGAGGGTATGGTGAAAGGCAAATCTCCCGGGCACGACGGCCTCAGTGTGGAGCATCTACAAAATGCAGGGAAACACCTCCCTAGGGTCTTGGCGACGTTTTTCACGCTGTGCCTTCGTCACTCCCACCTGCCTGCGAATCTTATGCGGACCATAGTAGCTCCAATAATAAAAAATAAGGCTGGTGATGCATCTGATGTCGCGAACTACAGACCTATATCACTGGCGACAATTATTGCCAAGGTGCTGGATAGACTGCTTGATAGACATCTAGAGACTCATATTCACCTGCACGATGCCCAGTTCGGTTTTAGAGCTGGGCTATCTACTGAAAGCGCTATTCTCTCTCTCAAGCAGACTGTCCAGTACTATGTAGATCGTAGAACACCTGTATTGGCATGCTACCTTGATTTATCTAAAGCTTTCGATCTTGTTAATTATGAGACCTTGTGGCAAAAGATGAGAGTCGACACAAATGTTCCGCGTGAGATCGTGGGACTCCTTGAACATTGGTACAGACACCAGATTAATGTTGTGAGATGGGCGGGAGCACTTTCAGAAGAGTATGGGCTGGAATGCGGCGTTAGACAAGGGGGAATCACCTCCCCGCGCCTTTTTAACCTATACATTAATAAACTGATTGTTGAGCTCAGCGGTGCCAATGTCGGATGTCACATAGATGGAGTATGTATTAACAACATTAGTTATGCAGATGACATGGTGCTGCTGTGTCCAACGGTCGGTGGACTTAGAAAGTTGCTCAATATATGTGAGAGGTATGCTGCAGCCCATGGACTCAGATATAATGCCAGTAAGAGTGAGCTAATGATATTCAAAGCAGGTACCAATCGTTATTTTAACGTTCCTCCAGTAACGTTGTCTGGTTCTCCTCTTAAAGCTGTGGAAAAGGTCAAGTATCTGGGTCACTGGGTCACATCAGACCTCAAGGACAATGCCGATATCGAGAGGGAACGAAGGGCGCTGTCTGTTCGCTGTAATATGCTTGCCCACAGATTTGCACGATGTACAAACGAAGTGAAAGCAACGCTTTTTAGAGCATACTGCCAAACTTTCTACACGTGCAGTCTGTGGTCTAGATACACGCAGGGAACGTACAGCGCACTTCGTGTCCAGTACAATAATGGATTCAGGGTGCTGTTCGGATTATCACGGTCATGCAGTGCCTCCGGTATGTTTGCATCGGCGCGAATAAACAATTTTTACGCAATAATGCGAACACGCTGCGCCTCTATGCTCTCGAGACTGAGGTCTAGCTCGAACAGCATCCTGTCTACCATAGCTGCCAGATGGGACAGCTTGATACTGCGCCGCTGCACAAGTTTGCATGTGGCCTTATAATAGTTTTTATTGTAGTTCCTGTATTATTTTTTTTTTTTTTTTTTTACTAACACTAGCATTTAAGTTTATAATTGTAACTAACAAATGATATGGACCAGTTCCGAAATAAAATAAAATTATTATTATTATTATTAACAATTTTATGATTTCGATTGGGAAAAGATATCAACAAGTTAAAAATTTAAAGAAAGCGCCGCGTAACGTAATACAAAATGTGCTTAGGATTAGGAACACCTTAACTAGGAAGAAATGAAAAGTAATATCTGAATTTTAAATTATGCCGTACCTATCTGTACTAGGTATGACAGAGATTTTCACTCTACGGCTACGATAAGTCACCTAAAAAGAATTTTCCCGTTATAATGATAAATCAGTCTTAAAACTTTAATAAAAACAATCAACATTAATAAAATATAACTCAAAACCTATATGAAAACATTTGAAACAATTTAACAATCAAATATAATCTTAAAACGTTATGTTGAAATATGTAAAATCAATTTTTTTGTTTTTAACCCGACGTCTTTAAGTCGGCGCAGGATTGATCTTTAAGATACCTGAAATAAAAAAATACTTATAATACTCAACGTATTGTGCTGTATCGCGGTACACTCCGGTATAATAAATGATGCGGAAATGATCTTGACACATCCTGTATGGGAGTTTATTCAGCTAGTGACATCACGTCATGATTTGAGTTTTAATTTGCTTAAAAGACTGGACCATTGGATAATTCTTATTGTTATGTATACTTTATAGTAGGCACATGATTTGTATAAAAACAATACAAAAAAATTGTGAATGGATCAGAAGATTTTGACATCTTTTTTACTTTAACAAAATGATTGCCATGGTAACGGGTCATAGCCACTACGAAGTTCCCAGAATATCTAATTTAAAAGAAAAGAAATTTAAAAAATTTAGTAAGTTCAATTTCATAATACATTCTAACTATGAAAATGTCAACGGTGCCAGAGGTGGGACTCGAACCCACGACCTTTCGCTAACCGGGCGACTGCTATTCCATCTGAGCAACCGGGACACTAATGTCGTGGGTTCGAGTCCCACCTCTGGCACCGTTGACTTTTTTCTAGTATTTGTATTTATAGAAAGAATAACATTGCTAAATGCAAATAAACAATAAATATTATTATTTATTTCTTCGCACGTCTTCACATCGAATATACATGTTTACTGTTTTTAAATAAATACTTACACTATACTGCGAGGCAAAAGTTCTGGTGGTCAGGAATGGTTGACTGGTATGTGCCTCCACTATGGCTCGATCTTGCTCAGCTGTGGTGGCGCGTTGATAGTGCTGCCGATGGTGAGCAGATAAATCACCGCCAGTCTCCTCATTACGGCGCAACCAAAAATGTATTGTTGTTCGCTAAAACAAAAACATTAATGTAATTAAGTTATCGCGACAGACAAGCAGAAAAAATATTAAATAGAAAAACTAGATTTGTTTAATATATATGATATTGAAACGATGCAAGTCATGAGATTTTGCTAAATTAAAAATGTTTAATAAGAAGCTTATTAAGTAAATATGTATAATATAAAGGCTAGGCGTTCGTCATACATTCATATTGAAAGTTTCTCTACATATTGTCCCTGAATATGCACGCAAGAACAGTATCGACTAAAAGTCTGCCGCAGGCGCAAGAGATTTGCAGCTTTAGTTTTAGGGACAAAATTGTTTGATCCTCTAAAATTAAATTGATCTATAATAGTAGCACATTGAGTAAATTAGCTGTTTTAAAAATGTTTTATTATGAATATTTATAAAAATATTACATCTGAATTAATTTTATAGATATTATCTACGCATAAATCTATGCTATATAATACATCTAATATATGTAATATAATCTATACTATATAATATTATAAAACTGAAGAGTTTGTTTGTTTACTTGAACGCGCTAATCTCAGGAACTATTGGTCCGATTTGAAAAATTATTTTAATGTTAAAAAGCCAATTTATCGAGGAAGGCTATAGGCTATATTTCACTAGCAGTTCCTGTAGGATGGAATCCTACAGCCCACGCAGGTGGAGCTGCGGGCGGAAATACTAGTTATAAATAAACTTCGTTCAAGGCGCCTAAGGCGCCTATAGGTGTGCAAACACCTATCATGTAATCTTTTGATATTAGACGAGACACACCTCTAAATTAGTCGCTGCGATAAAGTTTGTTTTAAAAATACTATCATCTCGCTGTTTGTATTAATATTTACAAAAACAAATACCTTGAGTGCTATATATGTGAATTGTGTTTGATATATGTGTTTAAAGTGCCCGAAAATCAAGAATTTACTTCAAAAATATCCACACTGGCGGTACATCAACAATCAGGTGTTGTGAGTAATTTGTTGGTGGTAGAGTGCGCGTGCGCGACTTATACCATTGGGGCTCACGTTATACGAACTGTTATTGCCTGCGCGCGCATAACGGTATCATTAGTCGAAATCGGTGCGTCACTGGCCATTGATAAGTTAACTCAGAGGCGACAACGCGCTAGTGATCTAATTTATTTTCTCTGAGAGTAATATCACCCGAATGGCTCCGTTGCAATTTGTTTGTGGTGGATGTCGGAAAAGATGCATGAGTAATGAATATTTGAAATGTATAGCGTGTTCGAATATTTATGATCTTGATTGCGCAAATATGTCGATGCAGCGCTTTCGTAACACCTTGACAAAAGATCAAAAGAAAAAGAATAACTGTAACTGTATTGAATGCAAAAGTAAACTACCCAAATCGAGTAATATTAATACACCGGTTCGATGCACGTCTGAGTACTCACCCAAAAAATGCAGTGAAACAAGTACTGATAATGTAACGATTCGTAGGTCCCATCCAAAACCAACTCCCTCAACACCGCCTCAAAGCGCAAGAAGCTCTTCTCCATGCAATTTAGATGAGGAGCTTATAGCCGCTATTAGTGAAAATGTCCTTAAGTCAATTAAAACTGAGATACCATCAATCTTAACGGCAATACTTCACCAAGAACTTACGCCTATTCGAGAAGAACTTCAAGAGTTTCGCACGTCTCTTGATTTTTTTAATAGCCAATATGAGGAGATGAAAAAGGAATTGACCATCTTACGAAACGAAAATGCTTCCCTATCAAACCTATCGCTAAAATTGGAAACAACTGTTAAGGAACTTTCGGAACGTTTAAACAATACAGAGCAGTATTTACGTGAAAACAACATAGAGTTACACGGAGTCCCTGAGCATCGCAATGAAAATCTCACTACTCTTTTGGAGCAATGTTCTTTTGTTGTTGACTCAAAAGCGACAAAGGAGGATTTCTTAAGCTGTGTTAGAGTCGCTAAACAGAATAAGGATAACGAATACCCACGTACAATAATAGTTAAGTTCAAGAACGTGAGGGCTCGTGATGAATTTTATTCAGCTGTTCATCGCTACAATAAATCTAACACAAAGAATAAACTTAATACTTCGCTTCTGGGCCTTGCGGGTGTCGTGAAACCTGTGTATGTATCGGAGCACCTCTCTCTAACTAATAAACATCTGCATGCGGCAGCTAGGAAGAAGGCCAAGGAATTGAAGTACCAATTCGTTTGGGTGCGCAGTGGTCGTGTTTATGTAAGAAAAGCTCCGGACTCTCCGCATATACATATCAAGAATATTGAAAGTTTGGAACTCATGCACTAACTATGAATACATTTAGTTTTGTTTTTTTTTATATTTTATTCCGCAATTGTTATGTGATCATTAATTTAATGCAATGGCTATTAGTATGTATTACCAGAATATAAGAGGGATGAAGAGTAAAACTTTCGATATCTATAACACTGTTGTCAGTTGTAATTATGACATAATATGTATTTGTGAAACGTGGCTCGATAATTCTATTCTATCCTCAGAGTTGTTCGACAATAGGTACTCGGTTGTACGCAGAGACCGAGACAGCAGGTTCCTTAAGAGATTCAGTAAGCATCATGGCGGAGGAGTTTTGGTAGCAATCTCTAAAAAACTTGATTTTACTGTTAGGAGCGATTGGCAATCGGATTACGTGGAGGATTTATGGGTACAGATTAATATCAATGGCAATCGTGTAATAAACCTTTGTATAGTGTATCTTCCTGATTATTTACCTATAGAAGATTTTTTGGGATTAACCATTAAATGCTCCACTATACTTTCATCTCACGCAAAACATTTTACGTGTATTGTTGGTGATTTCAATTTAGGTAATTTGATATGGTCTGTTGAAACAAGGACGCCGCTGAATAGTTACTGTGAGAAATCTGAAGGTCTTTGTAACTTTTTCTACTCCAACGACGTCGCTCAGTTAAACAATATTTTAGATTTAGCCATTACTGACCATTCTGATGCATTCACACTACATAAAGCAGTGCCTATTAGTCGTCTTGATGTACACCATCCCGCTTTTGAACTCGAATTTCACGATCTACTCCCGCTTTTAGTTCCAAATAGTCTCCCTGAAAAGCTCTGCTTTCACAAGACAGACTTTGAGGGCTGCATTGCGAAGCTCAATGATATAGATTGGTCGAAACATGCCAACACGTTTAACTGTGACGATTTCGTTCAATTCTTTTATAATCAGTTGCACTTAATAATTAACGAACATACACCTAAAACAAAGGTTCGCAATTCTAAGCATCCGGTATGGTTCTCTGCTTGTCTGAAAAGAGTTCTTAAACTGAAATTCAAATACCATACCCGTTATAAACTTTTTAAAAATCCAAGGGACTTCGACACTTTTTCGATGTTGCGATCACGGGCCAAGGTTATGTTGGATAATTGTTTTAAATAATATATCTCAAACATAGAAAGGGATTTGTCTGTGAGCATAAAATCATTTTGGAATAGACAAAAAGTAAAAAGGTTACTAATACCATACCTAACCGTATGCATTTGGGCGATAGTGTGGCTGCATCAGGAGCGGGAATCGTGAATCTGTTTGCGCAATACTTTTCATCAGTATATAATAAAAATAAGTCCGGCCAATTGTTCTCCAGGGTTTCCTTCTCATAATCTGTCGCTTGGTCAAATAAAAATAAAAAAAGAATGTGTTTTGACAAAACTTAAAAATGTCGATATGTCTAAAGGCGCAGGACCAGACGGTATTCCTCCCATTGTAATTCGCATGTGTGTTTCGGCATTAGCCGAACTATTATCACTTATATATAATAAATCTCTTAACGAGGTCTCATTTCCGTCACTATGGAAAATTGGCAAAGTCACTCCGATATACAAGTCGGGTGACAAAAAAGATATTAAGAACTATCGGCCGATTACTATATTAAACGTGTTTGCGAAAATATTCGAATCTATTATTTATCAGCATCTGTATAATCACATACAACCTTTACTAAGTGATAAACAGCATGGTTTCGTTGAAGGTAGGTCAACTAAATTACTAATTTATACCAATTTTTTGTGTACTGCTTTTAATGATAGAAGACAGGTTGACACGGCTTATGTTGATTTTGCAAAGGCGTTCGACCGTGTTAATCATAGCATCCTCTTAATTAAGGCGTTTCACATGGGCATCCACGGAAGTTTGTTGCGCTGGCTGTCATCTTATCTTCAGAACCGCTCTCAGTTTGTGGCACTATACGGCTATGATTCGGTTCCATTTGTTCCAAGCTCGGGCGTTCCACAGGGCTCGAATTTAGGGCCGCTTCTATTTCTTATCTTCATCAATGATCTACTCAACACAATAGAATGCAACTGTCTTGCTTTTGCGGATGATATCAAAATTTTTAAACACATCACTTATACTGAGGATTGTGAAGCATTGCAAGACAGCCTCAACGCAGTTTTGAAGTGGTGTAATTATAATGAAATGTCGCTTAATGTTGACAAATGCCAAATAATTTCCTTCACCAGAAATAAAAACCCCATTTATTTCATGTACACGATTTGTGGATCTACGCTTGCCCGTGTTACAACAGTTCGTGACCTGGGAGTACATTTTGATTCCACTCTTTCATTTCGCCACCACTATGATTACATTTGTAACAAAGCCCATCAAATGCTGAGCTTCGTTCTTCGCAATGTTAGACCTTTTAAAAATATAAAATCTTGGCAGATTCTATATAGTGCATTGGTTAGAAGTGTGCTCGAGTATTGTTCTCCAATATGGTCTCCTGTCTATAATGTTCACATAGATAGAGTGGAGGCTATTCAACGAAGATTCGTTAGAGCTTTGTGTGTCAAATGTGGACTACGTAAAAAAGTACCAGAATACGTAGATCGTTTGAGTCATTTTAATATGATTACCCTTGAAAAGCGTAGGTGGATGAGTGACTTGTGCACGATTTATCCGATTGCCAATGGACAGTCTGACAGCGGTTTACTGGAGTTATTGAAGTTTAAGGTTCCTACTAGGTCAGTGCGTAAGCCACAGTTGTTCCACATTCCTTTGACCAAGAATAACGTCTCAAAGAACAATCCAATGCATAGAATGTGTTTGTTTTATAACGAAATTTGTTCCGAAGTCGACATTATGTTTAATAATAATATCCAATGTTTTAAAAACTCATTATTTAAGTTATAGTCCTGTCCAGAATTGTAAATATTTTTTTGTTAATGTCTATTTTGTGTCTGTCATCTACAATTTAATTGTTGTCTTATTTAATATTTATGTAGTTTAAATGTTTTATTTGTAAAATGATGTGCGCAATTGTAATTGGGCGCAGACATGCAACATTATATAGTTCTTAGTTTATTTTTTAAGTTTTATTGTCTGTTGTCTGTAATTGTGCCTTTGAAATAAAATAAAATAAAATAAAAAATAAAACATATTTAAAAATGTGGTATACGACAATTCTATTTAAATCCTACTTTTTTATCCCGGATAATATAAAAAAATGTTATATATAATAAACAATATGCGGGGATGCGCAAGCGGCTGGCCGGGCGAGCCTGGCCCCACGCTGTCTGTCGGCATCGGTTCCCAAGCCTCCTTGACAATCGAAAGCAGAAAGCATATTTCACTGACAAACTATTGTCGAATTGTATTATCTGAATGTGGAAATAATATCTAAAATCGATTGATTCAATACACAATTTAATAATATCGTATTATCATGTCCGTTTCAACCGCGCGGCCACCTCATAATATTTGATGAAACTTTGCCAGTGCTAATTTGTTACTTTACACACCTCTTTTCGTGAATTTGTTACAAAAGAAACTAAGACTCTATGACAAAGAATAGTTGGCCGCTAGAACCGCCACTTGCCGTAGTCATCGTCCGTGATTACACAGAAACTATATAACGATAAATATTTTTAACAATAATTTGGAAACAAAAGAGATCCTTTTTCGGGAATCGTGCCTATCATAAAACACCTGCGGAAAGTCAATGAAACGAAAATCTTATCTGTAAATACTTTAAAGAATTAAGAACAATACACATCAATATGGCTGCAAAACGAACCGCATATACATTCAAAAACTTTGTTTGAAGCCAGCGCGCGCGCTCGTTGATTTTGTGTCCTATTTCAACAAAGGCAACGTCGATAATACTTCGACGGTGAAAAACTGCTCTGTCCTGCGCTCCCGGGCCAGACGGACGATAGATACCTACTGGTTGTTATTATTTTGTTTAAACTTTTCAAATTACCTAAGTATCATGCTTATTACTCAAAAAAGAGATATTTAAGAGACCAACTAGAGTTCAGTAAAATTGACAAGTAAAATTATCCCCAAAACTGAAACGTAAATCTTTTGTAAAAAAATGTATTTTTGCACTTAAATGATGCCACCTTGAATGCAGTTCATTTATCCGTAGATTACTCAATAAAATAATATATCACAAACAAACACACTTTAATATTTATTGATTTGACTATAGATTTATCTATTTGGCAATAGAAAATAATAATAGACGGATAATTGGAATATAAATAAAGTAAAAATACACCTTTTATCCTAGACACAGCTCATTCACAATACATCAACTAGATTTTAGAAGAACGTTTTCTGTCTCTTACTCATTTTGATATCTAATTCAGTTCACATTTAAGAAATAAAATATGACTATAATTCATGTAATAAAATAATACAATTTAATGGCTATGAAACATATTTACAATTATAATTAACACTGATAAACAGAGACAATAATACAGAAAAACAGTTAAAACTCAGTAAATTAACAAGTGATTATATTGAAATATGGTGTTATTTAAATAATTCAGTAACACTTACCGTTATTCCAGTTCTTCTTTTAATTTCTTTAATGGTGTAACCACTCTCTCGTAGAGTAGAACCACAATTAATTGCCGCTGTTGAGGGGTCAGTTGTGGAGCCATATTGAGCGCGAGCGAACGGCATACACGTAAGCAAATAGACGCGAATACAGAATCCGACGTTAATTTGGCAACTGGCCGGTGACGGCCGGGTGGGGGTGCGCAGGAGCGATTCAAATGTTACGCGCTGTGATTGGCTTAGACCGGAATCTCTGTCCCTCGCTAACGATTTTGTGTAGATACTGTAGCATAGTTATAGTTATATTGGGTGTATAGCTTGATGTGTCCATCGCTGTACTTAAGTCTGAACACTGTTTATTTGGAGTTTTGTGTTCCAACCAATCAACTGTTTAACGATATTACTAATTGTAACAGATTCTTAGTCCTCTATGTTATTACATCATTACACTACACGACTTCTGTTGTTTTATCTGCGAATAAAACATCTTTGGTTTGTTAAATTGAAAAGTTTGTATAAGGAAAGGTCGTGGGTTCGAATCCCACCTGAGGGCTCGGAGGCGTAGTTGTTTTTTACACACGTATTTTATACCTTATACAAACATTGCATTGTGAATGCAAAAAATAAATAAATAACATAATTGCAGCTGGTTCCATCTTAATCGATTGTTTAATATTTGTAAAAATATTACTTTCGATGTTGAAGGTAGTTAGCGTTCAACATTGGTGGAACGATACTAGCTCATAGTAGAAGTTTAAATACGTTTTTAAATTTCGACACGTTTGCCAGCGTCTCGGTAGCTCAGCGGTCAGAGCACTCGCCCGGATAGCTAAAGGTCGTGGGTTCTACTACCACCTGAGGGCTCAGGGGCGAAGTTGTTTTTAACACACGTATTTTATACCCTATACAAATATTGCATTGTGAATGCAAAAAATAAATAAAAAACAAATTTAAAAGTTGTTTATATAAATTAGAAATAATAGTGGACCGAATATGCTTCCTTGTGGTGCACCAAACCTATTCAAGCTCTATTTGTGTGTTAAATTTTTTTTCTACGCAATATTACTTCTCTTAAGACACTAATAATAATTTTTAATCATATGTAAGGTATCGATTTGAATATGCCTCAATTGTTTGGAACCCATTATATTCAATTTGTATAATTTTGTGAGAGAATGTCCAAAACAAACTCAACAGATGTTTAAAGTACATACAGATTTCTTTACTTTCACATTTTTTTAAATATAACGCCAGATATAAAACTTCAATCGGATTTTCACTCTAATACTATCCCAAGTAGACTTAGTTTACACGGTATATGTAAAATTCGGTTATTATCTCATGTTACTATAGCAGGAATGATTCACATTAGTTATTTTCACACGGTAATGTATAGTGCTGTGGGAGCAACACACAGATACTAGAAATATTGAAATATTTACGAGTATGTTGAGGTCTAAAGATTCAATATATCTAAAACGACTTTAAAAGTAATCAATATTGTGACACTTTTTCTTTAAAAATGTCCTTTATTAGTTACTGGAAATTGAATCATTCCAGTGGTTACATTTGCATCGTGTGGCTCTTTAAGTACCAGTCATTTTAAGAATCATTGTGACTACCAATATATTTGTTAAGTGGATTAGTCTTATAGTGTTCTCAATATTCACAGTGGTTTCATTGGTGGATATTATGATATTATTGGTGGATGGGATTCAGTAGTAACTGTGAAAAGTAGAGTGATGAAAGGAAGGCGAGTCTAGTATGTTCTGGCATCCACAAATATCATCTTCGAATATTCACTCAGCATCTGTTGTCTTCGTATTTCGACTTCGTATCGTTGGCACTTGCATCAGAACTATTTAACACGTTCACTGCGGTTCACCCACAATCGGCCTGATGCTGTGCCAAATCAAAAAACAGGTCTTTCTCGCTGGTGCGGAACAGGTTTTTTTGGGCATTTTTAGGGGCTGTCCATTAATCACGTGAGGCTCGAAAGGGGGGGGGGGGGGGAAGGGTCCATAAAAATCACGAAATATTACAAGGGGGAGGGGGGGGGAGGGGGGCTTTAGAAATATATCACGTGTATTTATTTTTTCGACAAATGCATACAAAACGAAAGCGTCTTACTACTTCTGTATGAAGAAAAAAGCTAAGGCACATGTGAATTCCTATCACAAGCAACTGAATCCGAGCAATAATTTCAGTCTGCGTTCGCATGAGCTATCGAGCGCACGCACTCAACGAGGTTCATTTCTGATTGACAAAATGTCGTCAAATACTGTGAAGTGTGTGAACTGTAATATAGTTATTTCGGAACTTTTGGCTTTTGTACAAAACAAAGCCGACATAATGGATGAAGAGAGCATAGTTCGTCTGATAACTACAACCTTTTCTGAGGAAGAAATAGCGAAAGCAAAGAAACTGTTGTTTGAAGTTGCGAAATTGTCCAGGGGCCTTATTAAAAGAAAAAAGGACGGTAAAAATGTTAGAAACATTGAAGATATTATTGCTGTAATTAAGGGAACTGATCCTGAAAAGTTAACAATTTATGTGACGAGAGATCTACAGAGATTACCTCCTGTGACGTTCGATCACATTGATGCTTCGAGATTGTTGAAGGATATTATATTGTTGAAAAATTATATTGCTACAATAAAGGAGACATATGCAACAAAAGAAATGTTGAATATGGTAAACAAGCGGGATATTAATTCCAACATGAACGTCAATAGTAACAAAAGAGGTGCCTTTAGAGATATTTTCATTACGACAGTGGTCCAATAGGTTTATCACCGCAGATATCGTCCGAGCAATACCGGTTAATAAACCGTAATAACATCGCAGAGAATAATATAACAACTACGGAAGTAAAAACAGCTGTTGATATTTCCAATGAGAAGGTAGTTTCGTACGATCAAACGTCTTTGACGCAGCAAGGTGAGACCTACCCGACAAGCGATGCGGACACGGCGCGTGGAGGCCGCACTGCGGTTTCGACGGGAATGCGAGCCTCACCAACCATGGTTTCGAACAGTGATAACAAGTCGAATAGCGAAGCGGCGTCGGCGCCCATTATGTCAAATGGCGAGCGTAAACAAATGTCGGATGTAGTTCGGCATGGGAAATGGAAACCTGTAACTCATAAGGAGGACTGGATATTAGTGCAACGCAAACGTCTACGGAATAGGTTTGTTGGTATGAAGGGGAAAGCGGACTTGATTCCTGAATGTAAGTTTAAGGCGGCAGAAGTGAATATACCTTTTTATATTTATAACATTGATGCGGAATCTTCTGCTGAGGACATTACTAGTTATATTAAGAGTAAGACGGGGATTAATGTGTTGTTGCAAAAAGTAGATATGAAATTCAGAAAGGGGTATATAGCTTATACATTTTTAATACCTAAGAATAAATTATCTGCCTTTAATATTAATTAATTATCTGCCTTTAATTCTAGAATATGTGGCCAAGTGGTGTGGCATTTCGCAAGTTTGTAAATTTTAGTAAAAAGTCGAGTATTAATTGAATAAAAATTCCTATAAAATAATTTAATGACAATGGCAAATAATTGTAAGTGTAATATTAATTTAAATTGTAAATTTCTTACTTTTAATTGTAAAAATGTGAATAGATCTATGGAATGTATACGAACACTATGTCAGACTGTAGACATTATAGCATTGCAGGAGACGTGGCTGTTGCCTTCGGAATTACCAATTTTAGGTGACATAGATAAGGATTTTGGTTATTATGGCAAATCTTCTATGGATGCCACTAAACTAGTCCGGGGTCGACCATATGGAGGGATAGCTCTGCTATGGAGGAATTCTATCTTTAATAACGTATCCGTGGTGAAATGTAGCAATGACCGTCTCGTGGCTGTAAGAGTAAACTTAGGTGATAAGTCCATTTTAGTCATATGTGTATATATGCCTACTAATAGCTACGATAATTTAGCTGAGTTTTGTGAATGTATGAGCGAAATTACAGCGATAGTAGATAGTTGTAACTTGGAATCTGTCTTCATAATGGGTGACTTTAATGCCGACCCAAAGGAGTTATTAGGTAATGAACTAAGTAATTTTTGTAACGATCAGGAATGGTGCTGTGTCGACGTTGAGATTCTGGGGATTGATTCGGGTACGTACACCTTCGTTAGCAAGGTTCACGGTACCACTAGCTGGTTGGATCATTGCCTCGTTACTGAGGCAGCGCGGCAGTCTGTAATCCACGTTGACGTTTATTATGATATCTACTGGTCTGACCATTTACCGCTGGTGTTAGATATTAATTTAGCGTCTATTAGGGCAACCCCCACTCTCTTGAAAAAACAAATAACTAATAAGGTTATTTGGGGTCAGAGAGACCAATGTCAAATCGAATCGTTTCGTAGAATGTTCAATGAAATGTTAAGGGATATTGACTTCCCTAGGGAGTTAAGTGCATGTTGTGATGTAGTTTGTAAGAACCATGAACACAGAAAAGTTATTGACAAATTGTATAACTAAATTGTAAACACGCTCAGGGAAGCGGCTGCACTTAGTTACGATAAACAAAAAAGTATCAGGAAGAGACGTGTTATCGCGGTTTGGAATGTATTTGTGAAGGGTGCTCACGAGAAAGCTAGATTGGCTTTCCTTAATTGGGTGTGGCATGGTCGGCCTAGAGTGGGCTATTTATATGAAGATATGTGTGATACGAGAAAAACATTTAAGTATAAATTGAAAATATGTCAAAAGAAAAAAGAACAAATAAAAATGGACATTTTGGCTTCCCAACATAAATTTAAAGATTTTTCAAAATTCTGGAAACACACCAAAAAGCTTAGCCCTAAGCCAGCCGTTTCCGTTAGCGTGTGTGGGACAAGTGAACCGACGGAGATAGCGAATCTCTTCAAAGATCATTTTAAAGTTGAATCTGTATTGCCGCATATAACGCAACTGGGGGTGGTCGATAGTGACAAGCCTATCCATATTACAGCTAAAGATGTTAAGTTAAAACTACTATGTCTAAACTTAAAAACTAAAAACCTTAAAAAATATAATATAATATCTAAAATATATTACTAAAAGGAGTCCCTTTAGGCAAGGTTCCAAAGATACTGGCAGCATTCCCCCTTTGAATAGCTAAACTAATTCTTTGTCCGAGGTAGCTGCCAGCTCTTCGGTCTCCTGTGATGTCGACTAACCTTTATTATTTCTTTATTATAGTTTTTAATTTATTATTATTGTATATCATAAATAATCTCACCATTTGGTAGAAAGGAAGAATACAACTTTAATCAAGTAAATATTCGAATTACACTAATTTTGTATTAGACACTCATATCTACCTGCTGAGTTAATGAGAACTGTCGTTGTTCCTATTGTTAAAAACAAGACCGGAGATATATCTGATAAGGCTAATTACAGACCTATATCCTTGGCTACTGTATTAGCAACAGTTCTTGACGGTCTGCTCGAGCGACACCTTAGTACACATATAAAGCTAAATGACGCTCAATTTGGTTTTCGAGCGGGATTATCAACGGAAAGTGCTATTCTGTCGCTGAAGCGTACCGTTAGGTACTACACACAGAGAATAACCCCGGTGTATGCTGCATTCCTTGATCTTTCGCAGGCATTTGACCTGGTTAACTATGACATACTGTGGAAAAAACTATGCGATATATCAGTTCCAGTAGAATTAATTACATTGTTTAAATATTGCTATGGTCATCAAGTTAACCAGGTCAAGTGGGCAGACACGTTATCACAAGAATATGTGTTAGATTGCAGGATGAGACAGGGAGGTATATCCTCACCCCTGCTGTTCAATCTCTATGTAAACGGGCTCATCAATGCACTCAGCGGCACCAAGATGGGCTGTTCTATTGACGGACATATGATCAATAGTATAAGTTATGCTGATGACATGGTGTTGCTGAGTCCATCGGTGAGTGCGTTGCGTAGGCTTTTGGCTGTCTGTGAGACATACGCCGCCGAGCACGGACTTCTGTACAACACCAAAAAGAGCGAGTTAGTGGTGTTTCGTGTTAACCACAAACATCCCTTGATTGTACCGCCTGTGAATCTCAGCGGAGAGCCCCTATGTAGAGTGTCTGAATTCAAATACTTAGGTCACGTGGTAAATGAAGATCTCAGTGATAATTTAGACATTGAAAGAGAACGGAGGTCATTAGCGGTCCGATGCAACATGATTGCACGAAGGTTTGGAAGGTGTACAAGAGACGTCAAAATAACCCTATTTAAGGCATACTGTCAAACCTTCTACACCTGCAGCTTGTGGAGTAGTTACACGCAGAAGACTTATAATGCACTTCGCGTTCAGTATAATTATGCCTTCAGGATGTTAATGGGCCGTCCCAGATACTGCAGCGCATCAGCTATGTTCGCTGAAGCTGGTGTTGATGGTTTTCACAACATCATAAGAAAACGAATAGCTTCAATAATGCGCAGATCACGGGAGAGCTCAAACGCAGTCCTGAGGGTATGGGAAGACAAACTTGACTGCCCCCTTCACATGCATTGGACTAGGATGCATGTGGGTGGAACGCTCAAGTTTTTAAACTAAATTTAAATAAATTATTATAATAGAAAAATAATAATTATAAGATCGCATTGAAAATGCATAAAATATATAAAAATTATAAAACTAAATTTAAATTATTTTGTATTACATAAAATTATTTTTACTAACATAGGGTTAATAATGCTTACTAACAATTTATATGGATTTTGTCAAAGATCTGAAATAAATGTTTTATTATTATAATTATTAAAAAATAATAGTCTAGAGATGCACAATGTTCGTTCTTCCCGCATCCTCACATGACGATCGAACGTGCAGTGTTTTATGGAACGAAAATAATTTACACCTTAAGGTTTTTACGTAAATCGATTATTTATACCCTAATAAAGGCAAGACTTCAATTCCCAGACTATTTTCAGTAACAAAATAAATATGAAGTAGTAAAGTTTTTAAAATTTGCGCATGAAAAAATGAACAATTTAATTTCCTCAAAAACGGTTCCATCTTTGTCCATGAGATATTTGTCACAAGATAAGGACTTATTGAAGGCATAATTTTGCAATTTTATTTTATTTATAAGTGTCCTACTTTCTGAGAAATATATATTTTTTTAAATTTTAATTTTATTCTTTTTCTCCAAAAATCTGCAAAGGTGGAACCTGGTATAGAAAGGTTCTATAAGCCAAGTGCTCGGCAGCCTCAATACAAATACAAATAATTGATGTGGTAACATAGTAGGTATCATGTAACGAGATGTTATTTTATAAATATAAATTTGTTGTTTTATTTCTCATCGTTTCGTAGCTGTGCTGCGCCATTTATATTAATAAAATTGCATGTTTTAGTTTACTAAGTCTCATTTTAAGTGAACTGTATTTTTATAAGTTCTTATGAGAATAAATTCTTTAAACCTAAACAGAGGGAGAAAAAATATTACCATCAATATTAACAGGTATTCTGAACAGAAAAATTTAGGCATATACAGAGGATGGACGAAAGATTGACAAGACAAGTATATGAGGCAAATGTGCATGGGCAAGTCGGTAACCGGTGGGGCCGCATGACCTCACCAGGTGTCACTGCATCGTCGAGATACTCGTCATCAGACGATGACCAGTTGTACGACAGTCCAGTGACACCAAGGTGATTGAAGGGATGTAGTCGAGTTTTAAGTGGGCAAGCCCCTGCACATTGGTGTGCAGATTGGTCTGACGAGCTTTTATCGTCAGATAGATCTGCAGGGGAGAGTCCCACATAACTTCCGCTGCACTCCCAGTGGCGGAAGTATGCGCAAAGCATTTTCTCAACTCAGAAAAAAATGGGCAAGTCGGTAAAGGCTGACCAAGGCGAACTTTCAGAGTCCAAATTCTAGGATGTCACGAAAAAAGGCCAGGGCGAAAGTACCCTTAACCGATGAGCTAATAGAAAGTCTGATGAGAGTTGAAGAAGCGAGATATGTATGTCAGGATCGTGGGAAGTGGAATTCTGTGATCTTAGCCTTCCTTTTGAAAAAAAGCGTGATTGTAGGTATACGTTTGAAACAAGATATAGAATTTAATAATAAAAGTAAAAAAAAAAATAACAAAAACACGAGGGCCACTTAGGACCCTGCATCAGCACAATGCCATTACATGACAACTGCTATAGATTTAAGTACTAAGTAATCAATCAATTAAGATGATCGTGAATTTTTAGACAAGGATGATGTTAATGTTGATGATATTTTATCTTCATGTAAATCAGACGAAATCTAAATTCGTGCCTTTTTCCAAAAATATCCAATTCAATTTATTTCAAGAAACAAAGTCACATAATGGTTAGTAACAATGCAAACTTAAACGTAGGTTAGTACATGTATTGACAATTATTAATTAAATTAGGTCATTTCAAATAAAACAAATGAAAAATAACACAACTTAGAATCGTTATAGACTTTTCAAAATTATTCTTGGCCTCACCCAACGAGCACTTTAGTTCAGTGCCGGCTGTAAGAACACTCGCACCCGTTGCCATTTTTTATAATAAAAAATATCCAGTCTGGCATAATACTTCTTTGATAAGAACATCAAAAGATAGATACAATGCAAGACATAAAGGGGTTTGAAGGTTTTGGCCCTAACATCAGCCGCCATTTTGATTTTTTTTTCAAAATGGCGGTGCACAATAAATGTTATATATTTGGATAGGGTACACTTATACAAGCATAAAATGTTATATAACATAACATCATAAAGCGTCACGTTTCTGAATAATTCAAAGATAAAAATGACAGTTGTTATAACGAATTTACTTATTTATTTTGTAGTTATTTCATGTTGTTTAAGTTTTTACTTTTATTCTGAATGAGACAAAGAAAGAAAACCAATATTTTAAGACTAATAATAGATTTTGTTCCTTAATAACTTTTTAATACAATTCAGTATGGCAATCAGATATAAATGTGTTTAATTATAATGATTTGTTGTATTACCTAAACCTTTATTTTGGTGAATAATTCCGAAACGTGACGCTTTAGGATATCATGTTATGTAACATTTTTTGTTGGTATAAGTGTCCTCCATCTAAATATATAACTTTCTTTGTGCACCGCGATTTTGAAAAAAAATAAAAATGGCGGCCGACGTTTAGGGCCACCCTCCATACAAAAATCTTCAAACCCCTTTAGTTCATATCGTTGTTGATACTGCAATATCGCGGAACCAACAGTGGTTAATACCGCGTAACTTGGTAGTGATAAATTTTATAGGAGAGCGAAAAAATCTGTAGTATTCTTTATTACTACGTCTTTGTCTGAATAAACTAAAAATATATTTAAAGATAAAGTTGATTAAGTACCACACGGGACGACGCCAATAGCTATTTAGAACTAATACGCAAGAAATATCAATTTTGATTTTTTTGTACTTACGCGTTATTAGCATTGGTTACGCAGTATTTCAGTTTCAACGACGATATAGGAATCCATGGGATAAAACTGACTTTAGACTTATTAAGCAACAAATTGGCCTGGCTCAGTCGAGAATGCTATGAGACTTGTTGTAATAATGTCGAAGATCTCATTTACAAGAATCCAAAGTTTTTCGAGCCTGTAATAAATTTAAAAAGGGGAGGGAAAGGTTCATCTGATGATACTGGAATTTGTAATACGTTTGCTACTCGTTATGGTTCAGTTTATAATAATCAAAATAGTGATGGTTTTAATATCATCAGATCCAAAACTATTACAGACCCAAGTATTTTATTACCTGTGATAGACTGTAAAGCAACGGCTATGAAATTGAAGCATCTCGATACTTCCAAAGATCCAGGAATGGATAACATTCCTTCTTTTTTTCTATCGAAATGTTATGAGGTTAGCTGATTTACAATATTTCTTTCAGGTCCGGAATATTCCCTGAAAGATTTGGAAACTGGCAAATGTAATCTCATTTCATAAAAATTACGATATTAGTATTTTAAAGACTATAGGCTAATATCGATTTTGTTAATTGCTTTTTATATTGTAAAAATGTACAATTCAAACGTACAAGACGTTGGTAATTAAATAAAAAAAAAACATATCTTTGTCATTTTAATTTATGATTTCTATTGACAACTTTGTAATAAAAATTAATCTGAACTGTCCATAATTTATATTGAAATTTTCCTGCATTCAGATATAAGGTAGATTATTGTTGAAACTAGCACTATTGTTGACCTAAATATATCTTATACAATATTGTGCAAACAAATGATCCGATTTCTGATTTCTGCGCTGATCTAATGCTTGCGCCGCGGGTTCCTCCGAGGCGGTCGCTTAGATAAAACCTGTACAGCCTCCCTAGGCTAAGGTACTTACTATGTGGTGTTTAGTCAGTATAGCCTGACATAACCTTTCGTCTTAGCCAGAAAGGATTCACCACTTTAAAAAAAAAAAAACTAATGCTATAAGTCTATAAATAGCAACTCATGGTGCAAAACAATGGGAACAAATTTTTTGAGCTGTTGTTTAAATATTCGAGATGTTATTATGATCAGTTGGAAAACATTGAGCAGTTATTTAATTAAATAGCGGTTGATTAATTATTGCGACAGTAAAACATGGACAGTAATAAAAAAATCAATTGGTCGGTAATTTTATCATACAATGTCAATTCTAAAAATAATTGAGCAGTCCAATAACTGAATGAGCGGTAAAAATGGTGAAATTAGCGGTTCCATAAATAGTTCGGCAGATCATAGCGAGCGGTGACACCCGAAGTCAAATTCATTGAAAAGAGAAGTGGCGGAAGCGACCAATCACAGGGTTGGTTAGGTTAGGTTATAGAATTGCTCAGAATGAGATTTCTTACCGACAAATTCCGCTTTATTACTGCCCATACGTAACCGCTCGTTCAATAATTTTTACTGCCCATTTAATTATTTTCCTGCTCAATTATATATTCACTGATCCATTTCATTTTTTTTTATTTCTTATTTTTGTTAATTTTACTGCTTAGTTTAAACTGCTGAACTAGTTTATTAAACGTGCCATTTATAATTGTTAACTTACTAAAACTGCTATTTACAACTGCCTCTTTAAATCAGTGGCCAATACAATTTATAAATTTCTCAATTTCTAACAAGATTGATTTTATTTTAGTACTCTCATAAAACTAAAACATATTTATTTCAGACTGATTTGATTGAACAATTCAGTTTGTGCCCAAAACGAAATTGAATTGGAAATATTGCAATTATTTTTCGACTATTTATTAGGTATATTAATTTGTTTTATAAGATGATATTATCAATGTTATTTTTAACTATTATTCTTGGATTATTACCCGAAGCAAAATCAAATAACAATAATCTAAGAGTTGTCGATGGAAGGGATGATGTTGATAACGAATATCCTTTCGTAGTGAGTTATCAATTAAGAATAGGAGAGATTTATATACGACATTGCACTGCTTCCTTAATAGCCGTAAACTGGATCCTCACTGCCGCTCACTGTCTCTTGCTACCGGCACTTTCAGCAGTTAGATTCGGCGACATGACAGTGCCCTCTAACGAAACCGAATCCTTTCGAAAGGTCCTAAAGAACTTTCCTCATCCAAATTATGTCGATAAAACCTGGTCAGTCAATAATGACATTGCCTTAGTAATGATAGAAAAGTTAGAGGGTTTGAGACTCGTCAAAATGTCTGCCATAGATTATCAATCATTATTAGGTTTGTCTATATCATTCATGGGATTCGGAAATATGGTACGGCGGTATTCTGAAGACTCTTCTGCGGAAGTAAGACTTTCTACTAAGCCTTTACAAATAGGTGAAGGCGTGGTCACTCAATGTAACTACGAACAGAAATCTTTTGCCAAACCAGGCATTTGCGTGGCACCGAAGTGTTCCAACAAAAACTCCGTCATTGCACCTGGTGATTCAGGCGGACCTCTCATTTTTAGGAATAAGGTCATAGGCGTAGCATGTGCTATATCTCCTGTATCTGTGGCGATTTACACGCCTGTTAGTCCGTATTTAGGGTGGTTGAAGAAAGTGATGGACACAAATTATGTGAGTTAGGGCAGTTGCTGCTAGTATGGAGCCCTGTTTTATGGACAATGAAAAAGAAGTGATAATTTCTAAGATAAGAGTCCTCTGGCCCTGTAATGACAAAAGGAAAGACAAACATCTTAAAGATTGGAATGTAAGTGGAACCAAGCTCGAAGAAAACTATTTTTAAGTGCATTTACAATTAATAGGCTGGATGTGGGGATTGTTCAGAGCATTTTGAGTAACCCCAATCTGCGGCAGCTTTGCGTTTGTGTAAGTTATTGGTAGATGTATAAGATATGTAATAATTTAAATATCGACGGAGCTGGCACGTCAGAAGACAAAAGCTCCTAAATAAATAAAAATAAAAAATAAATCTTAAAGATTGTAATTATTTATTAGTATTTACAATGCCACATTTCTATAAGATGTAAAAAACAACCACATCTCCGTTCCCTCAGATGGGGCTAAAGATTGGCTCAATGTCGAAGGAATAAACTTATATTACATTTTAAAGTTGTTGATAAAACAGGAGTTTTTCCAGTAAATACATAAATCACGAATTTTTATTTTAGTGAAGACTTTTTGAATTAAAAAAAGTCATTTTTACAATATCATAAGACAATTTATTATAAATACTTGATGATTCATTTCAACTGAATTTCTCCATTGTATGATGCCATAGCGTGGTACTGGTGACAGGTAGGGATGACAGGATGACAGGTAGCTCTTGAAATAGTGCGTTTTACTCTATTAGGAGCATACACGTGCCAAGTAAGTTATTAGGGTGTTTGTCCATGATTTAAAATATAGATTAGATTGTGTTAATTTCTTGTAGTTTGCATTATTATAATTTACATCAAGGCCTATTTTACTACTATTCTTGTCTAAAAGTGAATGTGCTTCAGTGTGCAGCACCGGTCATTGTAGAGGTCCTTGAAGGAAGCCTTTCTTCAGCAATGGACGTCATTTAGCTGAGACGACGTCAATGAATGTACTTAAGTCGGAACACTGTTTATTTGGAGTTTTGTGTTCCAACCAATCAACTGTTTAACGATATTACTAATTGTAACAGATTCTTAGTCCTCTATGTTATTACATCATTACACTACACGACTTCTGTTGTTTTATCTGCGAATAAAACATCTTTGGTTTGTTAAATTGAAAAGTTTGTATAAGGAAAGGTCGTGGGTTCGAATACCACCTGAGGGCTCGGAGGCGTAGTTGTTTTTTACACACGTATTTTATACCCTATACAAATATTGCATTGAATGCAAAAATAAATAAAAAACAAATTTAACAGTTGTTTATATAAATTAGAAATAATAGTGGACCGAGAATGCTTCCTTGTGGTGCACCAAACCTATTTAAGCTCTATTTGTGTGTTAAATTTTTTTTCTACGCAATATTACCTCTCTTAAGACACTAATAATAAGTTTTAATCATATGTAAGGTATCGATTTGAGTATGCCTCAATTGTTTGGAACCCATTATATTCAATTTGTATAATTTTGTGAGAGAATGTCCAAAACAAACTCAACAGATGTTGAAAGTACATACAGATTTCTTTACTTTCACATTTTTTTTAATATAACGCCAGATATAAAACTTCAATCGGATTTTCACTCTAATACTATCCCAAGTAGACTTAGTTTACACGGTATATGTAAAATTCGGTTATTATCTCCTGTTACTATTATATAGCAGGAATGATTCACATTAGTTATTTTCACACGGTAATGTATAGTGCTGTGGGTCTAAAGGTTCAATATATCTAAAACGACTTTAAAAGTAATCAATATTTTGACACTTTTTCTTTAAAAATGTCCTTTATTAGTTACTGGAAATTGAATCATTTCAGTGGTTACATTTGCATCTTGTGGCTCTTTAAGTACCAGTCATTTTAACAATCATTGTGACTACCAATATATTTGTTAAGTGGATTAGTCTAATAGTGTTCTCAATATTCACAGTGGTTTCAGCTCTGATATTATTGGTGGATGGGATTCAGTAGTAACTGTGAAAAGTAGAGTGATGAAAGGCGCAGGGCCCGATCTAAGGGGGGGCAAGCCGGGCATTTGCCCAGAGCGGCAAAAATGCAGGGCGGCAAAATTGACTCGTAACTTAGCCATTTACCACCCAAGTTTGAGAATTTTATGCGCCACCTTCCAACCTACTTCAGATTGGATAGTGGAAATATTTAAGTATTTTACTTAACTGAATTATTTTAGTTCGAAAGAAAGAAAGAAAGAGTAGGGATCCGCAAAAAGTACCGAAACCTAAGTAGTATTGCTGGAATAAACATAACCTCTTTTGTGTTTTGATAGATTTTATTTATAAAAAGTATTGTATGATTTCGTCATCTGTCTGTCTAAAATTTACATTCTAATAAACCGAGTTCAATATAAACAATCTACTTAAATCCGGGTATTTTCTAAAGGTTTTGGACCTACAACCTCTTTTCTACAAGTATCGACGACCTCCGTGGTCGAGTAGTGTGAACATTGGTTTCCATGGGTACGCCACTCCGAGACCCCGGGTTTGATTCCCGGCCAAGTCGATGTAGAAAAAGTTCATTAGTTTTCTATGTTGTCTTGGGTCTGGGTGTTTGTGATACCGTCATTACTTCTGATTTTCCATAATACAAGTGCTTTAGCTACTTACATTGGGATCAAAGTAATGTATGTGATGTTGTCCGATATTTATTATATATTTATTTATTTATCGATACTTTCATATCGATACTAAGTATATTTGGATACGATACTTTGTTCCGATATTATTGAGGTATCGATACTTTTATAAGTACTCATCATTAGATTTGGGTCGTAGCGGATTACCCTTCCATAGACAATGGTTTATGTTTAGAGCGTGTGTTGCCAGTTTCTCGTGATTGGTACCTATTCTCCTATTTAGTAGATTTATTTTGATCAATTAACTTAAAAAATGATAAACAGTTTAATACAGTTTAATCCTAAATTTACTTTTTTACTGTTGCTCTTGCTTTTGCTATTATAGCACAAGGGAAAAGAGGCCCATACGCAGCAGTGAATCGCAATAGGTTGTTGTTGATGAGAAAGTTGAAAGGTACATAACTATGTCGATAAAAAAATATATCACTCCATCCATTCAATAGTTCCTGCGAAATTTTTCAAAAGATATACATCGTATACTTATTGTAACAAAGAAACACTTATCAACTTTCGTATAGGTTACTTCTTCAGAAGGCCCAAAATACTGACGTGAAAGTAGGTATAATCCTAACAGTATGACGTATTTTATGTAGGTACTTGTATACTTAGCATCCCCCAACAAAACTAGCTCATGACTTATATGGTTTTCTGTATGTAAAGGGCGGCGAAAATGATCTTTGCCCTGAGCGGCAAAATAGCTAGATCGGGCACTGCAAATGCGAGTCTAGTATGTTCTGGCATCCACAAATATCATCTTCGAATATTCACACAGCATCTGTTGTCTTCGTATGTCGACGTATCGCTTCGCGAAATATATGAAAATGTATCGTTGGCACTTGCATCAGAACTATTTAACACGTTCACTGCGGTTCACCCACAATCGGCCTGATGCTGTACCAAATCAATGTGCGCACGGAAAAAACAGGTCTTTCTCGAAAGTGCGGAACAGGTCTTACTACTTCTGTATGAAAAAAAAAGCTAAGGCACATGTGAATTCCTTTCACAAGCAACTGAATCCGAGCAATAATAGTATAGAGATGCACAATGTTCGTTCTTCCCGCATCCTCACATGACGATCGAACGCGCAGTGTTTTATGGAACGAAAATAATTTAAACCTTAAGGTTTTTGCGTAAATCGATTATTTATACCCTAATAAAGGCAAGACTTCAATTCCCAGACCATTTTCAGTAACAAAATAAATATGAAGTAGTAATGTTTTTAAAATTTGCGCATGAAAAAATGAACAATTTAATTTCCTCAAATACGGTTCCCTCTTTGTCCATGAGATATTTGCCACTTGATAAGGACTTATTGAAGGCATAATTTTGTAATTTTATTTTATTTATAAGTGTCCTACCTACTTTTTGAGAAATATATATTTATTAAAATATTAATTTTATTTTTTTTTCTCCAAAAATCGGCAAAGGTGGAACCTGGTATAGAAAGGTTCTATAAGCCAAGTTCTATCACCCATAAAAAAATCAAGTCCCATTTTTGCGGTTTTTAGAAGTTATGATAGAATTTAGATAAAGGTCAACTTTCATGATCTAAGGTTGTCACAAAGATCAAATATGTGTTAAATGAAAATGTTTCATTTTTCGTTTGTTAATTAATACCGTCAATCAATTGAATAAATTAACAACACTTAGACGAATACAATATACTGACATATACTACCTACCTAATGTATATATATGTGATAATGTAGAAATACTTTATATATGTTCGACCACATATTTAATTTTGTACCTTACACGCTGAACGGTCAAAAAATAAAATATGTTGTTTCAATTAATTTAACACACACATACATCCTAGACTTTAAACGAGCAATTCTTGCATGTACCTACATACGAGGGTGGTCCGATAAAAGAAAAACGAAAATTTTGGAAAAGTGGCGATTTATATCCCAATATAGTCTCCTTTTAGCTCGATACACCTGACCCAGCGATGCTCCAACTTCTTTAACTCGTCTGAAAAATACATTTTCTCGAGGTCTGCAAAATAGGCCTTCGTGGCGGCGATGACCTCCTCATTCGACTCAAATTTCTGCCCGGCGAGTGACTTTTTCAAGTTTGGAAACAAAAAAAAGTCGCACGGGGCCAAATCTGGAGAAAACGGTGGATGGGGCGGCAGTTCGTAGCCCAATTCGACCAATTTGGCCGTGGCGAGGGAGGAGGTGTGAGCCGGTACGTTGTTATGGTGGAAGAGCACTTTTTTCTTCGCCAAATTTTTTCTGCAATTCGGCGTCGGATCGGCCCAATAATTCTGCATAGTACAGCCCTGTGACCGTTTTGCCCTTGTGAATCCCAGAAAACGGTGGCCATCACCTTTCCGGCCGATAGGACAGTCTTTGCCTTCTTCGGAGCACGTTCGCCGGGTGAAGTCCACTGTTTCGACTATTCCTTGGTCTCTGGTGTGTACCAATGGATCCATATTTCGTCGACGGTCACGAAACGACGCAGAAACTCCTTCGGATTGCGCTTAAACAGCGTCAAACACTGCTCTGAAGTGGTCTCACGGTTGCGCTTGTTTCCCGGAGTGAGCAAACGCGGCACCCATCGCGCTGACAGCTTTCTCATGCCCAAAATTTCATGTAGGACATGACCCACGCGATCTTTTGAGATGCCTACTGTCTCAGCTTTCTCGCCCACCTTCAATCGGCGGTCTGCCAATACGAGATCGTGGATTTTTGTCACGTTATCCTCCGTGGTAGCCGTTTTCGGGGCACCTGGGCGTGGCTCATCAAAACTCGTTAAACCAATTTTTGACGGTTGCCCTCGAAGGAGAAGAGTCACCGTACACAGCATCTAAGCGCTCTTTGATTTCGCTGCGCCATTTCCCTTCCAAAAACAAGAATCGAATCAGCGACCGATATTGCTCTTCTTCCATTTTTCTTAAATCCACGGACACGCTCGCTGCCACACGTGGTCAAAACAAAACTACAAGGTTGGGTTAAAAAATGCCAAAAAAAAAATCACGTGATTAATGGACGGCCCCTTACGAGTATGACAGAGATTAATATAGTTTTCGTTTTCTGACTAAATATGTAGAAATATAGACAGTTTATTTACGCGGCAGGCCATTTTCGACCTCCGCCGCATAGGATTTAAAAAGAGTTATCTCAGTGCGGCAGCGGGCCTGTGTCGGTGGATGACCGGCAGCGACCTGTTGCCGCACTGTGCAGATGGGTACGCGTTGGGCCGCCAGTAGTGTTGTGCGTGCATCGAAGAAGAACACGAAGAGCCTGAACGAAATAAATGTAGGAAAATATTTGAAAAAGAAGAACCTGAGCCGTCAAAATATAAACACCAAAGTATTATCGACGACAGTTAAAGAGAAGAAGAAATTTTCCCTAAAAGAAAAAAAATATCGATATCGATGGCTACACGTTACGGTAACAATTGTTTTTTTCATGCAAGTACCTAATATAATAACAAATACTACACTATTCATCACTTCTGTTCTGTGACTTTGATTTATCTAAGTAATGTAAAAGATATAATTAAAAACGCATTTATTATATAATCAAAATTTGATAATATCTCTCAAAAAGCAAACAAGCCATACTAAGATTAGATGTAATATTTACATTTCATGATGAGTAATAATGAATGGTATAGTATTAATGAGGTTACTAAGAGCATTTATTCCTTACTAAGTCCCTGCATTGTCTACAGATTTATCAGAAGTAAAATATATTTGTTATTATGATGTTATGAACAGCTACCTATTTTATGCTATGATTTGGGTCAATTTATAGTTTACTTCCTATTTGATTGCATACAGATACAATTTTCACATAATTTTTGAGAAGAACCCGATTCTTTCCTACCCTGTCTTGTTCTGAGCTACCCTGCCCTGCTTTTACCCTGACATGCTTGTATTATGTGGAGTAGGAATACGGTTATCATTCAACAACTAATTTGCTAAGTCACCAATATCTTCTGCTTCAATAAGAATGGGGCACGTATTTAACACAATCTTATAAAACTTTTCGTTTTAGATAACACCGGAAAAACAAAAACCTCTGGACACGTTCTTGAAAAGGGTGCAAAAAGAAAAAAAATTGCACAGTGTTACAATAAGCTAAGAATGACACTGACCTTTTTCAAAAGCAAAATAGAAAGTATAAAAAATTAAAACAGTCTGTGTCAAATGTAATCAGTCTCTTTGAGTCACATGTTACAAAGATAGGCATATATATTTTAAATATTTTTATATATTTTTTACTTGTTTTGATACTTTCGCGGTTATTCCCAGAATTAGTTAATTATTATTATTTAATGGGTTATTACCACGTTTTTTTTTATTAACTCAAATTGTAGGTTTTTGTATTTCCGATATTTCGATGCTGTTACAAGCACCATGATCACGGATAGACTTTATAAGGTTTACAATAATATCGTGGTAAGAACCCATTAATTAATCAAAGTGATGTGTATAGAAAAAAAAAATATTTTGTTTTTTTTTATTATTACTATGTTTGGTAACACTAATAAGCACTAAGCTTATTCAAAAATCAAAATATATATTTATAACTCGATATTTTATTTTCTTTCACTATCCCATCACTACAAAAATTACACTTTGGTGCGGTATCAGGCCTTGTCGATGTAACATTTTCGATTGCTAATTTCTCATTTTCTGTGTAGAGAATCCTGAGGCGGAGTCAATGTATAGTGATTTATGACAATTTGAAAACTATAAAAAAAAATTATATCCTATACGGGTTGGCTAAGATAGAAAAACTTTAATACCACTCGGAGGCGGCGCCGGCGCACGGAGGGACACGCTCCATACAAGGGCGGTCATAAATAGTTAAAGTCCTGTTACTATCAATACATTGTATTATTTTAGTGACTTATAGTTGTAAAAGTGTTTTAGGCACATTAAAATGAAAGAAGTACATGTATTTACGGAATAAAAAACGTTTACTTCAGTAAAAAACAAATATAAACAATAACATACTTTTACCTAAATTTATCATGAACAAACACTTAAAAATTGGAATGTAAAACATATATTTTAAATAAAATAAGAGTCAAAACATTGATAACATTATTTAATTATAATAAAATAATAGAAATAAATAAATTAAAATTAATTAAATACAAAAAAAAACAAAACAACTAACAAAATACAAATAAATTATTATTATTCTAACAATATTAAACATGTAACAATTCTATTACACTTTGTGACAGAGTATTTTTCTTTTTAGGGGGAAGTTTCCGAAGACTTGTAATATAAGGATCTGAATGTAATAATAGTCGTTGTATTAAATCTTGATTGGTAACTTCACGTGACATTTTTCGAGTGTGACTTCGTCTATAAATTTTGATATACTTATTTGTCGCTTCAGCAGCTTCTTCGGAAAGTTCTCCTATAGATAACAATGCATAACTTATAATATCTGATCCATGTACGAGCACCTTGTGGACAGAAGCAGGAAGACTATACCACGGATATTCCTCGACCAGGCTGTATGCTGTTTGTAATGCATAGTCTTTAAACTTGCATTCATTAATTTTATGTCCAGAAGATAACGTTTGTAATATAACACAACAACGATCTATGAGATCCTTTTTCAAACCTGTAATTTCAGCAGATACAGCTGATTCCAAAAAAAACTTCCTGGCCGTGTTTCCGTCGTTAGACGTCCCGCTTCCACCACTACGCGGCTTGTCAACTATTAAACCTAATCGTTCCCTAAACTGGGACTGTACATATTGTTTTTTATTTGATAACAATTGTTTATCACTATCTAGCCTAACTTGCCATTTTTTTATGTCTAATCTATATGAAAGATGAATAAAATATTCGAAGAAACGTATCCAAGAATGTAGTGGTGATAATCCAAATTGGTATCTACTCTCTATTACAGGTTTTTGTAAACATTCGTCTATTTTATTCATCTCTTTAGGGGTAGCATTACATATATAACATCTACTTGTAGATGTTTCACTTAAAGCACTACAAATTTTACCATCTACCATTGAAAGCTGCAACTTATGAGAAACGACCAATTCACGATTGTCGATCTGAATAAAAGTAGGTTGCAAACTTTCAATTTTATCCTTAAAATAAGCTTCCTCTTGCAAAGACACTGCTGTGCTTTCTTTCAAAAATTGAAATCGAATAGGACGGCAGTACCTAGTGGAAGAGGGTCGAGGATTTTTCCATAAAATTTTACAATTATCTTCAGCTAATTTTACAATAATTTGAAGGGGTACATAAGATGTTACAAACAAACTACTATCTTCTAAAGTTGAATCTGAAAAAAATTGTTTGTATTCACTATGTCCAGTGCTGCCATCGAATCCCCATTTCCCAAGTAAAGAGATATTAGACAAACAATCATCAGGAATCTGATCTAAGACCTCTTTTTGAGATTCAAGGATTCGAGAAGCTGTGTGATCAAAAAGACTTTGTAATTCAACTTCAGCTGAAGACTCGGAAACAGTTATATTAGAAGGGTAACATCTCTGTTTCGCTTTAGTAATTTGTTGGTAACATGGTAATACATTAGGAGAAATCTTACTATTAACAAAGTTTTTAATTAATAAATACTGATGTTTTGTCAACTGAGCATCAGTCACAAGTGACAAGACATCATCAGTGCTAACTCTAGATATACACGAATCGAATGAACAGTCTGAAACATCAAGCAATGCACTCACAGTAGAATCATCAGACTTTGACAAATCAGCTACTCTCCGACGTTTAGTCCTTTTACTACATTGCGTAAAAGATTTTCGAGGACGACCACGTGAATGACACGGCGACGTTTCAGACGGAGTACATTGCTTATTGTTTTTCACAAGTTGAATTTTTTCAATAACATTAAACCAATCGGAATTCTTATATAAAAGCTTGGTTTTATCCCTATTACATTTTTTCCAGAATCGAGCAATAGCTTTACATAAATTATTAACAATTTTCTCTAAATAATGAATATCAATGTTCTCAGCATCGTTCAGAGTAGTTCCACAAACTTTGTAGGACTTGACGACACTTTTCCGAGTCATTATCGGTATTGACAGTTAGCCATATTTCAAGAATATGCATTCTTGAAAACGAGCATATATATAAATTACCTAAAACAAAAAAAAAACGGTTAAAATTCAGTCACAAAACCTACACAAAGCACTAAGACTAAATAAACTAATTTCGTAGCAAATGCTACGAGATAATCTGGCAACCGTAGCACCCTTGTCATCGCCAAAAGGGCAGATAAGGGCAGCCAAGTTTTAATTTTCCTAAGATAAGAAAGTCTAAAGATTATGGTGCAATATACCTCCATAGTAGGAGCGAGTGGGAACATATTTAAAAGTTTATTCAAACTTTGAATATTAAAATATAATACTCCAAGAAAAGTCGCCTCGTAGCAATGACATACTAAAGAAAATATATACTAAGATACAATTAAAATAAAAATATTAATTATTACATACCCTGTTCTTGGATATCCATTTCAGAAAAAACACACACAGCACTCACAGGTCCCGCAATGACAACAAATGACGTCACGCTTTTTAATGACTCACTGATAACAGTATTTACGATTGGCGATGCGCTCTCTTTGAATGCACAATAGATAATGAAGGCGCACTCTAATTACTGACCTATTTATAGTTTCAGAAGGTACCGCAACTATCCAATGTAACGACAAGGAATAAAATGTAAAACTGTAAGCAGGTTTTTAAGATTTATGACCTATGGATGTCCCACAGTGCGGCGGGTCGAAAGGGCCTGCTACGTCATGAAAGTCAAGTGGAGGCATTTTTGGACTGCCACCGCACCAGCTGAAAGTCAATGATTTTTTTTACGCAGTGAACGTGTTAAAAACTGGGTATTTCCTTCCTGAATTCGCATCTGAAATCTGATAACAAAAATAAAAACAGATTTAAATTTGAATCAGTTTTTGGAATAATTCTTGTATTGCCTTAATGTTGAACTGAAAATAATTTGTTTCATTTACGTAATTCGTGTCCATGATTTTCTTGAACCATCCTAGATAAGGACTGACAGGCGTGTAAATCGATATAGGTCCAATATAAGTACAACAAGCCACGCCCATAACCTTATTTCTATAAATTACAGGTCCGCCCGAATCACCACCTCCGATTAAAGAGTCTTTAGAACATTTGGGTGCCACGCATAAGGCAGATTTAGATATGAAATTGCCTTCATAATTACAAAGAGTGACCACGCCTTCACCTATTTGTAAAGGCATCGTAAGCCAACTCGTTTCATATCCAGAGTCCTGATCGTCCTCCGATAGAATATCTCCGAATCCCATGAATAATACAGGCAAACCTATTAATGACCTTAAATCCATGGCGGATACTTTACCAAGTCTTATGTCTTCTAGCTTTTCAATCATTACTAGGGCAATATCATTATCTTTTCGGAAGCCATAGCTTGGATGTGGAAAGTTCTTTAGGACTTTTCTGAAGGATTTGGTTTCATTATAGGGTACCGTCATGTCACCGAATCTTACAGCTGCAAGAGATGGGGGGATGAGACAGTGCGCTGCAGTAAGTATCCAGTTTGCAGCTATCAAGGAAGCACTGCAGTACCGCTTATAAATTGTTCCATTTATAATTTGATAACTTACTACAAAAGGATAATTGTTATCAACATCACCTTTTCCATCAATAATTCTCAGATGATTTGTTTTCGCCTTTACTTGAGGTAAAAATCCAAGAACAATCGTCAAAGATAGTGTAGATGTTATCATATTAAAAACACAATAATTTCCGTAATTCCTAATAATTGGTACCCGAAGGTGAAAGTAAGTCCACATTAATATTGCAACATTTTGCTTTTCCGCTTTGGGCTCAAACTAAATCGTTATATCGTATCAATACAAAACAAATCCAGTTTTTTTATGTGAGTTGTTATGAATTTTATTAGAAATATAATACTTTAATACTTATCCGATATGAAATATAATTTACTACTCGAAGCCGGATTGATTTAAACTTCGCAATGAGCGCTGTCAAAGCAATCAAACAAGAACTTGTTTTTTTAAATTAACGATAATATGGATACCATTGACACATTCAATGCCTTATACTCGTATTCGAATAGAGGTTTGAGCTACTACTGCACACTCGGATCCGAAATTCCGCTGCAGTGTTATTTGCTTGACTTTTTCCTGGTGACGCCTCTGGCAATGTGCCACAGAGACATGATATTGAACTTGTACAAACTTGCATTGGTTTTGATAGACCGTTTAACACGTTCGCTGCGGCAGTAACTTTCCAATACTTTCCATTCCTTCGGTACAAGGCTAATATACCTGGTAATAAAACTTCCACTGTGGCGGCACAAGGCTTATAGACACTGTATCATTTAAGAAACTTAGATCCTTTTTTGGCTACCGTGCGGTGCCAGGTGTCTAAACCTGGTATAAAGGTTGGTACACCATTGGATTCTATGGCCACCCCCCCCGTGTTATCCCCACCCTGCGGAACCCCATGGTTATGGAGATATTCATGGTTAAAGTTCTAAGTTAAGAATAGCGCTATTTAGTTTTAACCGTACCTAAACCAATAACTATAAGACAGATTCGGTTCTGTCACTTTGTTCGTTGTGGTCACAGTTCTAACCTAACCTAACCAAAATTAATGTATAAAATACTGATTATCCTTACTAATATTATAAATCGGAAAGTGAGTTTGTTTGTTTGTTTGTTTGTTCCGCTTTCACGCCGTAACTACTGAACCGATTGCTTTGAAATTTTGCAGACATAAAGATAAAAGTCCGGATTAAATAATAGGGTACTTTTTATCCTGGAAAAAAATTATATTCCCGAGGAAAAACAAAAATATTGTTTGCTTGATGGATGGATTGTAGATGGTGCTGTGTGTCGTTTAAAACAACGTAAAATATTGCAAACGAATATAAACATGTAAATTTAGAAGCTAAATTATACGATAATGAATCCCCGAAAATGAGGAATTCCCGAGGGATGACGTACAATTTGTTTTATCGTCTAAACTGTTTTTTTTAGATCTACTTATATGTTGCAAACGAATATGAACATGTAAATTTAGAAGCTAAATGATACGAAAATGAATCCTCGAAAATGAGGAATTCTCGAGGGATGACTTACAATTTGTTTTATCGTCTAAATTGTTTTTTTTACATCTACTTATCCTGAAATCACTAAAGTCAGCGAATTACTAATTGGTATAAGTATTAGTTACGTTATTTAGTTCTTGAGGTATGCGATAGATGGCGCTGGGCGTTTTTTAAAACATGGTAACGATGTGTTTTTTAAAATACGTAAGAAGTGGAATGATAGCTTACGCTATTGCTTTATACCGCAATATAACCGAATTCTACGTGGGCGAAGCCGCGGGCGGAAAGCTAGTTATGAATTAAAGGAAATCTAAACAAAAAAGATATGACTTTGAATAATAGTGTAAAAGATGGTTATGTTGAGAAAATATAGGGAAACAAATAAAAGTATAATAGATGTTTATTGCTAATGACTATATGAAGTTGAATGCTTCGGAATTATGAACATTAAAGACAGAGTAGTTAGGAATTGTGATTGTTAGGATGAAAAATGTTAGGGAGAACATTTTCAGATTTCCAATTATCGGAGTTGAAAATTTAGGTGAACTATGGCGCACCCATACATAACATAGCATGTTATAAGTTACTCAGTAACTGAAGTAACGAGTAACGAACGATAGTAACGAGTACTAATTGTCATAGTAACAAATACATACGGGTAGGATTTTTTTCGTTACTTTTACAGCTCTACTGGAAGCTATTAAACAAAATGAATGGCCGTTAGTGTGAATCCTACACTAATTTAAACATAAATTGATTGACGTTTGACATCAATTATTTGTCAAAATGATTTTGTCATTGCGTGTTATTTGCCAATTTGTACGAAAAGTAAAAAAAAATGTATCTCATGAACCGTAAGTTTCCGCAGCCTAAAACTTTGCAAAACGCTTTCTTTTAGTGAGTACTATCTACAAAAAAAGTGGGCATTTAAATCAACGGATGGACCGTTGATTTAAATGTTATAAAAAGTTAAATTGGAAAGTTTATCCCTCAACAGTCTTAGTGCAACTACCCATTGAATTGAGCATATTAAAAAAAAACAAAAAAATAATAAAAAAATTATATAAAAAAAACACAGTGAACTATGACTGGGACCTCCTCGCCGTGTTCGCTGGAATAGTCGGTTAATTAACCGATATACCTGTCAATAATTTTTTAAATAAAAATTAAAATCAAAAAATTTTTGATCGGCCGATCAATCGGGTGAAATCGGCCGATTTAGTCTGCCGTTCGGTCGAGCGATCAATCGGGCCACATCGGCCGTTTGAACTGCCGATTTTAGAAAAAAAAATTGGTCTGCCGATCGGTCGGGGATAATTGGCCGTTCGGTCGGCAGTATTCGGCAGGGACCTGCCGATTGAGTCGGCAGAAATCGGTCGGGTGAATGACCAACTACCAGTTATAATTTATTTTTAAATTTTAATTTTTTATTATTACTTTATATTTTTTAATATTTTTTATTATTATTATATTAATTTTTATTTAATTATTAAATTATACCTGTTACAAGGGAATGTAATTAACGACTTTATTTGGATTTTCCGAAAGTTTGAGTTCACATAAATGCAATGTTAAGGAGGCCATGCCCTGAAGAAGCTAAAAGGGAAAAGAATTTGTACATATCACTATGCTAAGAATTGACACAATCGGTCCAGAATGGTACAATGGAGGAATTGTGAAAGCTCAAAACGACGATGGAGATATAAAAGAATAAATTATAGAATGGAAGAATACTGAAAAATCGAAGTCAAGTTATGTCGCAGGAGCACGCCCTATGACAAAGGCTCATTGGGCACGATGGGAGAGTTAGGATTTTCCCGATAGAGTACTGTGCTGAAAATGGCAAAATGCCTGTCGTAATAAAACTCACCCCCATTAGTCTAAAACAATTGGTTAAGTTTGATCAAGCTAAACGGGCTTCATATAAGCTGAAAAGGCCGACATAGCCTAACTAGTTTTTAAAGGAAAAAGTTGAAAAGAGTATAAAGTCCATGTTTTTAAATCTTGCTTTTACTCGTGACTTTACAAATTGTCATTGCATTATTACCAAATTTGAAATTAGGTATTTATTGTGCGGGATGTAGTGGGCTAGTTGACGTTACCTACACATTAGGTACATTAGGATTTTAAGACAGCTTTTGATCATGTCGACCACGTCGACACTACACTGAACAAACACTACAGGCTGGGTATTCGAAAAGATCTGCTTAGGTGGATAATGTACTTACATTAGGAACCGATCTCAGGAAAAAAAAAAAAATGATTGGATTTATATAAGATTATATTGTTGTTCCGTGTGGAGTACCACAAGGTTCACACATTGTTCCTTTATTATAAATGTGCACATATTTTTGACATTTCTATTCATAATTCAAAGCACCATCTGTAAGCAGACGACAAAAAAGCTTTATGAAAGTTGGATCGTGATCGGACTGTGAATCTTAATGCTCTGTATGGACATTACGAGAAAGATAATATAACGATCAACAGTTACACTTGTAAAATATTTAGTTGCACTTGTTAGAATTAGGAATAATTCGGAGTGTATTAACTATGTTACTTAATATTGAAATGATTATTTATTGATTTACTAAATTGATTTATTGATTGATTTAATTATGTACACTTTTAGTAAAATATTTTTCATCATTGTCTTTGATCTAACGTGTAACCTGTCATAGCATAGACAACACGATCGGTCCACGTCACCTCCCCGCCAGGCGGTGTAGTGACGCGGTGCGGCAGTCCTTATCGGATTATATTCAGCTGATTGTATTACGACAAATCGTTGTGCGAAAGATAAGTATATATTGGTAAAGTGTAAATATTAATTGTTGAATCATCATACAATATAAATTTAGACCATTTGAATATTTAGTTTTCCATTTTGATGGCAAATACATGACATAGATGAATAAACTAATTTTGGCCACTTAATAAATACTTTATTATCTACCCTCTTTTTGATATTTCATTTGATCAAAAGAAATATAATATTTCCTCTTTTCCGTTTGATAACACACTCGTTAAAAAACAGGCGATATTGTTTTCATATAATATCCGCAGATGACATTTCTACAATTGTAACTACTGAAAAATAAATTTACGATGCAAGACCATTCCTCCATTGTACCATTCTGGACCGATTGTGTCAATTCTTAGCATAGTGATATGTACAACTTCTTTTCCCTTTTAGCTTCTTCAGGGCATGGCCTCCTTAACATTGCATTTATGAGAACTCAAACTTTCGGAAAATCCAAATAAAGTCGTTAATTACATTCCCTTGTAACAGGTATAATTAAATAATTAAATAAAAATTAATATAATAATAATAAAAAATATTAAAAAATATAAAGTAATAATAAAAAATTAAAATTTAAAAATAAATTATAACTGGTAGTTGGTCATTCACCCGACCGATTTCTGCCGACTCAATCGGCAGGTCCCTGCCGAATACTGCCGACCGAACGGCCAATTATCCCCGACCGATCGGCAGACCAATTTTTTTTTCTAAAATCGGCAGTTCAAACGGCCGATGTGGCCCGATCGAACGGCCACCCGATTGATCGCTCGACCGAACGGCAGACTAAATCGGCCGATTTCACCCGATTGATCGGCCGATCAAAAATTTTTTGATTTTAATTTTTATTTAAAAAATTATTGACAGGTATATCGGTTAATTAACCGACTATTCCAGCGAACACGGCGAGGAGGTCCCAGTCATAGTTCACTTTGTTTTTTTTTTATATATTTTTTTTATTATTTTTTTGTTTTTTTTTAATATGCTCAATTCAATGGGTAGTTGCACTAAGACTGTTGAGGGATAAACTTTCCAATTTAACTTTTTATAACATTTAAATCAACGGTCCATCCGTTGATTTAAATGCCCACTTTTTTTGTAGATAGTACTCACTAAAAGAAAGCGTTTTGCAAAGTTTTAGGCTGCGGAAACTTACGGTTCATGAGATACATTTTTTTTTACTTTTCGTACAAATTGGCAAATAACACGCAATGACAAAATCATTTTGACAAATAATTGATGTCAAACGTCAATCAATTTATGTTTAAATTAGTGTAGGATTCACACTAACGGCCATTCATTTTGTTTAATAGCTTCCAGTAGAGCTGTAAAAGTAACGAAAAAAATCCTACCCGTATGTATTTGTTACTATGACAATTAGTACTCGTTACTATCGTTCGTTACTCGTTACTTCAGTTACTGAGTAACTTATAACATGCTATGTTATGTATGGGTGCGCCATAGTTCACCTAAATTTTCAACTCCGATAATTGGAAATCTGAAAATGTTCTCCCTAACATTTTTCATCCTAACAATCACAATTCCTAACTACTCTGTCTTTAATGTTCATAATTCCGAAGCATTCAACTTCATATAGTCATTAGCAATAAACATCTATTATACTTTTATTTGTTTTCCTATATTTTCTCAACATAACCATCTTTTACACTATTATTCAAAGTCATATCCTTTTTTGTTTAGATTTCCTTTTATTCATAATAATCAGTATTTTATACATTTATTTTGGTAAGGATAGGTTAGAACTGTGACCACAACGAACAAAGTGACAGAACCGAATCTGTCCTAGAGTTATTGGTTTAGGTACGGTTAAAACTAAATAGCGTTATTCTTACCTTAGAACTTTAACCATGAATATCTCCATAACCATGGTGTTCCGCAGGGTGGGGATAACACGGGGAGGTTTTATAGTATCACACGAGTGTTATAAGACCAAGTAATGTACAGTGTCATATACTACTTTATCTACTCTCATACTATAATACGTAAAACAATATTGCAAATAAAACGCTGAATATAACAATAAATATTTTTACTTGTAATAATTATTGATGTGTTGAATATTACAATTAAATGTCAAATGTTGGCGCCAAGGTGCAAACATCGATTGCGCATGCGTGTTGCGTCGTCGCGGACTCGTTTATTGAAACCTTTTTAAAGTAGAGGTTCAACCTCCTTGGTCCAGCTGGAGGTTGTATAGGTGTATCGTTATGATTAAAAAGTTATATTATGTTACAGGTGTCCATACAAGACCTGTATCGTAATTTAAACTTTCTTTTTTATTATTTTTGGCCTTTACGTAATGTTTGTCATAAGCATTTTGTTTTCAGTTTTAGAATCTTTGTATTATAGTATCAGAGTAGATAAAATGGTTTATCTACTCTGATACTATAATACAAAGAGGTTGAACCTCTACTTTAAAAAGGTTTCAATGAACGAGTCCGCGACGACGCAACACGCATGCGCAATCGATGTTTGCACCTTGGCGCCAACATTTGACATTTAAAAAATCTTTTCAATATTTAAACAAAGTTTGGTTTTGTTTGCAACATTGTTTTACGTAATATAGTATGAGAGTAGATAAAGTAGTGTATGACACTGTACATAACTTGGTCTTATAACACTCGTGTGATGCTATAAAAAAACTCGCCTACGGCTCGTTTTTTTAAAACACACTCATGTTATAAGAACCCTTATTATGCAACAGTATCATAAACTACTATTATGGAAATTGAATAAAACACATAATGAACTAAAAGTAAACATAGACAAAATAAATGAAGTCTCTACTACACTAGCATGTTTTACTGTTATAACAAATATTTGAAGATATAAATGATGGAATACCTGAACTGGTTATTTGCTAGTTATCTTTCGTTTTTATGACGACCTCCGCCCAGTCATCTTTTGTTACTTTCCCACAGGCTTCTTTTAATAGGCTCAGCATCTTTTTGTGAACGGCGGAGAAGTGTGGTGGGCTGCGTAACCTTTTATTTGAGCCCAGATAAACTCGATTGCATTATACTGGCAATAATAGAGAGGGATTCTCAGAATGCGATGACCATGTTTCAGAGCCAATTCATCAATTTTATAATAAACTTTTGCCGGCTTGTTGTTTTTAACTAATTTGATTAATTCTGCTTTTAGCATTTGCATATTTGCATCAATACCGTTTGTTAATAGCTGCACTATAATATTTATCAGATATTGGACATAATCGAAAATGGCTCCAGAACATAATTCGGAAAACGATGCTGCCCATTCTGTGGTCTAAAGAAAGTGATGGTGAAGACGAGGCTGCTGCCGATCACAGCATCGCGGCAACCGGTTCAAGACCCGCCGAGGAGGGGCGCGCGGGACACACGGTATAAACGAAGGATGGTCGACGAGGACACTTCGCTTCCGCGCGGACTTATTATAGATATCTTATAGATTATCGCAACGTTATTCAATGTCAGGCGCGGCTTGCACTGTTCTGATTTGACTTTTACCAATACAGTTTTACAGTCCACTCTTATTTATTTTATTGCACGGGACGGGATTCCCTTTTCACTGGCCGCAACAGGTGACACCATAAGTGGGGTTGGTACTCTCCTACTTTGCTAGACACCGCATATTAACTTGTAAAATTGGGAAGAGTTTATGACATAAGGAACTGTTCTGTCTCAGAAGCAAATAATGTGTTTTCTTTATTTAATTTAATACATGCACATGCCAGTTACAGAAGTGTACTTCCAAAACACCAGCAGGGCATACGGTTAAAGGTTACATAACAAAATTAATCACAAATCATGTCGTTATTGGTGATGCTAGAAATAATTTCAAATTGTTAGAAATAAATAAATAAAATTACGCGTCAATGTCAGTAAAATTAATCAACAATATAAAAACCGGCCAACTGCAAGTCGGACTCGCGCACCGAGGGTTCCGTACAAACCTGTAGGTATATAAGTAAAAATATTTTTTTAGAAATATTTTTATTACAACATGTAACTAAAAATTTACGGTTTCGCAATTTTTCCTTTATCTTTACTATAAGATGGTGCTTCGTACTAAATTTCAAGATTCTGATTTCACGGGAAGTACCCTGTAGGTTTTGGATCCCTTGCGAGTGTCGAAAATTTGCGGCATATACGGCTGTATCTTTTGATTGCGTTGGCTTAGAAGATTGATTTTTTCACAGCTCTAAGGGACAGTAGACCTGAGTTTTTGATATAAATTCTAGCTTGATACCTCTACGCCTTCCTGAGAAAAGGGTCTTGATAGACAGACGGACGGACGGACAACAAAGTGAACCTATAAGGGTTCCGTTTTTTCTTTCGAAGTATGGAAACCTAAAAATAATATAATAATAAATAATATGTTGGCTAAGTGGCTGCTTAATAATACGTCGATCTTCTCGTTCGATGTTTCTGTTAAAGTATGTATTAACCGTTGAGAAACTGATTTGATATTAATTTCTAGTTCTTATTTTAGTTCCTAAATATTTTTAAAAGATGGCACTCGAGTCTATAATATTTTGTTTATTAATTCCACGTTTTACTTTTAATTGTGTTTTGAATATATAGTGCTAGTACAAGGTATCATGTGGATTAAATTCTGTCGGCTGAGATTTACAAACTCAAGTTGAACAGTTTCTAAGTGTCCCCTTTTATTATTATATGATTTATCTGAATTTCTCATGGTTTACTTAAAATGAACTACAATTTTCCATTTTTTTGTTATATTCAAAATTCACTTTTTTGATTTTTGCTTTTCCGTAGTTAGGTTTTTGAATTATATTTTTAATCTTTTTTTCCTTGTGCTGTTTTTTAAAGTAATCATTGAAAATTTGGGTCGCAAGGCCAAGTAATCGGTCAATTGGCCTCCCAAAATACAGGCACTGCCTAGTTTGGGGACCTGTGTTAAATGTACTGACTCAATCTGCATGTGCACATTTTAAATTGTTTTTATTTACACCTATACTTTACCTATTTTGGTGCAACGAAAATACATTATTTATTATTATTATAGTGAAATAATAAAAACCATAAAATTTGATTCAGTTTCACAACTCACATAAAACAAAATCATAATCGTTTCGTACTGATACGTTTAATCGATTTAGTTTGTGCTGAAAACTTACAATTTCAAAAGCAACGTTGGAGTTTTAATAAGGATTTTCATTCATTTTCAGTTATTATTATATAAGGAATAACGGAAAACATTATATATTTTAATTGGAACGAAGTGAGCGAAGCTCCCATGGATCAGCTTCAATGACGAAATGTCTGTTACGCCATAACTTCCAGAGTATTCAACCGATTTTAATATTTTTTGTGTGGAATCGAATCAACAGGTTTAGGACCAGATTGTGACGGAGCCCGAATTTTGAAATTAACAAAAATTCCAATCGAAACAAAAAAATTTTTTTTTTTTTAGGTATTACGCTCCGCTCCAATATATGGTGCTAGCGTAGCTTTATGCTTAGCGACTGCATCGCCTAGTATGATACTATATACGTTATCTTTAATGACTGTTTTTGGATTTCTAACCATATCACAGTCAAATGGACATAGTTTAAGAATAATTGACGGAAAAGATGATGTTGATAACGAATATCAATATGTTGTTAGTTATCAAATTAAGGAGGGTGGGGTTTATTCGCGAATTTGCACTGCTTCCTTGATTGCCGTTAGTTGGATACTCACTGCAGCTCATTGTCTCATCGTACCGTCTAAGGCGGCTGTGAGATACGGTCACATGACAGTGCCCTATAACGAAACGAACTCCTTCAGAAAAATCCTACAGAACTTTCCACATCCAAAATATATAATTCTCGATTATGAAACAGGTTCAGGTGAACATGATATTGCCTTAGTGCTGATAGAAAAGTTAGAGGACTTAAGAATCGGTAAGGTGTCCGCTGTGGATTATAAGTCATTGACAGGTTTGCCGGTCGCATTCCTGGGATTCGGAATAACCAGTGACGTCCCCGGTGATACAGAATCGCTCACAAAGCCTTTACAAATTGGCGAAGGTGTGATCAGTCATTGTAATTCTGAAGATTACAAATTGACTAGACCAGCTATATGCGTTTCACCGAAATGCTCCAATAAAAAGTCATATATTAAAAGTGATGATTCGGGGGGACCTGTAGTTTTTAGAAATAAGATCCTCGGTGTAGCAGCGCATGTGCGTCCAGATTTTATGTCAATTTACACGCCTGTGAGTCTTTATCTCGGATGGATCAAGAGAGTTATGGACACCAAACACGTAAGTTCAATCTTCCACTAAAAATGCGCCCACTAAAAAGATTCGTTGCACTTTTTTTAGTAACGATTAACATTTGATGGCGAGTTCCACTCATTATTAACTTGCCCTACCCGTGTCCACAGCTCTTGCACAAAATGTTTCTAGTCTAATCTAATCTTATCTATGTAGAAATATAGTCTTCAGTCTTGAATTTAATAAAGTTTTAATTAATTTATGTTGCTATCTCAGGAATTTTATTTTAAATAATTTAGGTACTAGAAATTTTGGAAATCTTTCCCCATTTTCAATTAATTACCCTGGGCTGGACCAGTTTCAATGACCTGAAGTGTATGATATTCTCCATCTTTATTTGCCTTAAGCTTTCCACAGTTACGTCAATAATTAACATGTCAATTGTCTCATGTTCTTTTATTCAACTTTGAAAATCTGTTACCATGCAACCCTTACGAAAATCTGCTCAACCTTCTGTTTACAAAGATATCCCGCCTTGTCTATCTAGGATAGCGGAAAAGTTTGTATTCAACCAACTTATCGGATATGTCCAGGGAAATATCTTTCCTCAGGTCTGGTTTTCGTAAAATTGAAATATCGAAACAGCCCTTACAGTATTTTATTGCGAAAGATGGAAGGATTTGTTGCGTTGGACTTTTTTCGTGCATTTGATATTGCTCGCAGGATTGCAAGGTGCACAAAACCAGTAAAAATAACGCTTTTCAAAGCACACTGCCAATCGCTCTATATCAGCTGCTTGTGGGTTCATTACACGCGTAGGACATACAGCGATCTGCGGGTCCAGTATAATATTGTATTCAGGATCCTGGTGGGGCTGCAGAGGCGTTGTAGTGCTTCAGGGTTGTTTGCGGAGGTGCACACAGATGATTTTTATACTATTATGAGATAACGGTGCGCCTCCATGTTAGCTCGTCTTTGCCACCAGCCCGATACTGAATGTATTTGTAAACAGATGGGACTCCCCATTAAAGTGTAGTTGGGTGCAGAGCAGCACCAGGTTATAAGATACTTGTTTTTAAGATTCAAAATTGAGACTTATCATTTTGTGGACTCTGTCTGAAATAAAGTACCTACGGTTAAATTGTTTTATATATTAGTTATCTGACTGAATGCTACTGTACTGTGTACTTCCAATCAAGAACAAAATGTAAAACTGTTTATGTTTGTTTTTATCAGGTGCCAGGAGAAAATTCGGCGAGAAAATACCCGTTCTTCAAATAGACCTGATGAACCGACCTGACAAGTGCTGCAAGCGATACATTTCCATATTTTCTGTAAAGCGGTACGAAGAATTATGAAGACAACAAGTACTGCTTGAATATTCGAAGGTTATTGGTGGATGGCATAACATATTAGATGTGTTATTCCTATATTTTAGTGAGAAAGACAAGCGAAGGCGAAGTATCAGAAGAAAAATATACAACTTACTTGAAGAATGTTATCCTTACTAATATTATAAATCGGAAAGTGAGTTTGTTTGTTTGTTTGTTTGTTTGTTTGTTCCGCTTTCACGCCGTAACTGCTGAACCGATTGCTTTGAAATTTTGCAGACGTAAAGATGACAGTCCGGATTAAATAATAGGCTACTTTTTATCCTGGAAAAATTGATATTCCCGAGGAAAAACAAAAATATTGTTTGCTTGATGGATGGATTGTAGATGGCGCTGTGTGTCGTTTAAAACAACGTAAAATATTGCAAACGAATATAAACATGTAAATTTAGAAGCTAAATGATACGATAATGAATCCCCGAAAATGAGGAATTCCCGAGGGATGACGTACAATTTGTTTTATCGTCTAAACTGTTTTTTTACATCTACTTATATGTTGCAAACGAATATGAACATGTAAATTTTAAAGCTAGATGATACGAAAATGAATCCTCGAAAATGAGGAATTCTCGAGGGATGACGTACAATTTGTTTTATCGTCTAAATTGTTATTTTTACATCTACTTATCCTGAAATCACTAAACTCAACGAATTACTAATTGGTATAGGTATTAGTTACGTTATTTAGTTTTTGAGGTATGCGATAGATGGCGCTGGGTGTTTTTTAAAACATGATAACGATGTGTTTTTTAAAATACATAAGAAGTGGAATGATAGCTTACGCTATTTAGTTCTTGAGGTATGCGATAGATGGCGCTGGGTGTCCAAATCTGCATGTTTTTGCTCCACAAGGGAAAACATATAATATAGTGTATCATTCAGTTTTGGTTTAACAACTAATTGTATCCAGCGTTACATCGCGCTTCTTAGATTTTTCCGTGGGAATGACACGTTTTCTTATAGTTGCGCTTTATACCGCAATATAACCGAATTCCACGCGGGCGAAGCCGCGGGCGGAAAGCTAGTATTTTATAAAAAAAAAATCAACTATTTTCCATGAACAATAATTAACATACGCACGAAACTGCCTGACACAATTCACAATTTTCTAGCTGTCGCATCCTAGCCCCAAGCTATCTTTTTTGGCAATATAATAGCGGCCGCGCGGTAGTAAAAAAATAGCTTATTTTTCAAGTACCACAGACTATATATATCGCGCCGGTCAGTGGCGGATTTACCAGGAAGCAAAGGAAGCAATTGCTTGCTTTGAAAATTTTTTAAAACTATTTTGAAAATGTAAAAATAATAAAAAATATTAAATTTTTTGGAAATAAAATAAAAATGACATTGACCTTTTCAATTCTTCGATGGGCCAAGAAAAAGTCAGTGATTTAAGCCTACTGTTTATCGAAAAAGACAAGCTTCGAGAACTTGACTTTGATGATATTATTAATCAATTTGCGATTGAAAAAATTTGGGGCCCCGTCTGAGGTAAATCCGGCATTGGCGCCGGCCGCACGCCACGACCCGCGCGCAGACGTAAGACATGGTCCTGCTCTGCGGGCGAGTAGTTATCGACGCTCGATAGATGGGGCTGTCGGTCTGCTATAATATTCTATTTATGAACTTTTTTAACCTGTATTATGCATGGGCAAGTCGGTAAAAGCAGACCAAGACAAGCGAATAGATGTTCTGAAAAAAGGCCACGTGAAAAAAAGGCCATTAACCGATTAAAAAAGGAGCAATTTCATGTTCTATAAATGTAATATGGGTATGTTTCAAACAAATGTGACTGTGCGCTTTCGGTGTCCAATTGATCCTTGACATACGGTGTATGCATTCATTTTTAATAGTTTCATCTTTGGGAAATCTAAATCAAAAAGTAAAAACCAAAAATGTTGACATCGATAACAAAAAACACATCACTATCATATACAAAACAGAAGGCATGAAAATAAGACAAAACTCATGGAGAAATCTATTTGAAATAATAATTTACTACAATGTTCTGAAAATACCGTTGTTATATTGTCAAAAATATGAGAATTTTGAAACAAAACTCACCGATGAAATGATAACACCTCATCCTTCCGTGACACTCATCTTTCCGTGAGACTTGCAGTCTGGAACAACACAAGCCATCCTGGACGCGGACTCCAAAATGTCTAAAGCGTCTGTATGCACACTTTCCTGTTGTTTTATCACCAAATTCCTTGTAAAATAATATATTTCACGCTAGCCGCTAACAAAGCTGTTCGGCCACTATAATACGACCGCACTGAATTTGGTCTTACTTCAGAAACATCGTTCATCAAACACGTATTTTTAATTTGGTAGTATTAAATTACAACCAAATTACAACCATTTGACATTTGTACTTTGAGAGTTTGTGACAATGACGAGAAAATAAAACCTTGCAATTGTTGTCTATTTCGCTCTTACCCATGTCTGTAACATTACTTTAAGTGAATACGAGAGCTGTTATACAGTTTTTATTTTAAAACGGCTTCTTTAGCTTTATTTATTGTTCTATATTAAATCTTTCTAGTGGGATTCGCTTTATCTGTCTGTAAGTAACATATCGCTGCGGTGTTTTAACCCTCTTCAATAAAATAGTGACATTAACCATTGCATGACCTAAAGGTCCAGATATATAGGAGACAGTAACATCACGAGTCTTGCAATTTGTGCACACAAGATCGAGTAATGTACTTGAATTTACAGAGAAGTGTGTCGGTTTATCCACTATCTGCTGAAGATCTAAACTTCTCAAGAATTCATTTAACTTAGTGACATTATTATAAGTACAAGCATGTTGACATTGATATCACCCATGGGAACTATATAATCATTCTGCCCAAAACTGGAAATACAGTCCATCAGAGCATGAAAACTACGAGCTACTGCTGCAGTACGAGATGGAGAAAAAGCACCAGCGCGCGTGCGCGAGACGTCATGTCATGGCACGTAAAGGTGGGGTGCCACTATTGCCTCGCGTATAGAGGATTCGATCCCGGTCGATTTTTCCAATCCCGGGATTTCGGGATTATCTTCAGTTAATTCCGGGATCCCGGTATAGTCCCGGGATTGTATTGGTAATAGAAAGTGGTAACAAAAAGACAGTAAAACCTATCAAAATCAATTTTTTATTTTAAATCTATAGTTAAATTTTTAAAAACAAATCAGAATTATACTTTCTTCTGATAAAATAACGAAACTTGGCACTTCTGTAAATTAGTTTATGAAATATTTTCATAAATTATTAACAGAATTGCCTAGTTTTTTTATTTTATTTTACAACAAACTTATAAAAATCAACTCCTTAAGACTTGTTTAGATATACTATGAAAAAACTATATGCTGAAGAGATGAATGATTATAGGTACTCATATTTTAAATGAAATAGACCAGAAACTTTATAAATACTTATTTAAGCCACGAAAATAAAATCTAAGGAATAACAATGTATCCAACGTCTCATCCGAAAGCATACTTCTCAATTTGTTGCACAAATAGGAAGAGGCCGATAAAGCGCGTTCAGGTTCGATGGAAGTCGGAGGAATCGTCAATAAATTTTCTGTCTTCTCCAAATTATAACCTCGTGTGGAACTAGCCTCATAAAGATTCATTTTTTGTTTATTTTTTTTTTGTTTATTTAGAAAGATCAGTTTCTTTATATGCTTTTGGATTTATAGTTTTCATGCTGTTTTCTATTTCGTTCTGAAGCTTTTCTTTCAATGTTAAATCAGTTTTACTAGTTTATACGTAGGTTCAATTTTCATGTCATTTTCTTCATTATCATTGTTTTCCATCCTTTTAGTTAACGAAATAATCTGTTTTTTATTGCTTTTTTGCTTGGACTTGAAAATAACTCCTTGAAATCACAATCAGTATTCAAATTTTTACATTCTGTCTCCTCAGTATGAGGATTTTGTAAATAGTTTAATACTCCACTTAACTCATTTCGTCGACCATCTTTCATGCGACTCAATAAATGTGTCTTCAATTTAGAAGCCAAAATTGAGTCATTATCACAAATTGGCATCAGAACGACAAAGTGCTTCTACGGATAATTTAACTGGCGCAAAGACCTTGATTATCTCATTAATGAGTTGAAAATCTGATTCCTCAAATTGTACAGGATTATTTAGGTCAATAAGTGCCTTTTTAAGCTATTTTTCAAAAGATCTCAATTACAAGGTACATGGTAACAATCCCGTAAATAACTTATATTACTATAATGTTAGTGACTATGAAAGTTTAAAACGGTAATATAAGATGTTTAAAAAATTTTAGGTCTCGCCCTTAAACGTTAAACTTGAAAAAGATAAATGTGTTTTCTTAATTTATACATTTTGAAATAATGAAACTTACATAATTCGTGTCCATAACTCTCTTAATCCATCCTAGATAAGGAGTCACAGGAGTGTAAATTGACAGAAAATCTGAACGCACATAGGCTGCTACACCGAGGATCTTATTTTTAAAAATTACCGGTCCCCCCGAATCACCACCTTTGATATAGGACTTTTTATTGAAGCATTTCGGTGAAACGCATATAGCCGATCTAGTCAACTTGTAATTTTCAGAATTACAATGAGTGATCACGCCTTCTCCAATTCGTTAAGGCTTATTGAGCCATTCTGTGTCAGCGGGGACGTCACTGCTTATTCCGAATCCCAGGACAGGATGCGACCGGCAAACCTGTGAATGACTTATAATCCACAGCGGACACCTTACCGATTCTTAAGTCCTCTAACTTTACTATCAGCACTAAGGCATTATCATGTTCACCTGAACCTGTTTCATATTCTAGAATTATATATTTTGGATGTGGAAAGTTCTTTAGGACTTTTCTTAAGGACTTTGCTTCATTATAGTTAATAGCAGCTTCATTATGGGAGCCCCAGTGAGTATCCAACTTACGGTAATCAAAGAAGCAGTGCACATTAGCGAATAAACCCCATCCTCTTTAACCCCTTCAGTAATCATTAAAAAAATGTGTGTGTGAAATGCTGTGTGTAATGTAGAAATGCATCGTAGCTTTCAATTTTGTATTCCATAGATCGAATTTCTGTTCATCCGAGTATATTCGGGATTGGTCTTTTCGGCCGGTAAAGTTTGCCCGAGTTATCTCGTGTGTGGGGAATTTCGCCGGTAGCAGTCTTACCGAGTATACTCGGGCGTGGTCCTTAAGCGGTTAATTTCATAACTTTAAACGAAGGGATGCTCGTTATCAACAACATCCTTTTCGTCAATTCTGAAACTATTTATATTTGACTTTGCTGTGGGTTAGAATCCAAAAACAGTCATTAAAGATAACGTTTATAGTATCATATTAAAATATATTATGTTTTCCTTTATCCCTTATAAATATGTACTTAAAATAAATGAAAATCATTATTAAAACTTCAAAATTAATAATAATAATAATAATAATAATAATAATCTTTATTTCTCACCACAATCGCCTTATAATACGTACAATGTTGGATGGTTCAATTTTAAGGATCGTGGCGGGCTGATACCCGAACTAGGTAAAACCTGTGTCTCAGGTTATCAACCCTCCACCCCATACAATGATCAGTAAGCTATGAATAGATGACTCATATAGTACAAGCACATGAATACATATGCATAGGTACATAGTTTACAGATAGTACATAAGTAGTATAAAGTTACATTAGTCAAAATTAGTTATGCCATACTGTCACAATGAAATTCAAAATCAAGACACATACTAATCATCTATTATACAATGTTTCGATTGAAATATAGGTAGTTAAGTTAACAATCTTAATTAAAATGTACGTGGGTGTAATCTGAAATTTTGTGTTTAAGTTTTATTCATCATGTATCTATAATAAATCAAATATACAAAAAAAGCATGTTTAAAATAACAATTTTAGTGTTCCCTTTTAGCTGTTTATTTAATAATATTTAAAACTTCTTCTGTTGCATGGTAATCATAGGATTTTAGTTTAACTTTAAGAGTAGATTTAAGATTAGTTCTATTCATTTTGAGTATATTGGATATATCATTAAAATGCCTGTAGAGAAATGGCCTAGAGTAATTCACCTGACGTCGAGCGAAAATCGATTGAAAATTGGGAACTTTTGTGCGAATCCGTCTTTTTTGTCTGGAAAATTGCGATGGATCCACCGTTTTGTGATGCCGCAGGATGTAATTATATATAAATAACTGTCTAACGGTAAGCAGATCTGCCTCCTGGTATAGTTTGCGCGTTGGGTATTTTCTGGGTTTACGTAACATGACTTTGATAATAGCTCTTTGTGCTCTCTCAATCTCCAAAAGATGAGTTTTAGCGGCACCACCCCATACCGGGATACAATATGTAATAAGTGACTGACAAAGAGCAAAATAGGTTCTAGTTAAAAGGGTTTGATCAGCCGATTCCCGAAGGCTTTTAAATATGTGGAGCAGTTTTCGTACTCTCTTACTTAAGGAAGAAATATAAGGGGACCAGCTTAGATTTTTATCAATTATGATACCCAAGTACTTGTGTGTCGTTGCTTCGGTTAGATAAGGGCAATTACATGGAGAATCAGTATTGTCTGAGGGGCATCTACTAGTGTGGGCTTTGATGTTAAAAAAAGAGGAAGGTTTAGTAGCTTCTGTTGTTATTGAAATTGTAAGTTCTGAGCGCAAACTAAATCGAGAAATCGTATAAGTACTAACAAATATAATTTTGTTTTATGTGAATTGTGAAACTGAATAAAATTTTATAGTTTTTATTATATCAAAGTAGGTAATGTACAGGTGTAAATAAATACATAATTTAAAATGTGCATAGGCAGATTGAGTCAGTACATTTAACAGAGTTCCCCAAACTAGGCAGCGCCTATCTTGGGAGACTAATTTACCGATTACTTAGCCTTGCGACCCAAATTCCTGAAAAAAACATAGGAAAAAAATCAAATCGAAGACAAATTAAAAACCAAACTACGAAAAATGAAAATGAAATTATAATATAACAAAAAATGGGAAATTGTAGTTTATTTTAAATAAAACATGAGAAATTAAGCTAAATCATGTAACAAATAATAAGAATAGAAACTTAGAAACATCGATCGATAATTCGTATAACATTATCAAGCAGCCACTTATTTAAGATATTCGTTGCTTCTGAGACAGAACAGTTCCTTATGTGATAAATTATTATAATAGAAAAATACTAGGAAAAAAAATCAACTCGGGTCACAAGTAAATTCCCGACTTTTTCTAGTATTTTTCTATTTTAATAATTTATCTCATAAGATCGCATTTAAAAATGCAAAAACATATAAAAATTATCAAAGTCCCTTATGGCACAAGCTCTTGCCGTTGCATTGTAAACACGAGCTCTAACTGAGTGTGAAATTAAAGACGGAATTGGGATTTCTAAAGTACGTTTATATTAAAGTACTTTTGTAGTTATCCGAAGTGATAAGCCGTTTGTGCGCTACCATATAGGTTTTTAATGTAAATAGTTGGCGTATCGTCAAAACTTGGGCGTCCTTATAAAGTTCTGTCGTTGAGTGTCCATAACGTTTTTAAGTAGAGATCTGTTTGTTCGTTCAGCCTGAAGTAATGTCATCTTGGTGGCACCATCCCAGGTACACAATACCGAGTAACAGATTACTAGTTACCAAACTAGTTGCCAAAGTACTGTGTACATCGTAATAAGCAGCTCTTTGTTAGCAGAGTTTTTTAGTTTTCTGAGAACGCCAGAGATTTTTCTAACCCGTGTCGAGAGACCCAGTGTCTCTCGACACGGGTTAGAAATATTATAATATATTTAAGTGATAAATGTGAAATTGTTTTAGTATTCAGTGTAATTTACCTTTTTTATATAATTGTTTCCCCGTCACACTGGCGCCCAAGGGACTCTGGTAAGAATGAACTTCGAGAACAAAACAAATAAAAAGAGACAGACAGTAAATTTAAAATAGGAAACCAAGAGAAAAGAAAATATGAAAAATGGCCAGAGAAGAGCGCAATGAAAGCAACGAGTCGCCAATATAGCTATGGCGCCTCGTTACAGAGGTGTTCGTCAATCATTATGCCCAGATATTTAGTAACTTCAGTACGGCAGATGGAGTCGCAACTACAGTGCAGTGGGGAAACCAAATCGTATGAATGAATATTAATATTACCTCCAACAGTTGATCCTGAAATAGACGTTTTATGAAAGTATACATAATTTGTTTTAGATGAATTTAGTGTAAGAAGATTCATTCATAGCATTCGCTATATGAAATGTATTTATCCAGTTGGTACTATTAAAAAGGATAGCAGTAACATCAGCATTTCCCAACGACAGATCATGGATGTCATTCATGTAAATAAAGAAGAGAGTAGGACCAAGGATGCTCCCCTGATGGAGTCTAAAATTGATTGGGAGCTGGTCACTTCTCTCTTACTCTAATAAGCTGGTGTCGGTCAGAGAGATAACTTTTGAACCAGACAAGTGTAACACCTCTCACAGCCAGACATTCTAACTTGTGGTATTGTATTTTAGAAGATATGGTGTCAAAGGCCTTAGCTAGGTCCAGGAACACGCCTACACATTTCCGGCCCCTGCCCAGGTACCCAGACACAAGCTCCGCCAGAAGCGCTATGTATCTTCCGTGGACTTATGGCATCCTAAACTAAATTGTCTGGGAGACAGTATACCATTTAACTCAAGAAAAACACAAAAAAATTAAATAGGTCTATAGTTTACCGGCTCTTTTCTAGGTCCATATAAATATACTGGGGTAAAAAGGGCAATTTTCCAGGTTCTGGTGAAGCAGGCTCAAGTTATATAGGTACACTAAAGGTACGGCTATTTTTTTATATGTAAACAGGTCGGTCCCCCTGCCTGAGTTTCTTTCACCAGTTCTTTTCGGATGGGCCTCCCAATTTCCGAACTGCTGGTAGACTACGTAGTGTACAATGTAATCGTAGTGAGAATTTTATAACTAAAAAAAAAAAACAATTTGATTTATATAAATAATAAAAAAACAGGAATGTGCCCGATTAAAATATTGTGAAGGTAGTAGAAAATATATAACCTGTCATCCTCACGGCTCATGTAAAGGATTAAATATAAAATAAATTATGCGCAAAATCCATAAAAAAGTTGTTTGATTCAAATGATAAATACAGAGTAGAAAGTTAGTCTTGTGCTAACTAAAATGCACTGACGGCCGTGGGTTCGAGTCTCGGAATCGGTGTAATTAATATGAGTGTTATTGGAATTGTGAGTCATTAATTAAAACCACTGAGTAAATGATTCGAAATCAAATTTCTTATCGCTTTCTTCACTTTATTTGCACAAGACACGCCATGTAACCGATTCCTAAATCAAAACAAACGCACACACCAAATCAACAACAGAACATGGCGCCTCAACCAAAAACAAGCTACCATAGATTATATAACAGAGATATATATGTCTATCCGTTATTCTAGTATCCATAATAGGGATGTTGCGGATGTATTTTTTTCTCACATCCGCGGAAGCGGATGCGGATTTTAAGAGGCTCACATCCGCGGATGAGGATGCGGATGCGGATCTGTACAAAAAACTTGAAAGTGTTGGTTTGGTAGGGTAAAAAAACAGTAATATTTATGCTTTCTTTATTTATCATATAATATTGGAGCAGTATATTAAATGAAAAGGAGAATGGCCACCTTTTCGGACTCCAGTCTGTTTCGCAAGGGTTCGTATATTAATCCTGCGCTACTAAATAACTGTTCACTTGGAACACTGGCTGGTGACGCTGAAAAAAATTTGCGTGCTATTTTAGATAACAGTTAGTGTAATGTTAGTTAAGTTTCTGAACGAACTGTTTGATAGTTCTTGACATTTAGTTTTTCGCGCGGATTTTCGCTATCTCAAGATGGACACTTTTCTATTGCAAAGCTAATGGTTTACTTATTTATTACACCTAATATTACATGGTGACAGCGGTGTTAAACATTTTCGTTGTGGTGTAATTGTTTATTATAATGAATCAATCGGGAGAAGGCTCTAAAGAATCAAGACCAATGTCGTTACCAATAGAACATTTGGCAATGCATCAGAATATGGTAATAAATCCGCCTAAAGAATTTGATTTTAGGGATATTAATTTCTGGCCACGGTGGTTACAGAGGTTTGTACAATATCTGCTTTTAAGCGGCACAAGAACGGACAAAGAGAAATGTAGTTTACTCTTATATTGTATGGGCGAAGAAAGCTTAGAAATATTGAATCAGATTGGAAAAAGTGAAAAATATGAAGATTTAGTGCAGAAGTTTAATGAATATTTTAACCCTCGTAAGAATATTATATTCCTCAGAACAAAATTCAATAAACGTACTCAGGTATGTGGAGAGTCAGCAGATGACTTTATAAAAAATATTTATAAATTATCTGAGAACTGTAGTTTTGAAACTATCACTAAGGAAGAGATCATAAGGGACAAATTAGTAGCAGGTATATTGGACAAAAACTTATCTGAAAAATTGCAGATGAAATCCTCCCTTACATTAGAAGAAGCGATCCAAATAATAAGAGAATGGGAGATACAAAAAATACAAACACAAGAAATGTTTAAAGAAGAGGAAATACAAGTTATAAATAAAAGTACATATAATAAAAAGGAGTATATTCAAAAGAAAATTTTTATAAAATCAAACAGTTGCCCACATTGTGGCTACAACCAGCACCCTAGATCGGCATGTCCTGCACGAAATGTGCAATGTTTCAATTGTAAAAATAATGGACATTATTCAAAAATGTGCAGGGGATCAAGAGGGATTCGGTGTTTAGAGGAGTGTGATGAAAACGCAGGTAGTAAAAATAAGTGTCTTTTATGGAATATTATGGAAGATCAAGATGATAGGGCTTGGTACTGTAATGTTCACATTCATGAGCTCAAAAGAACAGCCTGTTTTTTAGTAGATTTTGGTACTGATATTGTTTGTTTACCCTTATCATTCATTCCAGAAAGACAATTATCTAGATTAAAGAAATGCAATTTAATGGTAAGAGCGGCAGATGGTAGAAATTTAGATGTTTTAGGTTATTTACCAGTTACACTGACACATAACAACTATTCATTTTCAACTAAAGCTTACATTATAAAATCAATTAAAAAACCTATACTTAGTAGAAATGCCAGTAAATACTTAAAGATTTTATGTGTTAATTTAAATGAGTTAAAAAATACTGCATTGGATAATCATAGTACTGTGTCATCTATCATCTATCATAGTAATCATATTTAAAGAATTTCCTTCATTATTGCAGGAGTTGGGTCAATTCAAAGACGTGATCTCGATTAAATTGAAGCCTGATGCTAAACCTTATGTCCAGTCTACACCTAGGGTTGTTCCAATTGCTCTATTTGAGAAATTAGAATTAGAATTACAGCGATTACAAGACCTGGACATAATTGAACGCATTGAGGAGGTAACAGAATGGGTATCGCCTGTAGTAGTTGTGCAAAAGAATGAAAAAGAAATTAGATTATGTTGTGATTATACTAAACTTAATAAAAATGTTTTACGGCCTTATTTCCCGATACCAAAAGTAGAGTACACACTGGCTAAAGTGAAAGGTGCAAAATACTTTTCAAAAATTGATATCACTAAAAGTTTTCATCAATTAATGCTTGATGAGCAGAGTCAATTATTAACAACATTTATTTGCCCTTTTGGAAGATTTAAATATAAGAGATTACCATTTGGTTTAAATTGTTCAACAGAATTTTTTGTCTCCAAATTTGCTGGACTTTTTCAAGGTTTAAATATAATTTTCCATGTTGATGACATATTAATATATTATACTATTCAAAACCATGATAAATGTTTAAGAGAAGTTTTAAGAAGACTTTCATTTGAAGGTTTAACAATAAATAAAAATAAATGTGTAATAGGTGTCACAGAAATAAAACTCCTCGGTTTTGTTTTATCTGCAAATGGTATTGCAGTTGATCCAGATAGAGTTAAAGCCATAAAACATTTTCCTGAACCAGAAAATAAAACAGAGCTTCAGAGGTTTTTGGGGATGGTAAATTTTGCTTCACGGCATTTAAAGGAAAAAGCTAATTGTTTAGAGCCATTAAATAGTTTATTAAGAAAGGACATAGAATTTTTATGGGGTTCTCATCAAGAAGAAGCATTCAATTCTATAAAACACCTCTTGTGTAATACTCCTATATTAGCATATTTTGATCCAAATAAACAAATAGTAATCAGTGCAGATGCTAGTTCATATGGTTTAGGAGGGTGTCTAATCCAAATAAATAAAGAGGGAAATAAGGAAGTTGTGGCATACATTTCTAGAACTATAAATGAAACGGAGGGAAGGTACTCTCAAATCGAGAAAGAGGCTTTAGCTTTAACATGGGCTGCAGAAAAATTTTATGAGTACATAACAGGTTTAAAAATTATTTTTGAGACAGATCATAAACCATTATTACAAGTTTTACAAACTAAACATTTAGATGATTTGACCCCTAGGCTTCAAAGGTTTAGAATCAGGCTAATGCGTTTCAATTATGACATTAATTATATTCCAGGTAAAGAACTAGTTTTACCTGATTCATTGTCTAGGGCACCTACAAATGATGTAGAATATATCAAAGAATTACCATGTGATTGTGATTTATATGTCAGTTTTGTTATAAAAAGTTTACCTATTACAGATGTATATTTAAATAAGATAAGGGATGAACAGGAGAAGGATCATATTTGTAAAACATTAAAGAAATACTGCTTTGAGAGTATAGAAATAGAGCTTTTGAGATTAAAGAACTGTTTTCTAGGTATGGTATTTGTGAAGCTTTTAGATCAGATAATGGCCCCCAATTCAGACATGGTTTCAAAAGATTTTCTATAGAATATAATTTTAAGCACATAACTAGTTCTCCATACTATAGTCAATATAATGGATTAGCAGAAAATGCTGTAAAGATTGCAAAAAATTTAATTTAAAAGAATAGTAATCATCTTGACCAAGCTTTACTTGCTTACAGAACTACACCATTGGAAAATGGGTTTTTTCCTGCAGAACTTTTAATGGGCAGAAAATTAAGATCTCATTTACCAATGCCAACATTTAAACTTGTTACTAAAGAATCTAAAGAAGTTGAAATGAAAGATAGATATATAAAAAAAAAACAAAAATATTACTATAATAAACACCATCGTTCTAGACCATTATCAGATCTAAAGGTTGGGGATAATGTATGGGTAGTTGATTTAAGAGTTTATGGTAAAATTATTAAAGTGTTACCTTTTAGGTCATATGTAATTGCAACAAACAATGGTAAATTTAGACGTAATAGATGGCATCTAAATCCAGCACCTTATTTTAATAACAAAAAGATTGATTATAATGATAGATTTGCTAATTTGGGTTTGAATAATGATAATTGTAAAGCCACTGAGAGAGAAAGAGAGGTGCATATTGATAATCAAAATGATGAAAATATTTCCAATAACTATTGTAATAATGATAATACTGAGACTCAAAGTAATGACAATAATGTTGATTTTAGTCGTCCTAGTAGATTAAGAAGGAAACCAGGTTGGTTAAAAGATTATGTTGATTATTAAATAAAAACTAGTGAAGATCTTGAGAAAGGGGATGTAATGTTAGTTAAGTTTCTGAACGAACTGTTTGATAGTTCTTGACATTTGGTTTTTCACGCGGATTTCCGCTATCTCAAGATGAACACTTTTCTATTGCAAAGCTAATGGTTTACTTATTTATTACACCCAATATTACAGTTAGAACTCGCTTTGATTAACACTCCACCATTTAAAAGGACTCACATTTAAATTAATTCACTTTTTATTGCGGAAGGTAAGTAACTCCTTCTTGAGAATTGCGTCAGGGCTGACAATTTCTGGTGTTTCCTAACTCTCCTCATCGTCAATTGTTTAATCGAGCATCATGGCAAGATCACTAATTAAACAGAACTGCCGTCCTGTACCCGAGGTCCCTGGTCGTTCCGTATCTGTTTCCATGGAATCTGTCATTCTCATTTTCTTCGCTCTTTCGATACTCGGAAATATTGTCTTTGGTGTTTCTCCTTATCTTCAATATAGCATATTTAATCTTTTGCCCGATCGACACGCGCCATTCGCAGGCCCCTCTCCTTTCTTTCTTGCCGCGACCTGCTACACATCTGCATCCGCATCAGCTCCGCATCGATTTATACGGATGCGGATGCAAGGGCGTACCCAGGATTACAGCTAGGGGGGGGCAGCTCATACCTGTTTCGAATAGATGGTCGGTCGGGTATATTGAAACAAAATCATCATCTGATAATTATCATCATCTCATCATCTGATAAAGCCTTCTTCACCCATAAATTATGCCAAAGGTTCAGTTCTCCGGTGATATCTAGGTTATAAAATTCTTGGAATGATTCTGCGTTCTTGTGTAAGTCTGTAATGCTGGTTTTGGTCATATACAAGGGATGTAGCTTACTTAAAGCAAACGCTGGAGTATTTTCTTGGGAGAATCGAATATTCAACGATGAAATGAGTGAATCAATGTATGGTATTATCAGGGAACGCCGCCAATATTCGTTATCATTGTCTGATGGTGGATTACTTCTATGTGTTTGCTTGTGAGCAAGACGTGGAACCGAAATTTCTATGTTCAAATCCATTGCAACAGCTCGCGCTTTTTGAAGCATTTCATTACTTATTCTATCAGGAAACTCGCGGTCATTTCTGAGAATGTCCTTGATATTTTTGATGTGTTCCTCCACCGAGATCATGTCGATCGATTTAGCTTGCAGTGCGTTAACTACTGGTTCTAAAACTGCTGAATATTTGGCTATTGTTTGTAGAGCAACAATAAACACTGGTTTTGTAACGGCTCTGGGAAATGTTGAGAAACTTTCTGATTGATTTATATTTTTCGGACCATCTCGTCTCACACAATCGTGATAGGTTTGGAGCGTAGTTTCGACGTGTAGTCGATTCTCTGAAAAACGTTATAACATCCTTTACAGTGGCGATAGTATTTCTAATTTCTGGCACTGCGTTCGTATCATTCACAACAAGGTTGAGTTTGTGACTTGAGCAATGAAAATATAAAGCACGAGGATATTTTTTTCTCAAAATGGCTTGTACGCCACCCTCTTTCCCTGCCATTGTAGAACAGCCATCGAATCCAAACCCTATGCAATCTTCGATTGGGAGGTTAGAACTAATCAAGAAATTGTCAATTGCTTCGGCAATTGCTGAAGCATTTTGTGCTTTTAGTTCAACGAACCCTACAAATTCTTCTCTGATTTTCCTTTTGCTTTTGTCGTAGAACCGCACGCCTATTGACAGCTGTTCTTTTCCAGCTACGTCTGCTATTTCATCAGCTAAGACTGCGTAAGCCATGGTCTTCTGAACCTCACTTATTATATTCTCCTTAATAACTTCGCCACATAAATTTATCAATTCGTTTTGTATTTTTGGCGATGTGTAAACTGCATTGCGACGGCACTTTTCCAGGTGACTCTTTAATTTGTCGTCCCTTGAATTGATTCTCAACTTCAATAAATCTAATAAAACACCCTTATCTGCTTGTTTTCCCCTAAGAGGCATATCATGTGTACCGCAAAATACTATACAAGAAATAATTGATGACAATATTTGTCTGTTTTCATCGATTGATTTGTCGCTGTTAGGTGAAGGTTGGTCGTTGCATGCTTTCGGCAGTCTTCATGCATATTTTTGAACTTTATATATGGCCTGACCATAAATGATCCCAAAATTCCTCTCACAGTGCTGATGGGCGGAGGGAACAAAACACAATGCTTACAAAGAGCGCCTTTTAGTCGCTTGGAATATACTAGCCATGGTGCATATTGATCCAACCTAGCATGATTAAATTTTCTTTTCAAATGGCTTGCATCACTTTCAAAATCGTAATTTCTGGGCGGGATCCAAGGATTTTGTAACAACTCCCTCTTCTTTTCCGTCGATAGCTGGGTAGCCAACCCAACATAACGACCCAGATCATTTTCATGATAGTGATGATAGCCATCGTCCACTGTAATTTTAGGATCGACGTTGACGTCATAAGTTTGTTGGGATGTCGATGGAGAAGAATAGTCGGCAACAGATATATTTACAGGTTCTGCTCGAGAATGTGACGCTTGTCCAATGTGAGCATGCAATGATCTTGGCATTACATGAGTAGTTTTATCATGGTTGTCATTTTCATCGCTTTCACTGCCACTTTCTCGGCCTTTTTTTCTTTTTTCGCGAGTTGTCCCTAAAAAATGGATACACAAAATTACTATTACTCTTACGGTGTTTAGGCATAGAACGAAAATAAAGATCAAAATACCTATAAATTTCATAGGTATAATGTATAATATTATAGGAATGTGATGTAATATAAGCATTGCTAAAGATATACACTTACAAGAAAGCCCCCCTTAAACATATCAAATAATCATATTAGGTACCTACATATGTATGTGTTTTGTTTTGACTCACCTCTTTCAAAGCATTTCCTGATATCCATTTGACGGAGTAATTTCCAGTTGTTGTGCAGTAAACTTCAATCTCGTGTCGCCGCAACTAAACTATAACTATAAGACACTATGGCGCATGAAATATTCGCTCGTATTAAACTCAGAACTGAATTGAATTGTATTCGAACTTAATTCTGAATTGCCTTGCTCTGCCTCACGATCCCGCTTATATATTCAAATATTCTCGCTACCGAAATACGTAGAAAATACTAGACTCTATTTCCATCCTTGTCTCATACTTGCTATCACTGTATTTCCTTTCCAGAATAGTCCATGCTAGAACGTTCTTCGTGGTATTGCTATTCAATACAAGATGTCGCTATTGACCGTATAAATTGATGCTATTTCTCTTTACTGTAAAAAGTACTGTCGTCCGTAGCTAGATAGCACTAGCGCTAGATGTTGTTTTCTCCAAATTATATTCGGTTTTAATCCTAGATGGCTCTGATTCTGTCTCGTCGGGAGAGGAAACTACGAGATGCGACGGTTTCGCGGGAGATTTAAATTATATTGCGTCGCTAACAGTATACTATATCGAATGCTGTAGAATGTAGAATATTTAATTATGGATAAAAAAATATTAAATCAAAATATCTGACTGAAAAGATATATTTTGTTTCCAACACTTCATTTTGCGCAGAGAAGGTAACACGTTTTTAATTCCCACTTGCCAGGAAAATTGACGTTAATTTTATCTTCCAGGGGGGGGGGCAGCTGCCCCCCCCTGCCCCTACCTGGGTACGCCCATGTGCGGATGCAGATGCGGATCTCTAAATCGATGCGGATGTTCCGCATATGCGGATGCGGATGCGAATGTTCGCAACATCCCTAATCCATAACACAAGCCTTGCAGTGCTTTATTAGGGCTAAGCTAATTGGTGTGGATGTAAGAATTAGTATTATTATCAATCGACGAAGAATTCCGACTAACGATTGGGGTGTATAGTCAATATTGGAAGGGACGTGGGCGGAGTACGCTGTACGTATGTATGTGTGTATGGCTAACCATCGTTTTGTACTAGCAATAAGGTAGAGATTGTACGAACAAATATTCACCCGTATGTGGCGTAGCAAGTTTCTACGGCGCTCCGTAGAACTGTGTAGCACGTAGACTGTAGCATGGCGTAGCGAGTAAACCGTAGCGTTCGTAGCTTGTCTACTTACTAGTGGACCGAGATCTCAATTTACATAAATCTAATTAAATAATTTATTTGTAAGGACCAGTGTTATACAATAATTGTGAAATTAGTTTTTTTTTTATAATTTCACATAGCTTTCTTCCATAAACAAAAATATGAAGATTTAGTGCAGAAGTTTAATGAATATTTTAACCCTCGTAAGAATATTATATTCCTCAGAACAAAATTCAATAAACGTACTCAGGTATGTGGAGAGTCAGCAGATGACTTTATAAAAAATATTTATAAATTATCTGAGAACTGTAGTTTTGAAACTATCACTAAGGAAGAGATCATAAGGGACAAATTAGTAGCAGGTATATTGGACAAAAACTTATCTGAAAAATTGCAGATGAAATCCTCCCTTACATTAGAAGAAGCGATCCAAATAATAAGAGAATGGGAGATACAAAAAATACAAACACAAGAAATGTTTAAAGAAGAGGAAATACAAGTTATAAATAAAAGTACATATAATAAAAAGGAGTATATTCAAAAGAAATTTTTTATAAAATCAAACAGTTGCCCACATTGTGGCTACAACCAGCACCCTAGATCGGCATGTCCTGCACGAAATGTGCAATGTTTCAATTGTAAAAATAATGGACATTATTCAAAAATGTGCAGGGGATCAAGAGGGATTCGGTGTTTAGAGGAGTGTGATGAAAACGCAGGTAGTAAAAATAAGTGTCTTTTATGGAATATTATGGAAGATCAAGATGATAGGGCTTGGTACTGTAATGTTCACATTCATGAGCTCAAAAGAACAGCCTGTTTTTTAGTAGATTTTGGTACTGATATTGTTTGTTTACCCTTATCATTCATTCCAGAAAGACAATTATCTAGATTAAAGAAATGCAATTTAATGGTAAGAGCGGCAGATGGTAGAAATTTAGATGTTTTAGGTTATTTACCAGTTACACTGACACATAACAACTATTCATTTTCAACTAAAGCTTACATTATAAAATCAATTAAAAAACCTATACTTAGTAGAAATGCCAGTAAATACTTAAAGATTTTATGTGTTAATTTAAATGAGTTAAAAAATACTGCATTGGATAATCATAGTACTGTGTCATCTATCATCTATCATAGTAATCATATTTAAAGAATTTCCTTCATTATTGCAGGAGTTGGGTCAATTCAAAGACGTGATCTCGATTAAATTGAAGCCTGATGCTAAACCTTATGTCCAGTCTACACCTAGGGTTGTTCCAATTGCTCTATTTGAGAAATTAGAATTAGAATTACAGCGATTACAAGACCTGGACATAATTGAACGCATTGAGGAGGTAACAGAATGGGTATCGCCTGTAGTAGTTGTGCAAAAGAATGAAAAAGAAATTAGATTATGTTGTGATTATACTAAACTTAATAAAAATGTTTTACGGCCTTATTTCCCGATACCAAAAGTAGAGTACACACTGGCTAAAGTGAAAGGTGCAAAATACTTTTCAAAAATTGATATCACTAAAAGTTTTCATCAATTAATGCTTGATGAGCAGAGTCAATTATTAACAACATTTATTTGCCCTTTTGGAAGATTTAAATATAAGAGATTACCATTTGGTTTAAATTGTTCAACAGAATTTTTTGTCTCCAAATTTGCTGGACTTTTTCAAGGTTTAAATATAATTTTCCATGTTGATGACATATTAATATATGCTGATACTATTCAAAACCATGATAAATGTTTAAGAGAAGTTTTAAGAAGACTTTCATTTGAAGGTTTAACAATAAATAAAAATAAATGTGTAATAGGTGTCACAGAAATAAAACTCCTCGGTTTTGTTTTATCTGCAAATGGTATTGCAGTTGATCCAGATAGAGTTAAAGCCATAAAACATTTTCCTGAACCAGAAAATAAAACAGAGCTTCAGAGGTTTTTGGGGATGGTAAATTTTGCTTCACGGCATTTAAAGGAAAAAGCTAATTGTTTAGAGCCATTAAATAGTTTATTAAGAAAGGACATAGAATTTTTATGGGGTTCTCATCAAGAAGAAGCATTCAATTCTATAAAACACCTCTTGTGTAATACTCCTATATTAGCATATTTTGATCCAAATAAACAAATAGTAATCAGTGCAGATGCTAGTTCATATGGTTTAGGAGGGTGTCTAATCCAAATAAATAAAGAGGGAAATAAGGAAGTTGTGGCATACATTTCTAGAACTATAAATGAAACGGAGGGAAGGTACTCTCAAATCGAGAAAGAGGCTTTAGCTTTAACATGGGCTGCAGAAAAATTTTATGAGTACATAACAGGTTTAAAAATTATTTTTGAGACAGATCATAAACCATTATTACAAGTTTTACAAACTAAACATTTAGATGATTTGACCCCTAGGCTTCAAAGGTTTAGAATCAGGCTAATGCGTTTCAATTATGACATTAATTATATTCCAGGTAAAGAACTAGTTTTACTTGATTCATTGTCTAGGGCACCTACAAATGATGTAGAATATATCAAAGAATTACCATGTGATTGTGATTTATATGTCAGTTTTGTTATAAAAAGTTTACCTATTACAGATGTATATTTAAATAAGATAAGGGATGAACAGGAGAAGGATCATATTTGTAAAACATTAAAGAAATACTGCTTTGAGAGTATAGAAATAGAGCTTTTGAGATTAAAGAACTGTTTTCTAGGTATGGTATTTGTGAAGCTTTTAGATCAGATAATGGCCCCCAATTCAGACATGGTTTCAAAAGATTTTCTATAGAATATAATTTTAAGCACATAACTAGTTCTCCATACTATAGTCAATATAATGGATTAGCAGAAAATGCTGTAAAGATTGCAAAAAATTTAATTTAAAAGAATAGTAATCATCTTGACCAAGCTTTACTTGCTTACAGAACTACACCATTGGAAAATGGGTTTTTTCCTGCAGAACTTTTAATGGGCAGAAAATTAAGATCTCATTTACCAATGCCAACATTTAAACTTGTTACTAAAGAATCTAAAGAAGTTGAAATGAAAGATAGATATATAAAAAAAAAACAAAAATATTACTATAATAAACACCATCGTTCTAGACCATTATCAGATCTAAAGGTTGGGGATAATGTATGGGTAGTTGATTTAAGAGTTTATGGTAAAATTATTAAAGTGTTACCTTTTAGGTCATATGTAATTGCAACAAACAATGGTAAATTTAGACGTAATAGATGGCATCTAAATCCAGCACCTTATTTTAATAACAAAAAGATTGATTATAATGATAGATTTGCTAATTTGGGTTTGAATAATGATAATTGTAAAGCCACTGAGAGAGAAAGAGAGGTGCATATTGATAATCAAAATGATGAAAATATTTCCAATAACTATTGTAATAATGATAATACTGAGACTCAAAGTAATGACAATAATGTTGATTTTAGTCGTCCTAGTAGATTAAGAAGGAAACCAGGTTGGTTAAAAGATTATGTTGATTATTAAATAAAAACTAGTGAAGATCTTGAGAAAGGGGATGTAATGTTAGTTAAGTTTCTGAACGAACTGTTTGATAGTTCTTGACATTTGGTTTTTCACGCGGATTTCCGCTATCTCAAGATGAACACTTTTCTATTGCAAAGCTAATGGTTTACTTATTTATTACACCCAATATTACAGTTAGAACTCGCTTTGATTAACACTCCACCATTTAAAAGGACTCACATTTAAATTAATTCACTTTTTATTGCGGAAGGTAAGTAACTCCTTCTTGAGAATTGCGTCAGGGCTGACAATTTCTGGTGTTTCCTAACTCTCCTCATCGTCAATTGTTTAATCGAGCATCATGGCAAGATCACTAATTAAACAGAACTGCCGTCCTGTACCCGAGGTCCCTGGTCGTTCCGTATCTGTTTCCATGGAATCTGTCATTCTCATTTTCTTCGCTCTTTCGATACTCGGAAATATTGTCTTTGGTGTTTCTCCTTATCTTCAATATAGCATATTTAATCTTTTGCCCGATCGACACGCGCCATTCGCAGGCCCCTCTCCTTTCTTTCTTGCCGCGACCTGCTACACATCTGCATCCGCATCAGCTCCGCATCGATTTATACGGATGCGGATGCAAGGGCGTACCCAGGATTACAGCTAGGGGGGGGCAGCTCATACCTGTTTCGAATAGATGGTCGGTCGGGTATATTGAAACAAAATCATCATCTGATAATTATCATCATCTCATCATCTGATAAAGCCTTCTTCACCCATAAATTATGCCAAAGGTTCAGTTCTCCGGTGATATCTAGGTTATAAAATTCTTGGAATGATTCTGCGTTCTTGTGTAAGTCTGTAATGCTGGTTTTGGTCATATACAAGGGATGTAGCTTACTTAAAGCAAACGCTGGAGTATTTTCTTGGGAGAATCGAATATTCAACGATGAAATGAGTGAATCAATGTATGGTATTATCAGGGAACGCCGCCAATATTCGTTATCATTGTCTGATGGTGGATTACTTCTATGTGTTTGCTTGTGAGCAAGACGTGGAACCGAAATTTCTATGTTCAAATCCATTGCAACAGCTCGCGCTTTTTTCATTACTTATTCTATCAGGAAACTCGCGGTCATTTCTGAGAATGTCCTTGATATTTTTGATGTGTTCCTCCACCGAGATCATGTCGATCGATTTAGCTTGCAGTGCGTTAACTACTGGTTCTAAAACTGCTGAATATTTGGCTATTGTTTGTAGAGCAACAATAAACACTGGTTTTGTAACGGCTCTGGGAAATGTTGAGAAACTTTCTGATTGATTTATATTTTTCGGACCATCTCGTCTCACACAATCGTGATAGGTTTGGAGCGTAGTTTCGACGTGTAGTCGATTCTCTGAAAAACGTTATAACATCCTTTACAGTGGCGATAGTATTTCTAATTTCTGGCACTGCGTTCGTATCATTCACAACAAGGTTGAGTTTGTGACTTGAGCAATGAAAATATAAAGCACGAGGATATTTTTTTCTCAAAATGGCTTGTACGCCACCCTCTTTCCCTGCCATTGTAGAACAGCCATCGAATCCAAACCCTATGCAATCTTCGATTGGGAGGTTAGAACTAATCAAGAAATTGTCAATTGCTTCGGCAATTGCTGAAGCATTTTGTGCTTTTAGTTCAACGAACCCTACAAATTCTTCTCTGATTTTCCTTTTGCTTTTGTCGTAGAACCGCACGCCTATTGACAGCTGTTCTTTTCCAGCTACGTCTGCTATTTCATCAGCTAAGACTGCGTAAGCCATGGTCTTCTGAACCTCACTTATTATATTCTCCTTAATAACTTCGCCACATAAATTTATCAATTCGTTTTGTATTTTTGGCGATGTGTAAACTGCATTGCGACGGCACTTTTCCAGGTGACTCTTTAATTTGTCGTCCCTTGAATTGATTCTCAACTTCAATAAATCTAATAAAACACCCTTATCTGCTTGTTTTCCCCTAAGAGGCATATCATGTGTACCGCAAAATACTATACAAGAAATAATTGATGACAATATTTGTCTGTTTTCATCGATTGATTTGTCGCTGTTAGGTGAAGGTTGGTCGTTGCATGCTTTCGGCAGTCTTCATGCATATTTTTGAACTTTATATATGGCCTGACCATAAATGATCCCAAAATTCCTCTCACAGTGCTGATGGGCGGAGGGAACAAAACACAATGCTTACAAAGAGCGCCTTTTAGTCGCTTGGAATATACTAGCCATGGTGCATATTGATCCAACCTAGCATGATTAAATTTTCTTTTCAAATGGCTTGCATCACTTTCAAAATCGTAATTTCTGGGCGGGATCCAAGGATTTTGTAACAACTCCCTCTTCTTTTCCGTCGATAGCTGGGTAGCCAACCCAACATAACGACCCAGATCATTTTCATGATAGTGATGATAGCCATCGTCCACTGTAATTTTAGGATCGACGTTGACGTCATAAGTTTGTTGGGATGTCGATGGAGAAGAATAGTCGGCAACAGATATATTTACAGGTTCTGCTCGAGAATGTGACGCTTGTCCAATGTGAGCATGCAATGATCTTGGCATTACATGAGTAGTTTTATCATGGTTGTCATTTTCATCGCTTTCACTGCCACTTTCTCGGCCTTTTTTTCTTTTTTCGCGAGTTGTCCCTAAAAAATGGATACACAAAATTACTATTACTCTTACGGTGTTTAGGCATAGAACGAAAATAAAGATCAAAATACCTATAAATTTCATAGGTATAATGTATAATATTATAGGAATGTGATGTAATATAAGCATTGCTAAAGATATACACTTACAAGAAAGCCCCCCTTAAACATATCAAATAATCATATTAGGTACCTACATATGTATGTGTTTTGTTTTGACTCACCTCTTTCAAAGCATTTCCTGATATCCATTTGACGGAGTAATTTCCAGTTGTTGTGCAGTAAACTTCAATCTCGTGTCGCCGCAACTAAACTATAACTATAAGACACTATGGCGCATGAAATATTCGCTCGTATTAAACTCAGAACTGAATTGAATTGTATTCGAACTTAATTCTGAATTGCCTTGCTCTGCCTCACGATCCCGCTTATATATTCAAATATTCTCGCTACCGAAATACGTAGAAAATACTAGACTCTATTTCCATCCTTGTCTCATACTTGCTATCACTGTATTTCCTTTCCAGAATAGTCCATGCTAGAACGTTCTTCGTGGTATTGCTATTCAATACAAGATGTCGCTATTGACCGTATAAATTGATGCTATTTCTCTTTACTGTAAAAAGTACTGTCGTCCGTAGCTAGATAGCACTAGCGCTAGATGTTGTTTTCTCCAAATTATATTCGGTTTTAATCCTAGATGGCTCTGATTCTGTCTCGTCGGGAGAGGAAACTACGAGATGCGACGGTTTCGCGGGAGATTTAAATTATATTGCGTCGCTAACAGTATACTATATCGAATGCTGTAGAATGTAGAATATTTAATTATGGATAAAAAAATATTAAATCAAAATATCTGACTGAAAAGATATATTTTGTTTCCAACACTTCATTTTGCGCAGAGAAGGTAACACGTTTTTAATTCCCACTTGCCAGGAAAATTGACGTTAATTTTATCTTCCAGGGGGGGGGGCAGCTGCCCCCCCCTGCCCCGACCTGGGTACGCCCATGTGCGGATGCAGATGCGGATCTCTAAATCGATGCGGATGTTCCGCATATGCGGATGCGGATGCGAATGTTCGCAACATCCCTAATCCATAACACAAGCCTTGCAGTGCTTTATTAGGGCTAAGCTAATTGGTGTGGATGTAAGAATTAGTATTATTATCAATCGACGAAGAATTCCGACTAACGATTGGGGTGTATAGTCAATATTGGAAGGGACGTGGGCGGAGTACGCTGTACGTATGTATGTGTGTATGGCTAACCATCGTTTTGTACTAGCAATAAGGTAGAGATTGTACGAACAAATATTCACCCGTATGTGGCGTAGCAAGTTTCTACGGCGCTCCGTAGAACTGTGTAGCACGTAGACTGTAGCATGGCGTAGCGAGTAAACCGTAGCGTTCGTAGCTTGTCTACTTACTAGTGGACCGAGATCTCAATTTACATAAATCTAATTAAATAATTTATTTGTAAGGACCAGTGTTATACAATAATTGTGAAATTAGTTTTTTTTTTATAATTTCACATAGCTTTCTTCCATAAACAAAAATATGAAGATTTAGTGCAGAAGTTTAATGAATATTTTAACCCTCGTAAGAATATTATATTCCTCAGAACAAAATTCAATAAACGTACTCAGGTATGTGGAGAGTCAGCAGATGACTTTATAAAAAATATTTATAAATTATCTGAGAACTGTAGTTTTGAAACTATCACTAAGGAAGAGATCATAAGGGACAAATTAGTAGCAGGTATATTGGACAAAAACTTATCTGAAAAATTGCAGATGAAATCCTCCCTTACATTAGAAGAAGCGATCCAAATAATAAGAGAATGGGAGATACAAAAAATACAAACACAAGAAATGTTTAAAGAAGAGGAAATACAAGTTATAAATAAAAGTACATATAATAAAAAGGAGTATATTCAAAAGAAATTTTTTATAAAATCAAACAGTTGCCCACATTGTGGCTACAACCAGCACCCTAGATCGGCATGTCCTGCACGAAATGTGCAATGTTTCAATTGTAAAAATAATGGACATTATTCAAAAATGTGCAGGGGATCAAGAGGGATTCGGTGTTTAGAGGAGTGTGATGAAAACGCAGGTAGTAAAAATAAGTGTCTTTTATGGAATATTATGGAAGATCAAGATGATAGGGCTTGGTACTGTAATGTTCACATTCATGAGCTCAAAAGAACAGCCTGTTTTTTAGTAGATTTTGGTACTGATATTGTTTGTTTACCCTTATCATTCATTCCAGAAAGACAATTATCTAGATTAAAGAAATGCAATTTAATGGTAAGAGCGGCAGATGGTAGAAATTTAGATGTTTTAGGTTATTTACCAGTTACACTGACACATAACAACTATTCATTTTCAACTAAAGCTTACATTATAAAATCAATTAAAAAACCTATACTTAGTAGAAATGCCAGTAAATACTTAAAGATTTTATGTGTTAATTTAAATGAGTTAAAAAATACTGCATTGGATAATCATAGTACTGTGTCATCTATCATCTATCATAGTAATCATATTTAAAGAATTTCCTTCATTATTGCAGGAGTTGGGTCAATTCAAAGACGTGATCTCGATTAAATTGAAGCCTGATGCTAAACCTTATGTCCAGTCTACACCTAGGGTTGTTCCAATTGCTCTATTTGAGAAATTAGAATTAGAATTACAGCGATTACAAGACCTGGACATAATTGAACGCATTGAGGAGGTAACAGAATGGGTATCGCCTGTAGTAGTTGTGCAAAAGAATGAAAAAGAAATTAGATTATGTTGTGATTATACTAAACTTAATAAAAATGTTTTACGGCCTTATTTCCCGATACCAAAAGTAGAGTACACACTGGCTAAAGTGAAAGGTGCAAAATACTTTTCAAAAATTGATATCACTAAAAGTTTTCATCAATTAATGCTTGATGAGCAGAGTCAATTATTAACAACATTTATTTGCCCTTTTGGAAGATTTAAATATAAGAGATTACCATTTGGTTTAAATTGTTCAACAGAATTTTTTGTCTCCAAATTTGCTGGACTTTTTCAAGGTTTAAATATAATTTTCCATGTTGATGACATATTAATATATGCTGATACTATTCAAAACCATGATAAATGTTTAAGAGAAGTTTTAAGAAGACTTTCATTTGAAGGTTTAACAATAAATAAAAATAAATGTGTAATAGGTGTCACAGAAATAAAACTCCTCGGTTTTGTTTTATCTGCAAATGGTATTGCAGTTGATCCAGATAGAGTTAAAGCCATAAAACATTTTCCTGAACCAGAAAATAAAACAGAGCTTCAGAGGTTTTTGGGGATGGTAAATTTTGCTTCACGGCATTTAAAGGAAAAAGCTAATTGTTTAGAGCCATTAAATAGTTTATTAAGAAAGGACATAGAATTTTTATGGGGTTCTCATCAAGAAGAAGCATTCAATTCTATAAAACACCTCTTGTGTAATACTCCTATATTAGCATATTTTGATCCAAATAAACAAATAGTAATCAGTGCAGATGCTAGTTCATATGGTTTAGGAGGGTGTCTAATCCAAATAAATAAAGAGGGAAATAAGGAAGTTGTGGCATACATTTCTAGAACTATAAATGAAACGGAGGGAAGGTACTCTCAAATCGAGAAAGAGGCTTTAGCTTTAACATGGGCTGCAGAAAAATTTTATGAGTACATAACAGGTTTAAAAATTATTTTTGAGACAGATCATAAACCATTATTACAAGTTTTACAAACTAAACATTTAGATGATTTGACCCCTAGGCTTCAAAGGTTTAGAATCAGGCTAATGCGTTTCAATTATGACATTAATTATATTCCAGGTAAAGAACTAGTTTTACTTGATTCATTGTCTAGGGCACCTACAAATGATGTAGAATATATCAAAGAATTACCATGTGATTGTGATTTATATGTCAGTTTTGTTATAAAAAGTTTACCTATTACAGATGTATATTTAAATAAGATAAGGGATGAACAGGAGAAGGATCATATTTGTAAAACATTAAAGAAATACTGCTTTGAGAGTATAGAAATAGAGCTTTTGAGATTAAAGAACTGTTTTCTAGGTATGGTATTTGTGAAGCTTTTAGATCAGATAATGGCCCCCAATTCAGACATGGTTTCAAAAGATTTTCTATAGAATATAATTTTAAGCACATAACTAGTTCTCCATACTATAGTCAATATAATGGATTAGCAGAAAATGCTGTAAAGATTGCAAAAAATTTAATTTAAAAGAATAGTAATCATCTTGACCAAGCTTTACTTGCTTACAGAACTACACCATTGGAAAATGGGTTTTTTCCTGCAGAACTTTTAATGGGCAGAAAATTAAGATCTCATTTACCAATGCCAACATTTAAACTTGTTACTAAAGAATCTAAAGAAGTTGAAATGAAAGATAGATATATAAAAAAAAAACAAAAATATTACTATAATAAACACCATCGTTCTAGACCATTATCAGATCTAAAGGTTGGGGATAATGTATGGGTAGTTGATTTAAGAGTTTATGGTAAAATTATTAAAGTGTTACCTTTTAGGTCATATGTAATTGCAACAAACAATGGTAAATTTAGACGTAATAGATGGCATCTAAATCCAGCACCTTATTTTAATAACAAAAAGATTGATTATAATGATAGATTTGCTAATTTGGGTTTGAATAATGATAATTGTAAAGCCACTGAGAGAGAAAGAGAGGTGCATATTGATAATCAAAATGATGAAAATATTTCCAATAACTATTGTAATAATGATAATACTGAGACTCAAAGTAATGACAATAATGTTGATTTTAGTCGTCCTAGTAGATTAAGAAGGAAACCAGGTTGGTTAAAAGATTATGTTGATTATTAAATAAAAACTAGTGAAGATCTTGAGAAAGGGGATGTAATGTTAGTTAAGTTTCTGAACGAACTGTTTGATAGTTCTTGACATTTGGTTTTTCACGCGGATTTCCGCTATCTCAAGATGAACACTTTTCTATTGCAAAGCTAATGGTTTACTTATTTATTACACCCAATATTACAGTTAGAACTCGCTTTGATTAACACTCCACCATTTAAAAGGACTCACATTTAAATTAATTCACTTTTTATTGCGGAAGGTAAGTAACTCCTTCTTGAGAATTGCGTCAGGGCTGACAATTTCTGGTGTTTCCTAACTCTCCTCATCGTCAATTGTTTAATCGAGCATCATGGCAAGATCACTAATTAAACAGAACTGCCGTCCTGTACCCGAGGTCCCTGGTCGTTCCGTATCTGTTTCCATGGAATCTGTCATTCTCATTTTCTTCGCTCTTTCGATACTCGGAAATATTGTCTTTGGTGTTTCTCCTTATCTTCAATATAGCATATTTAATCTTTTGCCCGATCGACACGCGCCATTCGCAGGCCCCTCTCCTTTCTTTCTTGCCGCGACCTGCTACACATCTGCATCCGCATCAGCTCCGCATCGATTTATACGGATGCGGATGCAAGGGCGTACCCAGGATTACAGCTAGGGGGGGGCAGCTCATACCTGTTTCGAATAGATGGTCGGTCGGGTATATTGAAACAAAATCATCATCTGATAATTATCATCATCTCATCATCTGATAAAGCCTTCTTCACCCATAAATTATGCCAAAGGTTCAGTTCTCCGGTGATATCTAGGTTATAAAATTCTTGGAATGATTCTGCGTTCTTGTGTAAGTCTGTAATGCTGGTTTTGGTCATATACAAGGGATGTAGCTTACTTAAAGCAAACGCTGGAGTATTTTCTTGGGAGAATCGAATATTCAACGATGAAATGAGTGAATCAATGTATGGTATTATCAGGGAACGCCGCCAATATTCGTTATCATTGTCTGATGGTGGATTACTTCTATGTGTTTGCTTGTGAGCAAGACGTGGAACCGAAATTTCTATGTTCAAATCCATTGCAACAGCTCGCGCTTTTTGAAGCATTTCATTACTTATTCTATCAGGAAACTCGCGGTCATTTCTGAGAATGTCCTTGATATTTTTGATGTGTTCCTCCACCGAGATCATGTCGATCGATTTAGCTTGCAGTGCGTTAACTACTGGTTCTAAAACTGCTGAATATTTGGCTATTGTTTGTAGAGCAACAATAAACACTGGTTTTGTAACGGCTCTGGGAAATGTTGAGAAACTTTCTGATTGATTTATATTTTTCGGACCATCTCGTCTCACACAATCGTGATAGGTTTGGAGCGTAGTTTCGACGTGTAGTCGATTCTCTGAAAAACGTTATAACATCCTTTACAGTGGCGATAGTATTTCTAATTTCTGGCACTGCGTTCGTATCATTCACAACAAGGTTGAGTTTGTGACTTGAGCAATGAAAATATAAAGCACGAGGATATTTTTTTCTCAAAATGGCTTGTACGCCACCCTCTTTCCCTGCCATTGTAGAACAGCCATCGAATCCAAACCCTATGCAATCTTCGATTGGGAGGTTAGAACTAATCAAGAAATTGTCAATTGCTTCGGCAATTGCTGAAGCATTTTGTGCTTTTAGTTCAACGAACCCTACAAATTCTTCTCTGATTTTCCTTTTGCTTTTGTCGTAGAACCGCACGCCTATTGACAGCTGTTCTTTTCCAGCTACGTCTGCTATTTCATCAGCTAAGACTGCGTAAGCCATGGTCTTCTGAACCTCACTTATTATATTCTCCTTAATAACTTCGCCACATAAATTTATCAATTCGTTTTGTATTTTTGGCGATGTGTAAACTGCATTGCGACGGCACTTTTCCAGGTGACTCTTTAATTTGTCGTCCCTTGAATTGATTCTCAACTTCAATAAATCTAATAAAACACCCTTATCTGCTTGTTTTCCCCTAAGAGGCATATCATGTGTACCGCAAAATACTATACAAGAAATAATTGATGACAATATTTGTCTGTTTTCATCGATTGATTTGTCGCTGTTAGGTGAAGGTTGGTCGTTGCATGCTTTCGGCAGTCTTCATGCATATTTTTGAACTTTATATATGGCCTGACCATAAATGATCCCAAAATTCCTCTCACAGTGCTGATGGGCGGAGGGAACAAAACACAATGCTTACAAAGAGCGCCTTTTAGTCGCTTGGAATATACTAGCCATGGTGCATATTGATCCAACCTAGCATGATTAAATTTTCTTTTCAAATGGCTTGCATCACTTTCAAAATCGTAATTTCTGGGCGGGATCCAAGGATTTTGTAACAACTCCCTCTTCTTTTCCGTCGATAGCTGGGTAGCCAACCCAACATAACGACCCAGATCATTTTCATGATAGTGATGATAGCCATCGTCCACTGTAATTTTAGGATCGACGTTGACGTCATAAGTTTGTTGGGATGTCGATGGAGAAGAATAGTCGGCAACAGATATATTTACAGGTTCTGCTCGAGAATGTGACGCTTGTCCAATGTGAGCATGCAATGATCTTGGCATTACATGAGTAGTTTTATCATGGTTGTCATTTTCATCGCTTTCACTGCCACTTTCTCGGCCTTTTTTTCTTTTTTCGCGAGTTGTCCCTAAAAAATGGATACACAAAATTACTATTACTCTTACGGTGTTTAGGCATAGAACGAAAATAAAGATCAAAATACCTATAAATTTCATAGGTATAATGTATAATATTATAGGAATGTGATGTAATATAAGCATTGCTAAAGATATACACTTACAAGAAAGCCCCCCTTAAACATATCAAATAATCATATTAGGTACCTACATATGTATGTGTTTTGTTTTGACTCACCTCTTTCAAAGCATTTCCTGATATCCATTTGACGGAGTAATTTCCAGTTGTTGTGCAGTAAACTTCAATCTCGTGTCGCCGCAACTAAACTATAACTATAAGACACTATGGCGCATGAAATATTCGCTCGTATTAAACTCAGAACTGAATTGAATTGTATTCGAACTTAATTCTGAATTGCCTTGCTCTGCCTCACGATCCCGCTTATATATTCAAATATTCTCGCTACCGAAATACGTAGAAAATACTAGACTCTATTTCCATCCTTGTCTCATACTTGCTATCACTGTATTTCCTTTCCAGAATAGTCCATGCTAGAACGTTCTTCGTGGTATTGCTATTCAATACAAGATGTCGCTATTGACCGTATAAATTGATGCTATTTCTCTTTACTGTAAAAAGTACTGTCGTCCGTAGCTAGATAGCACTAGCGCTAGATGTTGTTTTCTCCAAATTATATTCGGTTTTAATCCTAGATGGCTCTGATTCTGTCTCGTCGGGAGAGGAAACTACGAGATGCGACGGTTTCGCGGGAGATTTAAATTATATTGCGTCGCTAACAGTATACTATATCGAATGCTGTAGAATGTAGAATATTTAATTATGGATAAAAAAATATTAAATCAAAATATCTGACTGAAAAGATATATTTTGTTTCCAACACTTCATTTTGCGCAGAGAAGGTAACACGTTTTTAATTCCCACTTGCCAGGAAAATTGACGTTAATTTTATCTTCCAGGGGGGGGGGCAGCTGCCCCCCCCTGCCCCTACCTGGGTACGCCCATGTGCGGATGCAGATGCGGATCTCTAAATCGATGCGGATGTTCCGCATATGCGGATGCGGATGCGAATGTTCGCAACATCCCTAATCCATAACACAAGCCTTGCAGTGCTTTATTAGGGCTAAGCTAATTGGTGTGGATGTAAGAATTAGTATTATTATCAATCGACGAAGAATTCCGACTAACGATTGGGGTGTATAGTCAATATTGGAAGGGACGTGGGCGGAGTACGCTGTACGTATGTATGTGTGTATGGCTAACCATCGTTTTGTACTAGCAATAAGGTAGAGATTGTACGAACAAATATTCACCCGTATGTGGCGTAGCAAGTTTCTACGGCGCTCCGTAGAACTGTGTAGCACGTAGACTGTAGCATGGCGTAGCGAGTAAACCGTAGCGTTCGTAGCTTGTCTACTTACTAGTGGACCGAGATCTCAATTTACATAAATCTAATTAAATAATTTATTTGTAAGGACCAGTGTTATACAATAATTGTGAAATTAGTTTTTTTTTTATAATTTCACATAGCTTTCTTCCATAAACAAAAATATGAAGATTTAGTGCAGAAGTTTAATGAATATTTTAACCCTCGTAAGAATATTATATTCCTCAGAACAAAATTCAATAAACGTACTCAGGTATGTGGAGAGTCAGCAGATGACTTTATAAAAAATATTTATAAATTATCTGAGAACTGTAGTTTTGAAACTATCACTAAGGAAGAGATCATAAGGGACAAATTAGTAGCAGGTATATTGGACAAAAACTTATCTGAAAAATTGCAGATGAAATCCTCCCTTACATTAGAAGAAGCGATCCAAATAATAAGAGAATGGGAGATACAAAAAATACAAACACAAGAAATGTTTAAAGAAGAGGAAATACAAGTTATAAATAAAAGTACATATAATAAAAAGGAGTATATTCAAAAGAAATTTTTTATAAAATCAAACAGTTGCCCACATTGTGGCTACAACCAGCACCCTAGATCGGCATGTCCTGCACGAAATGTGCAATGTTTCAATTGTAAAAATAATGGACATTATTCAAAAATGTGCAGGGGATCAAGAGGGATTCGGTGTTTAGAGGAGTGTGATGAAAACGCAGGTAGTAAAAATAAGTGTCTTTTATGGAATATTATGGAAGATCAAGATGATAGGGCTTGGTACTGTAATGTTCACATTCATGAGCTCAAAAGAACAGCCTGTTTTTTAGTAGATTTTGGTACTGATATTGTTTGTTTACCCTTATCATTCATTCCAGAAAGACAATTATCTAGATTAAAGAAATGCAATTTAATGGTAAGAGCGGCAGATGGTAGAAATTTAGATGTTTTAGGTTATTTACCAGTTACACTGACACATAACAACTATTCATTTTCAACTAAAGCTTACATTATAAAATCAATTAAAAAACCTATACTTAGTAGAAATGCCAGTAAATACTTAAAGATTTTATGTGTTAATTTAAATGAGTTAAAAAATACTGCATTGGATAATCATAGTACTGTGTCATCTATCATCTATCATAGTAATCATATTTAAAGAATTTCCTTCATTATTGCAGGAGTTGGGTCAATTCAAAGACGTGATCTCGATTAAATTGAAGCCTGATGCTAAACCTTATGTCCAGTCTACACCTAGGGTTGTTCCAATTGCTCTATTTGAGAAATTAGAATTAGAATTACAGCGATTACAAGACCTGGACATAATTGAACGCATTGAGGAGGTAACAGAATGGGTATCGCCTGTAGTAGTTGTGCAAAAGAATGAAAAAGAAATTAGATTATGTTGTGATTATACTAAACTTAATAAAAATGTTTTACGGCCTTATTTCCCGATACCAAAAGTAGAGTACACACTGGCTAAAGTGAAAGGTGCAAAATACTTTTCAAAAATTGATATCACTAAAAGTTTTCATCAATTAATGCTTGATGAGCAGAGTCAATTATTAACAACATTTATTTGCCCTTTTGGAAGATTTAAATATAAGAGATTACCATTTGGTTTAAATTGTTCAACAGAATTTTTTGTCTCCAAATTTGCTGGACTTTTTCAAGGTTTAAATATAATTTTCCATGTTGATGACATATTAATATATGCTGATACTATTCAAAACCATGATAAATGTTTAAGAGAAGTTTTAAGAAGACTTTCATTTGAAGGTTTAACAATAAATAAAAATAAATGTGTAATAGGTGTCACAGAAATAAAACTCCTCGGTTTTGTTTTATCTGCAAATGGTATTGCAGTTGATCCAGATAGAGTTAAAGCCATAAAACATTTTCCTGAACCAGAAAATAAAACAGAGCTTCAGAGGTTTTTGGGGATGGTAAATTTTGCTTCACGGCATTTAAAGGAAAAAGCTAATTGTTTAGAGCCATTAAATAGTTTATTAAGAAAGGACATAGAATTTTTATGGGGTTCTCATCAAGAAGAAGCATTCAATTCTATAAAACACCTCTTGTGTAATACTCCTATATTAGCATATTTTGATCCAAATAAACAAATAGTAATCAGTGCAGATGCTAGTTCATATGGTTTAGGAGGGTGTCTAATCCAAATAAATAAAGAGGGAAATAAGGAAGTTGTGGCATACATTTCTAGAACTATAAATGAAACGGAGGGAAGGTACTCTCAAATCGAGAAAGAGGCTTTAGCTTTAACATGGGCTGCAGAAAAATTTTATGAGTACATAACAGGTTTAAAAATTATTTTTGAGACAGATCATAAACCATTATTACAAGTTTTACAAACTAAACATTTAGATGATTTGACCCCTAGGCTTCAAAGGTTTAGAATCAGGCTAATGCGTTTCAATTATGACATTAATTATATTCCAGGTAAAGAACTAGTTTTACTTGATTCATTGTCTAGGGCACCTACAAATGATGTAGAATATATCAAAGAATTACCATGTGATTGTGATTTATATGTCAGTTTTGTTATAAAAAGTTTACCTATTACAGATGTATATTTAAATAAGATAAGGGATGAACAGGAGAAGGATCATATTTGTAAAACATTAAAGAAATACTGCTTTGAGAGTATAGAAATAGAGCTTTTGAGATTAAAGAACTGTTTTCTAGGTATGGTATTTGTGAAGCTTTTAGATCAGATAATGGCCCCCAATTCAGACATGGTTTCAAAAGATTTTCTATAGAATATAATTTTAAGCACATAACTAGTTCTCCATACTATAGTCAATATAATGGATTAGCAGAAAATGCTGTAAAGATTGCAAAAAATTTAATTTAAAAGAATAGTAATCATCTTGACCAAGCTTTACTTGCTTACAGAACTACACCATTGGAAAATGGGTTTTTTCCTGCAGAACTTTTAATGGGCAGAAAATTAAGATCTCATTTACCAATGCCAACATTTAAACTTGTTACTAAAGAATCTAAAGAAGTTGAAATGAAAGATAGATATATAAAAAAAAAACAAAAATATTACTATAATAAACACCATCGTTCTAGACCATTATCAGATCTAAAGGTTGGGGATAATGTATGGGTAGTTGATTTAAGAGTTTATGGTAAAATTATTAAAGTGTTACCTTTTAGGTCATATGTAATTGCAACAAACAATGGTAAATTTAGACGTAATAGATGGCATCTAAATCCAGCACCTTATTTTAATAACAAAAAGATTGATTATAATGATAGATTTGCTAATTTGGGTTTGAATAATGATAATTGTAAAGCCACTGAGAGAGAAAGAGAGGTGCATATTGATAATCAAAATGATGAAAATATTTCCAATAACTATTGTAATAATGATAATACTGAGACTCAAAGTAATGACAATAATGTTGATTTTAGTCGTCCTAGTAGATTAAGAAGGAAACCAGGTTGGTTAAAAGATTATGTTGATTATTAAATAAAAACTAGTGAAGATCTTGAGAAAGGGGATGTAATGTTAGTTAAGTTTCTGAACGAACTGTTTGATAGTTCTTGACATTTGGTTTTTCACGCGGATTTCCGCTATCTCAAGATGAACACTTTTCTATTGCAAAGCTAATGGTTTACTTATTTATTACACCCAATATTACAGTTAGAACTCGCTTTGATTAACACTCCACCATTTAAAAGGACTCACATTTAAATTAATTCACTTTTTATTGCGGAAGGTAAGTAACTCCTTCTTGAGAATTGCGTCAGGGCTGACAATTTCTGGTGTTTCCTAACTCTCCTCATCGTCAATTGTTTAATCGAGCATCATGGCAAGATCACTAATTAAACAGAACTGCCGTCCTGTACCCGAGGTCCCTGGTCGTTCCGTATCTGTTTCCATGGAATCTGTCATTCTCATTTTCTTCGCTCTTTCGATACTCGGAAATATTGTCTTTGGTGTTTCTCCTTATCTTCAATATAGCATATTTAATCTTTTGCCCGATCGACACGCGCCATTCGCAGGCCCCTCTCCTTTCTTTCTTGCCGCGACCTGCTACACATCTGCATCCGCATCAGCTCCGCATCGATTTATACGGATGCGGATGCAAGGGCGTACCCAGGATTACAGCTAGGGGGGGGCAGCTCATACCTGTTTCGAATAGATGGTCGGTCGGGTATATTGAAACAAAATCATCATCTGATAATTATCATCATCTCATCATCTGATAAAGCCTTCTTCACCCATAAATTATGCCAAAGGTTCAGTTCTCCGGTGATATCTAGGTTATAAAATTCTTGGAATGATTCTGCGTTCTTGTGTAAGTCTGTAATGCTGGTTTTGGTCATATACAAGGGATGTAGCTTACTTAAAGCAAACGCTGGAGTATTTTCTTGGGAGAATCGAATATTCAACGATGAAATGAGTGAATCAATGTATGGTATTATCAGGGAACGCCGCCAATATTCGTTATCATTGTCTGATGGTGGATTACTTCTATGTGTTTGCTTGTGAGCAAGACGTGGAACCGAAATTTCTATGTTCAAATCCATTGCAACAGCTCGCGCTTTTTGAAGCATTTCATTACTTATTCTATCAGGAAACTCGCGGTCATTTCTGAGAATGTCCTTGATATTTTTGATGTGTTCCTCCACCGAGATCATGTCGATCGATTTAGCTTGCAGTGCGTTAACTACTGGTTCTAAAACTGCTGAATATTTGGCTATTGTTTGTAGAGCAACAATAAACACTGGTTTTGTAACGGCTCTGGGAAATGTTGAGAAACTTTCTGATTGATTTATATTTTTCGGACCATCTCGTCTCACACAATCGTGATAGGTTTGGAGCGTAGTTTCGACGTGTAGTCGATTCTCTGAAAAACGTTATAACATCCTTTACAGTGGCGATAGTATTTCTAATTTCTGGCACTGCGTTCGTATCATTCACAACAAGGTTGAGTTTGTGACTTGAGCAATGAAAATATAAAGCACGAGGATATTTTTTTCTCAAAATGGCTTGTACGCCACCCTCTTTCCCTGCCATTGTAGAACAGCCATCGAATCCAAACCCTATGCAATCTTCGATTGGGAGGTTAGAACTAATCAAGAAATTGTCAATTGCTTCGGCAATTGCTGAAGCATTTTGTGCTTTTAGTTCAACGAACCCTACAAATTCTTCTCTGATTTTCCTTTTGCTTTTGTCGTAGAACCGCACGCCTATTGACAGCTGTTCTTTTCCAGCTACGTCTGCTATTTCATCAGCTAAGACTGCGTAAGCCATGGTCTTCTGAACCTCACTTATTATATTCTCCTTAATAACTTCGCCACATAAATTTATCAATTCGTTTTGTATTTTTGGCGATGTGTAAACTGCATTGCGACGGCACTTTTCCAGGTGACTCTTTAATTTGTCGTCCCTTGAATTGATTCTCAACTTCAATAAATCTAATAAAACACCCTTATCTGCTTGTTTTCCCCTAAGAGGCATATCATGTGTACCGCAAAATACTATACAAGAAATAATTGATGACAATATTTGTCTGTTTTCATCGATTGATTTGTCGCTGTTAGGTGAAGGTTGGTCGTTGCATGCTTTCGGCAGTCTTCATGCATATTTTTGAACTTTATATATGGCCTGACCATAAATGATCCCAAAATTCCTCTCACAGTGCTGATGGGCGGAGGGAACAAAACACAATGCTTACAAAGAGCGCCTTTTAGTCGCTTGGAATATACTAGCCATGGTGCATATTGATCCAACCTAGCATGATTAAATTTTCTTTTCAAATGGCTTGCATCACTTTCAAAATCGTAATTTCTGGGCGGGATCCAAGGATTTTGTAACAACTCCCTCTTCTTTTCCGTCGATAGCTGGGTAGCCAACCCAACATAACGACCCAGATCATTTTCATGATAGTGATGATAGCCATCGTCCACTGTAATTTTAGGATCGACGTTGACGTCATAAGTTTGTTGGGATGTCGATGGAGAAGAATAGTCGGCAACAGATATATTTACAGGTTCTGCTCGAGAATGTGACGCTTGTCCAATGTGAGCATGCAATGATCTTGGCATTACATGAGTAGTTTTATCATGGTTGTCATTTTCATCGCTTTCACTGCCACTTTCTCGGCCTTTTTTTCTTTTTTCGCGAGTTGTCCCTAAAAAATGGATACACAAAATTACTATTACTCTTACGGTGTTTAGGCATAGAACGAAAATAAAGATCAAAATACCTATAAATTTCATAGGTATAATGTATAATATTATAGGAATGTGATGTAATATAAGCATTGCTAAAGATATACACTTACAAGAAAGCCCCCCTTAAACATATCAAATAATCATATTAGGTACCTACATATGTATGTGTTTTGTTTTGACTCACCTCTTTCAAAGCATTTCCTGATATCCATTTGACGGAGTAATTTCCAGTTGTTGTGCAGTAAACTTCAATCTCGTGTCGCCGCAACTAAACTATAACTATAAGACACTATGGCGCATGAAATATTCGCTCGTATTAAACTCAGAACTGAATTGAATTGTATTCGAACTTAATTCTGAATTGCCTTGCTCTGCCTCACGATCCCGCTTATATATTCAAATATTCTCGCTACCGAAATACGTAGAAAATACTAGACTCTATTTCCATCCTTGTCTCATACTTGCTATCACTGTATTTCCTTTCCAGAATAGTCCATGCTAGAACGTTCTTCGTGGTATTGCTATTCAATACAAGATGTCGCTATTGACCGTATAATTGATGCTATTTCTCTTTACTGTAAAAAGTACTGTCGTCCGTAGCTAGATAGCACTAGCGCTAGATGTTGTTTTCTCCAAATTATATTCGGTTTTAATCCTAGATGGCTCTGATTCTGTCTCGTCGGGAGAGGAAACTACGAGATGCGACGGTTTCGCGGGAGATTTAAATTATATTGCGGTCGCTAACAGTATACTATATCGAATGCTGTAGAATGTAGAATATTTAATTATGGATAAAAAAATATTAAATCAAAATATCTGACTGAAAAGATATATTTTGTTTCCAACACTTCATTTTGCGCAGAGAAGGTAACACGTTTTTAATTCCCACTTGCCAGGAAAATGACGTTAATTTTATCTTCCAGGGGGGGGGGCAGCTGCCCCCCCCTGCCCCTACCTGGGTACGCCCATGTGCGGATGCAGATGCGGATCTCTAAATCGATGCGGATGTTCCGCATATGCGGATGCGGATGCGAATGTTCGCAACATCCCTAATCCATAACACAAGCCTTGCAGTGCTTTATTAGGGCTAAGCTAATTGGTGTGGATGTAAGAATTAGTATTATTATCAATCGACGAAGAATTCC